>JARQOD010000007.1:158189523-158224214 GCA_033576555.1 Oophaga sylvatica | reverse complement strand
AGGACAAAGTAAAGTTTAAAAAAATTGAAAAAATATTTTAAAAAATGAAAAAATATTTTGATAATTTAAGTAAATTTATGTAATGGCAAAAAATAAACAAAGGTACACTTATTTGGTATCATTGTGTCGTAACCACCGCCGTAAAAAACTGTCACACTAGTAAATCCTTTCAGTGAACTCTGTAAAAAAAAAAAAAAACATACGAGAAAAACAATGGTTTTCATAAATACCGCCGAACAAAAGTGGAAATTTAAAGAGATCAAAAATACCAATGTAAAAAAAAATGATATGACTGAAAATGTCCTCTTGTTCTGCAGAAAACAAGCCACCATACAGTCCGTCAGTGGGAAAATAAAAACGTTGTACCTTCAGAATAAAAGATGCAAAAATTATTTTTTTTTCTAAAAAGTAGTTTTTATTGTTATAATTGGCGAAACATAAAAAATAATGATATAAATGTGGGATCACTGTAATCTTTACTGACCCGAAGAATAAGCTGTCTTATTAATTTTACTACACGGAGAATGGCAAAAACCCACACACCACTACCAAAAAAAAAATGATTCAAAATTACTGTCTTTGGGTCATTCTGCCTCCAAAAATCGGAATAAAAAAGCGATAAAACAAGTTATGCGCCCGAAAAGGGCATCAATAAAAAATGTCAACTCACAAAAAACAACCAGTCACTGTCTGAAGAAATATAGAAAAATTATGCTCTCAAGATATGGAGATGTGAAAACTATTTTTGGGAAGATGTCTTTTAGTGTGTGACAGCAGCAAAACAGAAAAAAAACACTATAAAAATTCTGGGATTGCTGCAATCGCACTGACCCGAAGAATAAAGTCATCTAATCATTCACGGCACAAGGAATGCTGAAAAAAAAAAAAATAAATAAAACCAATTCTTCACATGCTGTTGATTTTTTTTTTTTCATTCTGCCTCCCAAAGATCGCAAAAAAGGCTGGGCGCACATTTACTCTGCGCTGAGCACTTGCACTGGGTTTCTGTGTAAATCTCTGAAATAAAGTGATTCAGACGGAACCACCAGCGGAAGATTCCCTATAAGGCTGGGGTCACTGGCGACAAAATCGGACGACTGCAATGCGATGAAAATCGCATTGCGTCGGACCTAAGTTAATCTATGGAGCAGCTCCCAGTATCAGATTTTTTGTGGTCCGTTTTTAAACGTCCGAGTGCCCAAACGCAGCTGCTGCGATTGTCACCGATTGTGGGTCGACTGTCGCCAATGCAAGGGCTATGGGGGCGATGAAAAATCGGATTACAAACGACCGCACGTGTGACTTGCGATTAAATCGCATCAGTGTCCTTTAGAAAAGCCGGCAATTCATCCCCGGCTATACTGTAAAAGCACACTGACAGCTTTAATAAAGAATCGAATCAATACATATCCACACATAGAATCCACATATATATATATATATATATATATATATATGTCATTGTGACTATATATATATAATATATATATTTATAGTTGCTAGACTTCTACATACTGTACTAGCCGCTAATTCAATTGCCGGCTTTAGTGAAATCCAGAAGCCGACATGAAATGATACATTGTTTCCACACAGTTAACCATGTAATTTCCTGTATTTTGATATTTGTTTAGAACTTACAATTACATGAGTGTATTAATGCAAAATTTCAGACATGTAGGGGTTAATTAAAGGTGTAAATTCGTTGAAAAAAAATGCGTGGGCTCCCGCTGTATTTTGTCCACCAGACAGACAAAGCAAAGCGAGTGGGGCAGATAATAACAGCCTAGGGAGGGTACATTTTTTGTGCCCCCCCTGGCTACTAACATCTGCCCCCAGACACCCCAGAAAGGGCAAATCTATAATTAGATTCGCCCTTTCTGGCACTTTGCCCGTCTATTCCCATTGCCCTGTAGCGGTGGCGAATGGGTTAATAATCTCACCTTACTGTCACCTTAGTATTGAAAGGTGACCTTAAGGCAGGTTAATAATTGAGAGCTGTCAATTAGACAACTATCAATTATTAATCCTATTGAATGAAAGAAAAATCAAACACACACAGTTTAATAAAAAATAGTTTAATTAAATAATCACACAGTTTTTTACCATATTTTATTTTCCTGCTAAAACCATTTCCTGTAATAAAAATAAAATAAAAAAGCAAAATTATACTTACCAATCCGATGTACAGTCAGGTCCCACGCTGTAATCCATCAGAAAGGGTTAAGAGGTTACAGTTAGCAGGGAGATAATTCTGTCTACTAGCTCTAACCCCATGAATGAATAAGTTCCTCTCCCAGCGAAAGTAGAGGAATAGATTCATGAATGGAGCTTAATTGATTTATTGGCAATTTAACTTTAGTGACCTGACCTAAAGGGAAAGTGGACACAATCAATTAAGCTTCATTCATGAAACACATCCTCTCCTGTCGCCAGGAGAGGAACTTATTCATTCAGGAGCTTTGAGCTGATCATGCAGGATTACTTGCACTGCTTGGCTCAAAGCTAGTTAACCCTTTGTGAAGGATTACAGCGTGGGACGTGACAGATCAGCGGAATAGGTAAGAATAATGTTTTTTTATTTTTTTATCTTTATTTTAGGAGATCAATGGGTTCGCACGGATTAAGTGTAAAATAAAATATGGTCAAAAAAATGTGTTTTTATTTCATTAAAATTAATTTTTATTAATGTGTATGTGTTTTTTTAATTTACTTCAATAGGATTAATAATTGATAGTTGTCTAATTGACAGCTCTCAATTATTAACCTGCCTTAAGGTCACCTTTCAATACTAAGGTGACAGTAAGGTGAGATTATTAACCCATTCGCCACCGCTACAGGGCAATGGGAATAGACGGCCAAAGTGCCAGAAAGGGCGAATCTAATTATAGATTTGCCCTTTCTGGGGTGTCTGGGGGCAGATGTTAGTAGCCAGGGGGGCACAAAAAATGTACCCTCCCTAGGCTGTTATTATCTGCCCCCACTCGCTTTGCTTTGTCTGTCTGGTGGAAAAATACAGCGGGAGCTCACGCATTTTTTTTCAACGAAATTACACCTTTAATTAACCCCTACATGTCTGAAATTTAGCACAAATACACTCATGTAATTGTAAGTTCTAAACAAATATCAAAATACAGGAAATGACATGGTTAACTGTGTGGAAACAATGTATCATTTCATGTCGGCTTCTGTGATTTCACAGAAGCCGGCAATTGAATTAGCGGCTATAACAGTATGTAGAAGTCTAGGAACTATAAATATATGTATATGTACATGTCACAATGACATGTAATATATATATATATATATATATATATATATATATATGTGTTCTATGTGTATATATCTATTTTTTTTTTGTGATTGAAATACTATTCTTTTGGATCCATTATATGTCAGTTTTGCAAGCCTGCGAGAAAATCTCGCAAGTCGGATGAAAATCGGATGTTACAAGGTACACACACATGCGACTAAATCGCATCTTTGAAGGAAAATCGGATGCCAGAAGGATGTGTGATGTTTGCATTTTGATCCGACAATCGACCGTCTAAAACGGACCGATTTTTTGTCGTTGTGTGTGACGCCGGCCTTATGGTGCAGATGGAGTCACTATGGACCCGTCTGGCCTACGATCCGGTGGTGTCCGTCTTTAGGCGTGCATTAAAGCGCGGTTGTCCACAGTTTTGTGCACTTCTAAAAAGGACACGGCTGAACAGAGGCCAGACGGAGTCCAGAGTAATTCTGCTGCCTCATTATAGTGAGTGAACCGTTGGGGGATTTTATCTGTCACGTCACTATGAGATTTGGATGGAAACCCCGATGTAAGTGCTCAGTGCAGAGCGCAGGATAAATGTGATCGTAAATGTTATGTAAAATGTTCCCAATAAAAGCTTCAACTCAATCCACAAAAAAAGCAAGTCTCCACTCAGATCTGTCATCTGTTAACAGAAATATAGGGGGCTTCCACATTACTGGTAGTACAAAGGCTCTGGTAAAACAAAATGGCTCTTCACCCACTAAAAGAAATTCAGCAAATTCTTTGTTCCCAAATCAAAATGCCACACAGTGTGCCTAAGCTGCAGTTAGCATCCACGTTTGGCATTTCTGTAGCGATGAGAGCTTGCCTAATTTACGAATCCATGTCTCCAAAAGCATGAGCTGGGCACTACAATGGACAGGCACCATAATGGCAGATTTGCAATTTTCATTCAGCAACATCCACTGCTGCTTGTTTCTGGCAAACACCCATGGAGTCAAAATCGTCACTACACCTATAGATAATTCCCCAGAGGGGTGTAATTTCCAAAATGGGGTCACTTGATGGGGGATTCTGCTCTTCTGGCACCTAGGTGCTCTATATGGAGTGCCAAACTGTTCTTTGAAAATCCTCGTCAGACTGTAATTCCCATCACAACCTTTGGGTGGCAACACATACGGTAGATACATATTGCAAAGACTGTTTCAGACAAGGAATCGCAAAATAATGTCTGTACGTATGTTTTTTTTTTCTTTTTCTCTTTTCTCTCATTTTTGTCATAGCTCTCTCTCTCTAGCCACAGTTTTCAGGTTATGTCAGACCAATGGGAGACGTATTTATCAGGATATGATCTTCTATGTATTACAGCTCCATGCCAGAGGTCTGAAGTTGGGTATATATGGTGATATGGGTAACTATACATGTGGTGGCTATCCTGGGACAACTTTGGACACTATCAAAATTGATGCTGAGACGTTTGCAAAATGGGAAGTTGACATGTTAAAGTTTGATGGCTGTTACTCAAACTCCGACGAAAAAGCGTTAGGTATGTTCATGTCAGTGTCATGTATTTCTTCTACATTAACTTGGGATTCACCTTTTTCAGTATACACTTATTGCACCACCATTTCCTGGCCTGTTTCTGTTAGATATGAATAAAATATGTATAATATTAGTATAACACTATCCTATTTGTGTATTATGACCCCATTTTGCACTTTTTTACATGTACAGCACTCTTGAATTAAAAGATGTTTAAAATAAAGAATAATTCCACCGTACTATACCGAGGCGATCAGCGCTCACCTCAACACTTGTCACCAGTCATCTCACCATTCTCCTATCTTACCCACACACTAGGGACAATGTCATAGGAAGGCATTTAAAGGGGTTTCTAGTCCTGGTGCTGGATTCCTACAGATCTTATATTGATGATCTCTCCAAAGGGTGTCAAAGGTTTATGCCTGTAAAAGAACATGTGGCAACAGCATGCAATATAGTTTTCTATATTCATAAATAATCAGGTCCAGAAATATTTGGATGGTGACACGCACCATTCCAAGCTCCTATCCCCATCTTTCTGCACATCTATGTAACAGATCCAGGCATAGACCATAAACGATGCAGCTCTCACCCAACTCACTGTAGGAAGTCTCTGCAGGACGTCCAGCAACAATCAGCAGCTGCATGTTCTACATGATCTTTATGTGACTAAACGTGTAGAAATTCTTAGGACTGGAGGAGGCCAAGAATGACCTTTTATTTCAAATAGACTCAATTCTATCATTTTTTTTATGCAGGATATCCTAAAATGAGTGCAGCGTTAAATGCAACTGGGAGACCAATCCTGTATTCCTGCAGCTGGCCTGCGTACGAAGGTGGCCTTCCTCCAAAAGTGAGCATTACCACAGTCATAGAATGGTAGAGTTGGAAAGGACCTCCAGAGTCATCATGTCCAACCCCCTGCTCAATGCAGGAGTCACTAAATCATCTCAGACAGATGTCTGTCCAGCCTCTGTTTGAAGACTTCCATTGAAGGAGAACTCACCACCTCTCGTGGCAGCCTGTTCCACCCATGGATCACCCTCAGTCATATCTGTCTTTGCTATGCCATGATTCTCCGTTATTAGGATAGTAAAAGCTTTGTTTATCTTCTGACAGGTGAACTACACATTATTGGGTGAAATCTGTAACATGTGGCGAAACTATGATGATATTCAGGACTCATGGGAGAGTGTGCTGAACATCATAGAATGGTTTGCTGACAACCAGGACAGTCTACAATCGGCTGCAGGCCCCGGCAGGTGGAATGATCCAGATATGGTGAGCAGAACAGAAATAAGCCTCACATGCAACATTATTCTTGTAGAGCATATCTTTATAGTGTGTGTGATTATATATATATATATATATATATATATATATATATATATATATAATATATTGTAAGCTTTTCAGGGGATATAGCTCTGGGATCGCCGTCCAGGTAGACAGAGTGGCACGGAAACAGTTCATTCATAGACAGCAGTTCTGGTAAAAACTGGCCGCAACCAGTTTTATTAAAGTCTACAGCCAACAGAACATAATCAAAACCAAATCATAAACATAAGACCTGGGCTTGTCCAGCCACTTACTGCACTTAGATAGATTTCCCTATCTATCCGGGACCAGACTCTACCAGCCTGGGCCAAAACAACACATATGGTCAGCATTTACCAGCATGTAGTTTCACAGAGTCTCCTCCTTGTGTCTGAAGGCACCTTCAACGTCCAGACTTGAGAGAGCTCCCCTCCTATTCAGCAGCTATCCGCATGGATTCTCACAGAGACTACTCCTGTGTCCGGGGTACATCGAGCACCCAGACTGAGATAGCTCAAACTCCTGGAGACACCTTCTGTGCCTGGACCCCTCCTGTGTCCAGACTAAGCGAGCTCTCTGACTGTAAGGTTCTATGTATATATTCCTGAAACTCAGTTTGTTCGTCAGCCATTTTACTTTCTGTCTTGCTGCAGCTATCTTGCCCTCAGTCAAAATGGAGTTTCCAGCTTGCATGTTCCCGCCCTGATTCTCTCCTTTGCTTCTTAAGCAGCCACAGCTGAGCAATCAGTGCTTCAGAATCTAGCCTGCAGTGAACCTGTGACTTGACTCCTGTAAGCCTTGGACCTTGTACTCCAGCTATTCCTACTGAGGAACTCTGAAGCACTTGTGGACTCTGAACCCTGCTCTTTGAAAGACCCACGTTTGCATGGACTTACGGTAACAGAGAAGAAGATCCTGAATCTGTATTGGAGAGTGATTGCTGAGCTTGGATTACTCTGGCCTGCTGTGTCTGCAAACTGTGTGACTATTTCTGCCAACTTGTATGAAGTAATACAGGACTTTTCTATATCAAACCTGTGACTCCTGTGTTTTCATCGCACCCAAGCACAAGACGCTATATGAACTGTACTACATACATTACAAGATTCTGAAGCCAAAAAACGTTAGTGTCTGCTGGGTCTGGAAGGCTGTGTCTGCTGTACTGTGGATATCAGACGTCCGGTTGTACTTTCTGTGATGACAGTGGTTGTGACTTCTCACAACCATTCCAGGTGAGCAATTCCCTTAAGTTTTTTCTTTTTGCAGTGTTACCACAGGTAAACACTATTGTTTTTTTTTTTTTCCTTTCTTTTCTCTTTTTTGTCTGCTGTAACTCTGGATATCAGATGTCTGGTTGAAACTTTCTGTGATGATAGTGGTTGTGACTTCTCACAACCATTCCAGGTGAGCAGTTTCCTTAATTTTTTTTTCTCTCTGCAGTGTTGCCACAGGTGAACACTATTGTTTTTTTTTTCTCTCCTCTTCTTCCAGTAATCCTGTCTTAAAAGATCTGGAAAATGGAGGCCCGCATAAAGGAACTTTGCGGAGTGACTGATAATATCCTTGCAGATTTGCAGAATATAAAGACCCGTTTTACAAATCTACAGGACCTCAATAATCACAATTTGCAAGTGGTTGGACAGACTACCCAGGATTTGCGAGCCAGGATTGAGGTTCTAGAGGGGCGAGTCCAGGCTCCTGCCGTAGCCCCGAGTGCTGGGATTCCCAAGTTGCCCCCTTTTCGTTTTGGCGGTGAACGTGAGAAATTCAGGGGATTTATTAATCAATGCAATCTTTTTTTTTCTGCACATGCTTCACAATTTCCCACTGAACGATCTAAGGTGCTTACTATAATTATGTTGCTTACCAACAAGGCTTTAATGTGGGCAAACCCTCTGATTGAGACTGAGGATGATTGTTTGAATCACCTTGATGATTTTATTTCAGCCATGGGGCAGGTGTTTGATGACCCCAATCGAGGTGCAACAGCTGAAGCAGCCATGTTAGCTTTGCGCCAAGGTAAGCACTCGGTAGCTGAATATGCCTTGGATTTCAGGAGATGGGCCCTTGATACCACCTGGGACAGTTCCGCCAAAAAATCTATTTTTCGAAAGGGTTATCTCCACTGATTAAGGATGAACTTGCTCGTGCCGACCCTCCCACTGCGTTAGGTGACTTTATTAACTACTGCATCCGTATTGATACTCGTCTGACTGAACGCAGGCAAGAGAGATGGTTCGAAAGCAATCGTACTAACCTTTTCCTACCTTCCTCTCCAGCTAAGGAACCTTTGAGTAGGATTACACGGGAACCTGAACCTGAACCCATGCAGGTAGACTCTTTACAACGACGGGTTAGTGATGCACGCAAGGAACATCGTTTTAAGGAGAATCTATGTTTCTATTGTGGTAAGTCAGGGCACTTCATTATAAACTGCCCCAGCCGTTCTCGTAAGACTACTGCAGCACTCATTCATTGTGAGTGTTGCGAGAGGGGATCTGTCAGGTCCGAGCCTCAGGCTCCAGAGAGATCTGCAGCAACAGATCTTGATTTCTCGGACTTAAACTCCGTTATCTCTGAGGACGTTGACTGTGTAAACGCTGCCATTTTTCAAGTTTCCTCAGCGGTGTCCCTGCTGAGTTGTAAGAAAAACAATTCTCATTGCTTTCTTTCCATCAAACTCTGGGTTGACTCAGCTTGGGTGTCTAGCTCTGCTATGATCGACTCAGGGGCAAGTGGAAATTTTATGGATGTCTCCTTTGCTCTGAAACAGGGAATACGTTCAGTGAAGAAGGCTACTCCAGTACAGATGGAAACTGTGGATGGCTCCCTGCTGACCTCTGGACCAGTGGATCAGGAAACAGAGCCTTTGAGGGTTCTTATGGGTAAAGATCATCAAGAGAAACTGTCCTTTATGCTTATCTCTTCTCCCCACTTTCCCATTATTCTAGGGCTACCATGGCTGCAGGCTCAGAATCCTACCATTAACTGGGAGACCAAGGAATTACACTTTCCAGAGAAACAGATGAGTCCAAAAGTTTCAGCTTGCTCTGTTCCTAAAGGAATCATGTCAGTCCCTGAACTACCAGCTGTATACCAGGACTATGTGGATTTATGTGACAAGAAGAACGCTGACCAGCTTCCTCCTCACCGTCCATATGATTGTCCAATTGAATTATTGCCTGGAGCAGAGATACCTTTTGGTAAGATCTACCCCCTGGCGGGGCCCGAGCTAAAGGCTTTAAAGGATTACATAGATGAAAATCTAGCCAAGGGCTTCATACGCCCCTCTTCATCTCCTGCAGGTGCACCCATCTTCTTTGTAAAGAAGAAAGATGGATCTCTGAGACCATGCGTAGACTATAGGGAACTCAATAAGGTTACTATTAGAAACCGTTATCCATTGCCTTTAATCCCTGAGTTATTGGAGAGAGTGCGACATGCCAAAATTTTTTCTAAACTAGATCTTCGTGGGGCCTATAACTTAGTCCGTATTAGACCTGGGGATGAATGGAAGACTGCATTCAGGTCACGCTATGGACACTTTGAATATCTAGTTATGCCTTTTGGTCTGAGTACCGCCCCAGCCACTTTCCAACACTTGGTGAATGACATCTTCAGGGATCTCCTAGATACATTCGTGGTAATTTATTTGGATGATATTCTAATTTTTTCTAACTCCACAGAGGAACATCATGGACATGTGAGAATGGTCTTGGAACGTCTAAGACAAAATCATCTTTACATCAAACTTGAAAAGTGTGAATTCCATAGGACCGAAATTCAATTTCTGGGGTATGTACTGTCTACACAAGGAATTAGTATGGATGGAAGCAAAACCCAAGCCATCAAGGATTGGCCAAGTCCTAGAAATGTGAAGGAGGTACAGCGCTTCATCGGGTTTGCCAACTTCTATAGACGTTTCATTAGAAATTTCTCTGAGGTAGTGTCACCTATCACTCAACTTACCCGGAAAGAGTCTAGGTTTTCCTGGACTCCCCAAGCCCAGGAAGCATTTTCCCGTCTAAAAGATAAATTTACCACTGCACCTATCCTAGTACATCCCAACCCCGAGCTTGCCTTCATAATAGAGGTGGATGCTTCAGACTGTGCCGTTGGAGCTATACTCTCTCAGAGAACAGGTGAGAAGAATGTCTTGCATCCCTGTGCCTTCTTTCCCAGCAGTTGTCTTCGGCTGAGAGGAACTACGATGTGGGCAATAGAGAGTTGTTGGCCATTATTGCCGCCTTCAAAGAATGGAGACACCTTCTTCAGGGAGCTGCACAGCAAATAGTCGTCCTGACAGACCATCGTAACCTTGAGTTTATCAGGTCGGCTAAGTGCCTGACTCCTCGCCAGGCTCGCTGGAATCTTTTCTTAAACCAATTTAATTTTATCATCTCTTATAGACCAGGATCGCGCAATGGAAAGGCTGATGCACTCTCTAGGATTTACTCAGCAGAGACACGTCCAATTACTCCTCCTAAGACTATTCTTCCTGACTCTAGATTCCTAGGAGTAATTCATAATCAAGACCTACTTAAGGACATCAAGGAAGCATACCATGCGGATTCCTTTTTGGCACAACCCCCAAGGGACGTAAGTCTTGTCTTTAAGAATGGTGTGTGGATTCAGGGACAACGTCTGTATATTCCTGAAACAGTCAGATTAAGAGTATTGCAACTCATTCACGATTCCAAGATAGCTGGGCATAGAGGAATTCTAAAGACACAGGAATTTCTTTCTCGTTTCTTTTGGTGGCCCACTTGCAGGAAGGATGTTTTGAATTATGTCACTTCATGTGAGGTCTGTGCAAGATGCAAAACACCTCGCTCCTCACCAACTGGTCTGTTACAGCCTCTTCCCACCCCGTCCCGCCCGTGGGGATCCATTTCTATGGACTTCATTGTGGAGTTACCAACCTCTCAGGGGAAGAACACCATTCTAGTGGTGGTTGACCGTCTAACAAAGGCAGCTCATTTTATCCCTTGTGTCGGCTTACCCACTGCAAAACAGACATCAGATTTGATGATTAAAGATGTGTTTCGCTTACATGGAGTACCGGATGAGGTTATTTCGGATCGAGGGGTGCAATTCACTTCTAGGTTTTGGCAAAATTTCTGTGCAGCATTGGACATTAAAGTAAACCTTTCTTCTGCTTTTCATCCCCAGACTAATGGACAGACCGAACGAACCAATCAAACCCTGGAGCAGTATCTCCGCTGCTTTATCTGCCACCTACAGGATGATTGGGTGGATCTACTTCCATTAGCTGAGTTCTCGTATAACAACTCTCAGAGTGCCTCCACTAAACAGTCTCCTTTTTACTCTAATCTAGGTTATCATCCTAACATTCTACCACGATTTCCCATAGAAACGCCTTTACCAGCAGTGGCTGAAAGAATCACGTCTTTACAGAAGAATATGGATCTTCTAAAGGAAAATCTGGAATCGGCTCAAGAAAGGTACAAGAAAGCAGCAGATAAATTTCGTAAACCTGCACCAGCTTTCAAGGTAGGAGACTTGGTCTGGCTGTCAACCAGAAATCTTAAGTTAAGGATTCCATCGTCTAAGTTGGGACATAAGTACATTGGACCCTATAAAATCAGTAAAATTATAAGTGCCGTTGCTTGTCGTCTTCAACTGCCCAGAACTATGAGAATCCACCCTGTCTTTCATGTATCCCTACTAAAGGCTGCGACACCCAATACGTTTCCTGGACGTTCCTCTCCTTGCCCTGACCCAGTGCTAGTCGATGGTCAGGAAGAATTTGTGTGGAAAGGATTTTAGATTCCAGGTTGTATAGAAATCAGTTACAATATCTGATTAAATGGCAGGGCTACCCAGTGGAGGACAACTCATGGGAACCGGTCAATAACGTTAATGCTCCTCGCTTGCTCCGTCAGTTTCATCAGAGGTACCCACACAAGCCTGGTCTGAGGTCATCCGGAGGTTGTCCTTAAGGGGGGAGTAATGTAAGGTTCTATGTATATATTCCTGAAACTCAGTTTGTTCGTCAGCCATTTTACTTTCTGTCTTGCTGCAGCTATCTTGCCCTCAGTCAAAATGGAGTTTCCAGCTTGCATGTTCCCGCCCTGATTCTCTCCTTTGCTTCTTAAGCAGCCACAGCTGAGCAATCAGTGCTTCAGAATCTAGCCTGCAGTGAACCTGTGACTTGACTCCTGTAAGCCTTGGACCTTGTACTCCAGCTATTCCTACTGAGGAACTCTGAAGCACTTGTGGACTCTGAACCCTGCTCTTTGAAAGACCCACGTTTGCATGGACTTACGGTAACAGAGAAGAAGATCCTGAATCTGTATTGGAGAGTGATTGCTGAGCTTGGATTACTCTGGCCTGCTGTGTCTCCTGTTTCTGTGTCTGCAAACTGTGTGACTATTTCTGCCAACTTGTATGAAGTAATACAGGACTTTTCTATATCAAACCTGTGACTCCTGTGTTTTCATCGCACCCAAGCACAAGACGCTATATGAACTGTACTACATACATTACACTGACTGTGCTCCCAAGCACCTACTTCTGTCTTCCTAATCAACACCTGAGTGGATTCAGGTCTGAGCTGCAAGCGTGTACTGAATGGCAGGTGTAGTGACCTTTCTTTACCACAAGGTTTACAAAGCCACACATTTCGCTCATACCAGTCAGCAAAGTACTTAGGTGAAATATACACCTCATTCAACACATATTCCTTCACTGTCTCACATATCCCCCCCCCTCTTCTCCAGACCGGAGGGCTGGTCATCCAGACCGGAGGGCTGGTCAACAATCCTAAAGAGACAGTGAACTCCGGACCAGTTATGGCCAACACCAAGTTCATCTGTATCTTCACCTAAAGCAACCGCACTACGCTGTACCCTCCCAGGCTTATGCTCTCTGCGGGCCTCAGGTGTCCTGCACGGTTTCAGCTTGACCTTAGTGCCAGCCCTCAGTCTCGGTATAGTGCCTCACCAGAGAAGTACGACCAGGCACGTCAGAACACCTCTGCTGATTCTTCCTCAGAAACTTTTGTACCTCCTGTTTTTGGGGCACTGACCCTGTGTTACCAACTGTCACAGGAGGTATAGGGTTTTTTTCAGCTTTCTCTAATTCCCCCTGAACCTTTTTTAGCACATCTACTTTCTTAAATATCAGTTGATTCATAAATTCTATTTCACAGAACTTAAGCGCCTCTGTCATGGTCTCTGACCATTTTGAGCCACACTGTTCAAACGATTGGCACTGTAGAGGGAGCTGATCGTTTTTCTTTTTCGGTACACATACTTCATCCTCTTCTTGTACAGGCTCTTCTGGTAGGACATGCTCAGAAGCCCTACCATCAGTCTTCTCTTCCACCACGTTCTGCATCCCATCTGAGCTCCTGTGTGTCTGCAGCGGCAACGGAGCGACACATCGCCCCTCCCACTCACTGGGACGTGGTTCAGGTGTAGACTCCATGAAAATGCGCTTGAGCTCACCAAGGCCAACCTGATGTCTCAAAATCTCATCTTGGGATTTATCCAGATCCTTTGTGTCGCTCGGGAACACCGATGGAGCACCGGGCGCCGAACTTCCTGCCCGAGCTTCGCGAGTTGCAGCCACGGATCCGGACAGTACACCATCCACGCCGCTGTCTCCGGCAGAAACAGATTCCGGGGCAGAGTCAGTCCCCACATCTTCAGTCTTGTTCCTCACAGCTTCACTTGAGACCTCAGCTTCTGGTGAGGCATCTGGTTTGGTGTCTACCACTTCCATGGCTTTCTCCACCTCTGCAGCATCACCCTCAGAGTCCTTGGCATGATGCAGATCCACACCACACATTGATAACTTCTCATCTTCAACAGCATCCACTTGTGCTGTGTTCAGTTTCAGAGTCCTGCCTTTAAAGCTCAGCTCTCCTCCTTTCACCTTAGTCTTCGCCAGGGAACCGGCCAACTGTAAAACATCTTCAGATGCCATCTTCTGTCCGGCTGTAAGGTCAGCATCAGCTTTCTTCTCAGGACTCTCAACCTCCTCTGCTACCATGCCTTCCTCATTTGCACTGGTTGCTTTATTGTCATCAGATGATTCACTATCACTACCACTGTCTGACCCCTTTTTCTCAGCCACATCTGGCTCACTTTCAGGGCCATACACTTCATTTTCATTCACATCCTGCTCACTGTCAGGGTTATACAATTCATTTTCATTCACATCCTGCTCACTGTCAGGGTTATACAATTCATTCTCATTCACATCTTGATCTGGAACCTTAGTTAACATGTCATCCACAACATTAACTTCACCATCTGGTCTCTGGTTTCCCTCAGGTGGTCCCTCAAGTATGTGACTATGTGACAACCCCAGCACTATACTTCCATATAGCTCAGGTACTAGGAGCTGGCTCACGACCTCTCCCTGGACCTTAGTGTCCCTATACAACAGGTGAGTGTCTATGGCGACATGAGGAAACCTCTCCTCAGAGCCAGGCTCTTGGGAAACCTCATTTAGAACATTTATATTTTCCTGGGCCGTTTCAAGAGAGGGGTCTCGCCACTGCTCACTCTCAAAATTGTCACAGGACACAGGTAAGTCAGGGACACTCGGTTCCCGAGAACCACCATCCTCGTCTCCCAACATCACCTGCAAAGGAATTTCATCACTATCACAGTCATCATTATTATCAATATCATTATCATGATTATGATCAGTATCATCATCACTATCATGATCATCATCATTATCAGCATCATCATCATTATCATGATCATCATCATCATTATCATTATCATCATCACATAAGCTTAACGGCCCACTAGCATTGTGTTCCGCCCCTCGGGACTGCGCACCCTCAGTAGGAGCTTCATCACACTGTCCATCAGAAACATTTTTCCCCCAGCGATCCTTAGACCGGGGAAAGTCATTACCCAATATAACGGGTTGCACCAGGTTCTTCACTACCCCCACTTCATATGAAACCTCCCCGAGTTTGGGGACCAAGTCCACGGCAGTCTCTGGTAGACTTTGGTGTCTCCATGGATGCACACCATACTCAGGTGCTTATCAGGGATGAAGTCCCTATCAATCAGGCTGTCACATACGGAAGTCACTGGACTCTCTGAGTCCAAGAGGGCCTGTGCTGGGCAGTCATTTACAACCACCGGGGACACCTGTGGTCCAGTCTCTTCGGCTGAGGTGGACACACACACAGGTTCTGCGCAGAGAGAGAGGGATCTGCCAACATCACAATACATAGGCTCCCCCTCTATTGGACAGTTGGCTGCAATTTCACGACATCTCCAACCCTGTCCATCACACTTTTCCACCCACATGTCCCCTCGGGCCTGAACCCGCTTATCAGCATACCCCATGTCCCCAACAGCTGGAACGCTCTTACCGCGAGAGTTCAGCGTCCGGGAACTCTGAAGTGACGACCTCTCAGACGGCTGGTCACGGAGACAGTCTTTGCTGGCGAAGGCCTTCTCCATCAGGCTGACCAGACGATTGGCGTCCTGGTGGTCTCCTTGTCCGACCTCTGGCTGTACCTCAGGAGGACATGCTCGGGTGTAGCGGTTCACTATCACCTTTTCAACTCCATAATCAGGTTTGCTGACTGCAGACTCCCAACTGCATCTCCAGTCATGAACTCCCCTGGCACGGGCTGTCACCGTAACACCCAGCCGGGTAAGAATCTCCGCTTTCAGCTTGGCATAGTCTTGGCTGTCCTGCTCGCTCAGGTCAGCATAGGCCCTTTGGGGTTCTCCAATCAGATAGGGTGCGACCATCATGGCCCATTCAGATAGGGGCAGATTCTCCTTCTCTGCCAATCTCTCAAACCTAGTGAGATCTACCTCCACATCATCACGAGGTGTCATCTTTTTCAGGGACCGTCTTACTGCCTTATTTACAGCGGACAATGCAGGTGACTTTGCAACATTACTTTGGGACGATGCGCTGCAAGTCTTTTGTAGTGCTGCAACCTGCTCAAAAAACAACCGATTATTCTCCTGCTGCTGCTGCAGGAATTGCTGCTGGGCCTGCTGCATGCGCTGCTGGTGCTGCAGGCGCTGCCGCTCCATGCTCTGCTGCATGCTCCGCTGGGCCTGGACCAGGTACTCAACGAGCTCCTCCATACTGCCGGACTTATCTGTCTCAACCACGGCAGTCTTATGTTGCACATTAACTTGCGCCATTTGTTCAAACAGCGCCTCCATGCTGTCATCCATGCTGTCAGACTTCTCTGTCTCAACAACGGCAGTCTTCACTCAAGACATACACACTCCACAGTCTTTTCCACAGAAAAATTCAGCTCTGCTGTGCAGACACTTTTTTTTTTTTTCTCTGCAAACTCTATTAGGGCCACTGTCTCTTTAAGACTGCTCCAACAGACGTTTCTCTTTGCTGACACACTTTTTTTTTTTTTTCTCTGCAAACTCTATTAGGGCCACTGTCTCTTTAAGACTGCTCCAACAGACGTTTCTCTTTTTTTTTCTCTGACACACTTTTTTTTTTTTTTCTCTCTGCTGCTGCTTCAACAGACTTCACCTTTTATTGCTGTCTCTCGCCACTGTGTTGCACGCACATTCCAGCACCAATTGTATCAGCCACTGTGCTGCCCCAGCATTCTCCGCCAATTGTAAGCTTTTCAGGGGATATAGCTCTGGGATCGCCGTCCGGGTAGACAGAGTGGCACGGAAACAGTTCATTCATAGACAGCAGTTCTGGTAAAAACTGGCCGCAACCAGTTTTATTAAAGTCTACAGCCAACAGAACATAATCAAAACCAAATCATAAACATAAGACCTGGGCTTGTCCAGCCACTTACTGCACTTAGATAGATTTCCCTATCTATCCGGGACCAGACTCTACCAGCCTGGGCCAAAACAACACATATGGTCAGCATTTACCAGCATGTAGTTTCACAGAGTCTCCTCCTTGTGTCTGAAGGCACCTTCAACGTCCAGACTTGAGAGAGCTCCCCTCCTATTCAGCAGCTATCCGCATGGATTCTCACAGAGACTACTCCTGTGTCCGGGGTACATCGAGCACCCAGACTGAGATAGCTCAAACTCCTGGAGACACCTTCTGTGCCTGGACCCCTCCTGTGTCCAGACTAAGCGAGCTCTCTGACTGTGCTCCCAAGCACCTACTTCTGGCTTCCTAATCAACACCTGAGTGGATTCAGGTCTGAGCTGCAAGCGTGTACTGAATGGCAGGTGTAGTGACCTTTCTTTACCACCAGGTTTACAAAGCCACACATTTCGCTCATACCAGTCAGCAAAGTACTTAGGTGAAATATACACCTCATTCAACACATATTCCTTCACTGTCTCACAAAATATATATATATATATATATATAATAATCTGTCTCTGTAAGTGGAGCTGACCCATTGCTGACGAAAAGCTGTAGTCAGAAAAATGGCCTGTGAAGATGCTTGGCATCACATTAGCTGTGGTTTTCTTCTTGTATTCTGGATTTCATATGTTAAGGTTTCTCTATATCTAAAGATGGGTTATAATGCTTTCACTGTAAAAAAAAAAAAATTGTCCTCCGTCACTTATTAGATTTATTTTCAGTCAAGCTCTAATATCCTTCATTTAACGACACGTTTTGGCCATTTCCTGTTGTAGCTCATCGTTGGGGATTTTGGACTGAGCTATGAACAATCTAAATCACAACTGGCAATTTGGGCAATTCTGGCCGCCCCACTAATCATGTCTAACGACCTGAGGACTATCTCCGAAGACGCAAAGGAACTCCTGCAAAACCGTCTTATGATCTACATTAATCAGGATCCTCTTGGAAAGCAGGGGACAAGAACTGCTAAGGTACCTACGGATTAAAGAACAAATTTTTTGTATTTTTTTTTTGGGGGGGGAACCTAATTTTGTGTGTACGCATTTGTTAGAAAGGTTTCCAAATGTTCTTTCTGAAATGTGTAATGTGTGATAACAAAAGACGTGTCCATAGTAATTTGTAGACAGACAAACTTTAGGAATCAATGGAGTCCAAGCTTGGATTTACAGCAGTGAGATCTTCGCTCTGTATACTTGTTCTCCATTTTGTGGCTCTCTATCTATAAAGATGGGGTCACACCGTCTGACCTGGAGCATTAAACGACCCCTGATCGGTAAATATGTAAGGATGCGCACTTAACGATAGGTCATAGAAAGTTGTGTACATAGGCTGCCATTGATCTCTGAAAATAGTCATGTTCACACAGGATGAGGAGCTGCTGAGAACGCTCTTTTTGTGCATTACACCCGACCAAACAAGTGTTTTACTCCTTCATCGGGGATCGGCAGCCTGTTTTGACTGCAGCATTATCGCAAAGCAAGTGTTCATAGGAATGCTCATTTATTATCTTGTAATGCAAATGGACCCTTGGGGAACCACAATTGTTTGATTGCCATGACAATCCCAATTTGGACAGCCATAAGATGTAGTGATGAGCGAACGTGCTCAGATATGGTGTTATCTGACCATGCTCGGGTGCTGAGTTTCTTCGGTGTGCTCGAAAAATATGTTTGAGTCCCCGCGGCTTCATGTCTCACGGCTGTTCAACAGCCGCAACACATGCAAGGATTGCCTAACAAATCGGCAATTCCTGCATGTGTTGACGTTGTCTAACAGCCGCGAGACATGCAGCCGCGGGGACTAGAACATATTTTTCGTGCACGAATAAGAAACTCCGTTAGCACCTGAGCATGGTCAGATAACATCTTATCCCAGCACATTCGCTCATCACTAATAAGATGGAAAACGCTGGTCTGCAAGGTATAACAAAAAGAGAGAAGTCATCCACAAGGCCCTGCTCTAGACCTAACGCAATGAATCAGAATTAAAGGATTGTGCCCATCTTCAAAAATTACCTCTGTAGGGATTCACCCTTTAAAGTAGACATTGGGTAGAATTCACACAGGCAATGCGTTCTGAAATAGGGAGCTGAGGATAGCACTAATATAATGGGATCACCATCTATACACTAACGGTAAACACATGGAGGAGAAGGAAGTGTGTAAGGTAATCAGGATCACCGAATATGCTAAATAGCCAAAATCATTTTATTATACAACAAATAAAGGACATGCATAATAAAAACATTTAAAAGGCCAAAAGAGGCTTATATACGTCACCGGATGTGTCCATATAAGGATCAACACCCCTCCTCCAATGTATACGCTGAGGTAATCCAAAATATTTCAATAGATAGTAAATATATAAAGCACGGAAAAAGAATGCAATAGTCAAAAAGATATGAGACATATGCTCAGATGCTGATCAGAGAGAGCCACATGGTGCAATAAAATATGTATGGAGTAGGTGCCAAATATCATCAAAATGCACATAAACATCAGATAGACTTAAATTAGAAGACTAAAGCAAATCCAGGATACGGAATCAGCCAAATGGGTGAAGTCATATGGTAATGAGACCTGTATGCAGCAGCTGTGACATGAGATGTGGCCCACGCGTATCACCACAAAATGCAGCTTCCCCAGGAGTAATGGCGGCAGTATATCCAAAAGCAATACGGTTTGGTCCAACATTGTGCAGTGTTATTGTTTTTATAAAACTGCAAGGTATCCGAAACCAAAACCAGCCTCTTCTGGGCTCAAATGTATCACACCAAATTAACAGTTCATTCAGCAGGCACATGTGTCAGTGAGGACTCACCTTAACAAATTACAGTACTTTTTCCCGCAGCAAACTGTACACACAGAAGAGGTACGGTCTTACCAGTCTCAGAATCCCCTTCAGCCTGAGCTCCAGCTACAAACCGAAGTGTTCATCTCTATGCACAGTTCACACTAAACAGGCTGCAACTTACACACTTTACTCTGCAGTTTCAACACAGACTGCTTAGCTTTCCTAGCTGACCCATGCAATCTGCATTCAGAGAGAGACTTTGACTTGTCTCTCTTCCAGCTTAAGCTCACATTTTGGCTGGTCAATCACCAGCTTCAACACACTCCCCTCTGCTCAACATCCAGCACACTGACACTAGGTGAACCCATTTCCTGATTCTTACTCAAAGCTAGCCATGTGCATCTAATTAAGACCTGCAGTGGTAGGATTTAACCCAGTCCTACCTGGCTTTGCTGCACCAGCTATTCACAGCACCCCACTAATCCCAAGAAGTGTATAAGGTGCTCAGTCTGAATGGTGTGCTTATCCAATATGCACATCACTGCTCCATTCGTTCTGTCAGACTGCATAGATGGCAGAATATTGCTCTCCAGACCCCCATTTTTGTGGGTCTCCTTAAGTTATCGCCAATCTTATGTACAGGCACTGAGATCTAAAGCTAGGCATAACTTTTTAAGAATGTGGTGGCCACGAGAAATAGTTTACCATTTTCTATTGTGACTCAAGCGTTACACCTGATGCTGAACCATCACTTAGTTGTAGATATGTGGTCTTTTGGACACGATTTCGCTCTTGCTAAGGTTTGTCCTTATTGCAGGTGGGCAGTCTGGAGGTATGGATAAGAGAACTGGCGGATGAACAGTATGCTGTGGCTGTACTGAATACGGGAACGGATGGTCTGCCGAAACGCTTCATCACAAGCCTTACCCAGCTGAACATAACCAAGTGCGCTTTTGGCTATAAAGTTTATGATGTATTTGAAAAAGAATACTTGGGCACTTTTCAACCACAAAAAACATTTGGAATGATTATTAACCCTTCCGGTGTAGTCATGTTGTTAGTTCGCCCAGCTGCTACTGGTTTTCGCCCTTTGTAATGTCATATTTGACTACATCATGATTTGGATAAGTCGTTTGGGCAATCCGGCGCTACAAATGTGTTTTATACGAGAGCCTCGTGCCTTTTTTATACTTGAAATACTTGAAATCACTGGCAGTCCTTCTTTGAATAAAATGCTAAGCAATACTACTTTCTTTTATAACAAAATGGCATGAAAGCGGTATGTAGTCCCATGATCTATTACACACCTATCCAATCATCTATTTTCTATGAATTTTCTTGTTTTATATTTTTCATTGATTTAAAAAACAATCTCCTGTCGTCACAGAACTTGACGTGCACTCGTAAAGATGTCCACACATGGTGGGGCTTGATATTTCGATAATAGATGTTGTTCAGGCCGTCATACACTTACAATAACTGCCGGCTGAACACTACGATATCACAGTTGACGATTATTCCTTCCAACAAGTCTATATATTTGGTTTCGCCGAGCGTGCATGTGTTTTCAGTGGGAAAAGGGGACTAAGCCTCTTCTCCCTTTTGGCAAAAGAAAAAAAAAACATCTTTAAATCCAACACACCCAATACTTTTTTCCCCACAATTTTTGCTATCAGGGAATAATTGCCATGCTCCAGTATACATTAGTCATCTGACATATATCTGTATACAATGTGTAAGGACACCCGTAATTGCTAATCTACAGCTGGAAAGAAATTTGTTAAGTGGGAAAATTCATCACATTCGAGACCATTATTTGTACAATGTAGAAACTGTACTATACCAAAAGAGTAACTTTCTTAAAGGGATTGTCCAGCTTTAGAAGCTTTGCCTTTACAAAGAGATATAGCACCACTCTTGTCCATGAAGTGTTTCAACTACTAGGCTACGTTCTCACAATGAGCTTTTGGTGAGTTTTTGCTGATTTTCTGCATCATTAATTAAAACGGGTTACTTACATTTTTTCGAAAATACGCATCATTAATAACTCGGTGGGAATATAGCCGTACAGCTCAACTCCATTCACTAAAATAAGCATGACCCTATAATACGCAACAAGAACAGTGCTTTTTTTGGAAGAAAAGGAGAGCCGAAATGATTTTTTTTTATCCCTGCAAAAATTCATATAAAGGGGTTTTGCTAAATTAATAAGGAGATATCTGACTGGTCACTGGGAGGGAGGGTGGGAACGCAATGATCTAGAAAATGGGGCTTTACAGAGCCTTGTCTGAACGGACCAGTGCTGGAGGGTGTACACCTCCGCTATTTCATGAACTGACAACTTGGTACAATGACTGTAAGGCCGGCGTCACACTAGCGAGTTTGATGCGAGTTAGTTGCACGACTAACTCGCATCAACACCCGGCACGGCTGCCCGCTCCCGGACTAGAGTGCGCGGCGACATAGAAATACATGCAGCCGCGCACTCTGGTCCGAGAGCGGGCGGCCGTGCCGGGTGTTGATGCGAGTTAGTCGTTCGACTAACTCACATCAAACTCGCTAGTGTGACGCCGGCCTAAGGCTGAAATCACTCAGGTATTTTTTTGATGATTTTAATTTTTTTCAGAGTCAACCAAATCAGATACAACTGGAGTCTTTATTCTTTCCTTTATGCCCTTCATTTCTAAAATTTCAGCCTCAGAACAAAACCTGTTTAGCAAAACGTGAATGAACTTATTTGTGAATTATTAAAATGTAGTGTCATTTATTTTATGTGCTTTTTTTTTTCTATGCACTGACTATTCCATCTCATTTATAGACCACTGTAAATAATAAATCCGGAGAAGAAAAGCCGTCTCAGCGTTCGCCTTGTATGTAATGTACTGTATGTTGATTAGGTTTCAGAAACATTGAGAATACAGAGAATGGAAAATGTTATATCCATTGTTTGTGTTCAATTAAACCTTTTAATATGTAAGATATCATTACTGTATGTATTCAAGAGGCTTTCCAGGATAAAAAAAAATAAACTTGGTCATACAAGGCCAGATGGTACATAATTGGTGAAGATAAGTCAGCAAAGGCCAGTGGGGAGCACCGAAACAGTGACCATGGAGCACGGGGGTAAGGCGGAGTATAGTTATCACAATATCTACCTTTTGGCATCTTTTTTTATTATTCTTTTCTTGGAATATCCTTGTAAGGTTTTCTATGCAATTTTCTTAGCTTTTTTTTCACTTAAAATACCATCAGTTCTGTTGACGAGCCAACAGATTTCATAAAATAGTCATCAACAATATGTTGAAAGTTAAAGAAGACCTGTCGCCTCTGCCAGGTTAAAAGTGATCCGTTTTGGCTCTTAATTTAATCAGGCTGCACCTCTGTATATTCCAGGGTTTGTTTTTTTTTGTTTGTTTGTTTTTTAAATCCAGCATATGGTTCCAGAGAGAAAGGCTTTTTTATTTAGCGCCTTTTTTAGGGTCTTTACAGGGGGGTGTAGGTCACAGGAGTCTGTGTGCTTGTCCTTGGGCTGCAATGCATAATGCATAAGTGAGCAACGCCCCATTGGTGAAGACTATAAACAGCCACATCTGTACTGGCAGATGATGGCTATGTTATTCAGTCATCATCTGCCTTTAACCGCTTCGGCTGTTAACCTGTTAAATGCTGCTGCCAATCTCTGACAGCAACCTTTACTGCGTGCTGGCAGTTAGGCACCTCGTGCCGTAGAGGAGCACCCGTGATGTGATCCTAAGGCGCAGATGGGTTGCCATGATAGCCGGGGGTCTGCTGAAGACTTCTGTGCCTGTTATGATGGTTCTCCTGAGACAGACAGCCCATGGCTGGTGTTCATAGGAGGATGTACTTTTTGCTATATATGGCAGTACTCTGGTACTGTTGTATATAGTACAAGTGATTGGATGATCAAAGGTTCAAGTCCTTGAAGAGGAGGAACAAATACAGTACAAAGTGAAAAAGTTTAAAAAAAATATGAAAAAAATAGTCTAAAACACCCCCTTTTGCCCCCATTAAAAATAAAGAAAAAATATATATTTGGTATCTTTACACACAAAATCTGAGCTATATAAAATTAAATAACCTGATTAATAAACTGCATGATCAGAAAAAAAATCTAAGCGCCAGTTAGTTCAGACGCCGCAACAAAGCAAAAAAAAATGCTATAAGTGGCGATCAAAACATTTGTATGTACCCCAAAATGGTATCAATAAAACGTCAGTTCAGGGCTTAAGAAACAAGCCCTTACACATCGACCAAAAATTGAAAACGTTGCGGGTATCAGAAAATAGCAACTCAAGCAAAAAAAAAATTTTTTTTTTTATAAATTACAAGATTTTCTTGACACTTAAATAAAGATCAAATGATACAGATTTGGCATCTCTGTAATCGTAATGACCTTGACAATGATATTGTCAGGTCGTCCTGCTGTATAGTGAACACGGTAAATAAATTTAAAAAAAAAAACATTTGCAATTTTGACCTACTTTTTTTTTTCCACCTCTCCAGTACGTATCATAATAATATGAATGTTGTCATTCAAAAGTAGAACTCGTCCTGCAAAAAAAAAAAAACCTCATTATGGCTATTTCGTCACAAAATAAAAAATGTTCTGGCTCTTGGAAGAAGAGGGGGAAAAAAAATGCAAAAAACACGGATAATTGCCCGGTTGGGAAGGGATTAAATAATTATGCAAACCGTTCTGATCCAATGCATAAGGCCTGCGTCACACTAGGTAGGAATACGGACGAGTGAGAGGCGTGAAAACCACGCATTACACACAGACCAATATTTCTCTATGGGGTAGCTCTGATCATTTTTCTCGGCCGTATCTTACGGTGTGAGACACCCGCAGCATGCTGCGATTGTACGCGTATTACGCCCGTTGTACGCCAATGAAAGTCTATGGGTGTGAGAAAACAACGGATTACACACGGACCAGGCGTGTGACTCGCGAGAAATACGCAGACTTCTGCAGCTCACAGGAAATGGTGCAACACATGCAGGAGGAAGCTGACACATGCAAATTAGCTCAAAAAGAGCACCAGACATCCCAGAAGAACGCCTCCACGAAGTCGGCCATGATGTCCACCCTCATCAATGTGGAGATGCTCATTGTATTGGTGCAGGAGAGGCCAGAAATATGGGACCAAAGATATGCACATTACGTTGACCGGGCAAGGAGAGAGGCGGCATGGAGGCGCATCTGTAGTCACATCCTACTAGTCACCCATGAGTATATTAGGTGTATGTAAAAGAATTTTGGTTTGTGCAGCTACAGTTATATGAAAAAGTTTGGGCACCCCTATTAATCTTAAGCTTAATGTTTGATAAAAATTGGTGTTTTTGCAACAGCTATTTCAGTTTGATATATCTAATAACTATTGGACACAGTAATGTTTCTGCCGTGAAATGAGGTTTATTGTACTAGCAGAACATGTGCAATCTGCATTCAAACAAAATTTGACAGGTGCATAAGTATGGGCACCCTTATCATTTTCTTATTTTAAATACTCCTACCTACTTTTTACTGACTTACTAAAGCACTTTTTTTGGTTTTGTAACCTCATTGAGCTTTGAACTTCATAGCCAGGTGTATGCAATCATGAGAAAAGCTACTTAAAGTGGCCACTTGCAAGTTGTTCTCCTGTTTGAATCTCCTCTGAAGAGTGGCATCATGGGCTCCTCAAAACAACTGTCAAGTGATCTGAAAACAAAGATTATTCAACATAGTTGTTCAGTGGAAGGATACAAAAAGCTGTCTCAGAGATTTAACCTGTCAGTTTCCACTGTGAGGAACATAGTAAGGAAATGGAAGAACACAGGGACAGTTCTTGTTAAGGCCAGAAGTGGCAGGCCAAGAAAAACATCAGAAAGGCAGAGAAGAAGAATGGTGAGATCAGTCAAGGACAATCCTCAGACCACCTCCAGAGAGCTGCAGCATCAACTTGCTGCAGATGGTGTCACTGTGCATCGGTCAACTATACAACACACTTTGCACAAGGAGAAGCTGTATGGGAGAGTGATGCGAAAGAAGCCGTTTCTGCAAGCACGCCACAAACAGAGTCGGCTGAGGTATGCAAAAGCACATTTGGAGAAGCCAAATTCTTTTTGGAAGAAGGTCCTGTGGACTGATGAAACCAAGATTGAGTTGTTTGGTCATACAAAAAGGCGTTATGCATGGCGTCAAAAAAACACAGTATTCCAAGAAAAACACTTGCTACCCACAGTAAAATTTGGTGGAGGTTCCATCATGCTTTAGGGCTGTGTGGCCAATGCCGGCACCGGGAATCTTGTTAAAGTTGAGGGACGCATGGATTCCACTCAGTATCAGCAGATTCTTCACAATAATGTTCAAGAATCAGTGACAAAGTTGAAGTTACGCAGGGGATGGATCTTTCAGCAAGACAATGATCCAAAACACCGCTCCAAATCTACTCAGGCATTCATGCAGAGGAACAATAACAATGTTCTGGAATGCCATCCCAGTCCCCAGACCTGAATATCATTGAACATCTGTGGGATCATTTGAAGAGGGCTGTCCATGCTCGGCGACCATCAAACTTAACTGAACTGGAATTGTTTTGTAAAGAGGAATGGTCAAAAATACCTTCATCCAGGATCCAGGAACTCATTAAAAGCTACAGGAAGAGACTAGAAGCTGTTATTTTTGCAAAAGGAGGATCTACTACATATTAATGTCACTTTTCTGGTGAGGTGCCCATACTTATGCACCTGTCAAATTTTGTTTGGATGCAGATTGCACATTTTCTGTTAGTACAATAAACCTCATTTCAAGCAGAAACATTACTGTGTCCAATAGTTATTAGATATATCAAACTGAAATAGCTGTTGCAAAAACACCAATTTTTATAAAACATTAAGCTTAAGATTAATAGGGGTGCCCAAACTTTTTCATATAACTGTAGCTAATTGCTTACATTATATGTCTCATTGCAGTGGATGATGTTATGAGAAGATGGAGAAGCATCCGCGACCAATACAGGCGGGAACGCCAGCAGAGGAGCAAGAGCGGGTCAGCAGCACCCAGAAAACGAAAGTATGTTTACTTTGACAGGCTGGGTTTTCTTGCACCTATTCTGGATCTCAGACCGTAAGTACATACATCACACCACATAACACATATTTAGGATCACCCCTCCTACATGTTCTAATCCCCTTTCATTTCCCCACAGAACCCAATCCAACCTCACTGAGAGGAGACTGGCTCCGACTCAGAGGCCATTATTGACCCGGTTGGGGGAGGTGAAGAGGTGGCTGGCCCATCTTCAGAGCCTCCCTGCAGCATCTCCCAAGCATCACAACCACCAGGACCTGACCATGCATCTGTACCGCAACCTGTACCTGACCCACCTGCTGCAGCAGCAGAGCTGAGTGTAGAGGAAGCAGCCAATAGCAGCAGCCCCACTGTACCTCTTGTGGGGTCCCCCCAGCCTGGTGCTATATCCCGCCGTGGGAGAAGACGGAGAGACATCACTGGGTCAGACACACGTAGACATGTGGACACTGGGGTACTCAATTACCTTTCCAGGGCAGCTGTGGGTGAGGAGGTCTATGCCCGTAGCCTTGCCCGCTACCTTCGTCCCCTACCCCGAGAGGTCAGGCTCCGTGTGCGAGGATCAATTCAGATCCTAATTGATGCATGCACACCTCCCAATACCCCATATGAAGTGTTTGAATTCCTTGAGAGGTGGCAGCTCTCACCCGCAACCTTATGCGCCTTGCACCACCTCAAAATGTGCATGCTCAATTAGGATCTGATGATCCTCCTGCACGGGCGCCTACACCTCAACCCATTCCACCACCAAACCAACCTTGGCAACAACAGGGTCAAATTGCAGGCTATAATCCCACTTCCCAATATGGCCACTTGTACAGATCCAGTGTTGGAGGCTGGTCCCAACCTGGATATGCTCAACATGGACATATTGGGGGGTATGAATCTCGTGGCTATCATCTTCCACAAGAATATAATCTCCCTTATCTGTATGGCAATGTGCCCACACACCAACCTGACCGTTGGCAGATGTTAGGTCAGGGCCCTGAAAATCAACCCACATCAGTTTTTTCTTTTGTCCATACGGTGTCTGGCACCTGATGCAATTCCATATCCTCAAACAAGCTTGCATCAGGTATTCTCACAACTTTTGACATAGACAACATTACTGCAAGTTTGCATAAATGTTTATCTGAGCGGGGACTTGTGCCTGTAATGCCCCCAGGAGTATATTGTATGGTGGCCTGGATTGCGCTGGACACATCTGCCCCCATCAAATTCATAGCAGCTTTTTAAGTAGCAATGCATTTTGCAAGCATATCTTAGCTATACAGTAATTTTAGTTTCATCCACTTAGTCAGGAGAAGTTCAGTCACCATTCTCTCGACCTCCACACACTCCACAATATCGTTAGTAATCATGTCTGGTGTTATTAAGTCTCTGTGCACCACCGTGGGGCTGCCCGAGTGTCAATCAAAAATTCTGCCTCTTCTCCATTGTTATGGTCATTAACAACGACCATAACAATGTTATGTTGAGTGTATTATGTTGAGTATGACCATAACATTGTTATCGTCAGAAGACAAAAAAAAACTGATTGGCACATCCAGACTAGTGTGAATAGGTTTTATTAAACCAAAGAAGAAAGGAGCATGAATCTTATTTCAAAAAATATCAAAATTTATTTATTTTAGTTTAAAATGCCAACAATAAAGGCCCAAAACAGAGGTGTAACGAGGAAAAGCTGTCGGTATAAGAGACAGCAACAGACTAATACATCGCCAGGGTAAGATTCAAATGTGAAGCCAGCATATAAATATAATCATGTAAACATGGATAGTTCCAATAGTATCTATTGTTCAATACATGGCTACACAAAGTATATAATAGCAAATCATACGTCCTGCTTACCCATGTTGTAAGGCTGAGTCTGTGCGTCTCTCAGGAGCTGACCCCTCTGACGCGCGTTTCGCGGTTGTGCTTTATCAAAAAGGGGACACCTTTTTCTACCAACAGCGTCCTCTTTCAACACCTCTTGTAGTTGAGATAACCATGTACGGTCTCTCGCACGATAGTCCATGTATTTATGACCAGATGCTGTGAATAACACAGAAATAACAAGCACAACCGCGAAACACGCGTCAGAGGGGTCAGCTCCTGAGAGACGCACAGACTCAGCCTTACAACATGGGTAAGCAGGACGTATGATTTGCTATTATATACTTTGTGTAGCCATGTATTGAACAATAGATACTATTGGAACTATCCATGTTTACATGATTATATTTATATGCTGGCTTCACATTTGAATCTTACCCTGGCGATGTATTAGTCTGTTGCTGTCTCTTATACCGACAGCTTTTCCTCGTTACACCTCTGTTTTGGGCCTTTATTGTTGGCATTTTAAACTAAAATAAAAAAATTTTGATATTTTTTGAAATAAGATTCATGCTCCTTTCTTCTTTGGTTTAATATTATTCTTGGGAGTTTCTTCTGTTTGGTTGGCTCCAGGGCCAATTCATTTTCGGGGTGATTATACATTCACCATTGACTGACTGATTATTTTTATGACTTTTCGCTTTAATAGTGTGAATAGGTGCATACCAGGAGGAGCTACCCCCTTATACAATATGCAAAAAAAGGTTGCACTCTATCATGCTAACGCATGTCAATGTGGAATATGTGAAATTTAAATAGCAATACAGCTTTGGAGAATTAGGAAAAATTTGAGACGCTTAGTATAAAATTTGGCCAAATATTATCTGCCCACCAAGGTGGTCTCAGTCTGAAGGGTCCCTGACCTGTGTGAATACCTCTCTAAGGGCTCATACCCATTTGCGAAAAAAAAAAAAAAGGTCAGTTTTCTGGATTGAAAAAACGGTCCGAATCTATGCAATTTTCATGCGATTTTTAATCGCACCATCCGTCTTACATCCGCTTTCCATCCGTATGCAATGCGATTTTAACATGAGGTTTTACATAGAGCAGTTCTCTCTATGTAAAAACTCATGTTAAAATAGCATTGTAAAAAAAACTGTACACATGAGTTTAACCCCTCTCTGACATTAGACGTACTATCCCGTCCATAAAACCCGTGCCATTCTGCCCATGGACGGGATAGTACGTCATAGGCGATCAGCTGCGCTCCTGAGGGGAGCGCAGCTAATCGCCGCCGGGTGTCAGCTGATTATCACAGCTGACACCCGTGACTGTGTGTCAGGAGCGGTCACGGACCGCTCCCGGCACATTAACCCCTAGCACACCGCGATCAAACATGATCGCGGTGTACTGGGGGCACAGGGGAGGATCGCGCAGGGTGGGGGCTCCCTGCGCGCCCCCCTGAGACCCTCAGACCAGCGCGATGTGATCGCGCTGTTCTGAGGGCTTCCTCCCTCCCAGGACCCGGATCCAAGATGGCGCCGGGGTCCTGGAGGGAGGCGGCTTCCTCAGTGCCTGCTGAGAGCAGGCACTGAGAAGCCTGCAGCTATGCCTGAGCGATCGCTGGTGTGACAGAGTGCTGTGCACACTGTCACACCAGCGATTTGATAAAATACAGTGATGTCCCACCCTTCGACAAAGTAAAAAAGTTAAAAAAATAAAAATAAACATGTTATAAAAAAAATCCAAAATAAATAAATAAAAAAAATATTCCCCAATAAATTCATTTCTTCCTGTAAATAAAAAAAACAAAACAATAAAAGTACACATATTTGGTATCGCCGCGTCCGTAACGACCCCCCTTATAAAACTGTCCCACTAGTTAACCCCTTTAGTGAACCCCTTAAAAAAAAAAAAAAAAAAACGAAGCAAAAAATCAATGCTTTATTATCATACCGCCGAACAAAAAGTGGAATAACGCGCGATCAAAAAGACCGATATAAATAAACATGGTACTGCTGAAAACGTCATCTTGTCCCGCAAAAAACGAGCCGCCATACAGAATCATCAGCGAAAAAATAAAAAAGTTATAGCTCGCAGAATAAAGCGATGCAAAAATAATTATTTTTTTATATAAAATTGTTTTTATTCTATAAAAGCGCCAAAACATAAAAAAATGATATAAATGACGTATCGCCATAATCGTACTGACCCGAAGAATAAAACTGCTTTATCAATTTTACCACACGCGGAACAATAAAAACGCCTCCCCCAAAAGAAATTCATGAATTGCTGATTTTTGTTCATTCTAACCTCCCAAAAATCGAAATAAAAAGCGATCAAAAAATGTTACCTGCTCAAAAATGGTACAAATAAAAACGTCAACTCGTACCGCAAAAAATAAGACCTCACATGACTCTGTGGGCCAAAATATGCAAAAATTATAGCTCTCAAAATGTGGCGATGCAAAAAACTATTTTTGCAATAAAAAGCGTCTTTTAGCGTGACAGCTGCCAATCATAAAAACCCGCTATAAATAGTAAATCAAACCCCCCTTTATCACCCCCTTAGTTAGGGAAAAATAATAAAATTAAAAAAATTATTTATTTCCATTTTCCCATTAGGGTTAGGGTTAGGGTTGCGGCTAAAGTTAGGGTTAGGGTTGGCGCTAAAGTTAGGATTAGGGTGTAAGGTTCTGTGTACATGTTCCTGAAACTCAGTTTGTTCGTCAGCCATTTTACTTTCTGTCTTGCTGCAGCTATCTTGCCCTCAGTCAAAATGGAGTTTCCAGCTTGCATGTTCCCGCCCTGATTCTCTCCTTTTGCTTCTTAAGCAGCCACAGCTGAGCAATCAGTGCTTCAGAATCTAGCCTGCAGTGAACCTGTGACCTGACTCCTAAAGCCTTGGACCTTGTACTCCAGCTATTCCTACTGAGGAACTCTGAAGCACTTGTGGACTCTGAACCCTGCTCTTTGAAAGACCCACGTTTGCATGGACTTACGGTAACAGAGAAGAAGATCCTGAACCTGTTGTGGAGAGTGATTGCTGAGCTTAGATTACTCTGGCCTGCTGTGTCTCCTGCTTCTGTGTCTGCAAACTGTGTGACTATTTTTGCCAACTTGTATGAAGTAATACAAGACCTTCTATATCAAACCTGTGTCTCATGTATTTTCATCGCACCCAAGCACAAGACGCTATATGAACTGTACCACATACATTACAAGATTCTGAAGCCAAAAACGTTAGTGTCTGCTGGGTCTGGAAAGGCTGTGTCTGCTGTAACTGTGGATATCGGATGTCCGGTTGTACTTTCTGTGATGACAGTGGTTGTGACTTCTCACAACCATTCCAGGTGAGCAATTCCCTTAAGTGTTTTTTTTTCTGCAGTGTTACCACAGGTAAACACTATTGTTTTTTTTTTTTCTCTTTTCTCTTTTTTGTCTGCTGTAACTGTGGATATCAGATGTCCGGGTGAACTTTCTGTGATGATAGTGGTTGTGACTTCTCACAACCATTCCAGGTGAGCAGTTCCCTTATTTTTTTTCTCTCTGCAGTGTTACCACAGGTAAACACTATTGTTTTTTTTTTTTCTCCTCTCCTCTTCTTTCAGTACTCCTGTCTTAAAAGATCTGGAAAATGGAGGCCCGCATAAAGGAACTTTGCGGAGTGACTGATAATATCCTTGCAGATTTGCAGAATATAAAGACCCGTTTTTCAAGCCTACAGGACCTCACTAATCACAATTTGCAAGTGTTTGGACAGACTGCCCAGGATTTGCGAGCCAGGATTGAGGTTCTAGAAGAGCGAGTCCAGGCTCCTGCCGTAGCCCCGAGTTCTGGGATTCCCAAGTTGCCCCCTTTTCGTTTTGGCAGTGAACGTGAGAAATTCAGGGGATTTATTAATCAATGCAATCTATTTTTTTTCTGCACATGCTTCACAATTTCCCACTGAACGATCTAAGGTGCTTACTATAATTATGTTGCTTACCAACAAGGCTTTGATGTGGGCAAACCCTCTGATTGAGACTGAGGATGATTGTTTGAATCACCTTGATGCTTTTATTTCAGCCATGGGGCAGGTGTTTGATGACCCAATCGAGGTGCAACAGCTGAAGCAGCCATGTTAGCTTTGCGCCAAGGTAAGCACTCGGTAGCTGAATATGCCTTGGATTTCAGGAGATGGGCCCTTGATACCACCTGGGACAGTTCCGCCAAAAAATCTATTTTTCGAAAGGGGTTATCTCCACTGATTAAGGATGAACTTGCTCGTGCCGACCCTCCCACTGCGTTAGGTGACTTTATTAACTACTGCATCCGTATTGATACTCGTCTGACTGAACGCAGGCAAGAGAGATGGTTCGAAAGCAATCGCACTAACCTTTCCTACCTTCCTCTCCAGCTAAGGAACCTTTGAATAGGATTACACGGGAACCTGAACCTGAACCCATGCAGGTAGACTCTTTACAACGACGGGTTAGTGATGCACGCAAGGAACATCGTTTTAAGGAAAATCTATGTTTCTATTGTGATAAGTCAGGGCACTTCATTATAAACTGCCCCAGCCGTTCTCGTAAGGCTACTGCAGCACTCATTCATTGTGAGTGTTGCGAGAGGGGATCTGTCAGGTCCGAGCCTCAGGCTCCAGAGAGATCTGCAGCAACAGATCTTGATTTCTCGGACTTAAACTCCGTTACCTCTGAGGACGTTGACTGTGTAAACGCTGCCATTTTTCAAGTTTCCTCAGCGGTGTCCCAGCTGAGTTGTAAGAAAAACAATTCTCATTGCTTTCTTTCCATCAAACTCTGGGTTGACTCAGCTTGGGTGTCTAGCTCTGCTATGATCGACTCAGGGCAAGTGGAAATTTTATGGATGTCTCCTTTGCTCTGAAACAGGGGATACGTTCAGTGAAGAAGGCTACTCCAGTACAGATGGAAACTGTGGATGGCTCCCTGCTGACCTCTGGACCAGTGGATCAGGAAACAGAGCCTTTGAGGGTTCTTATGGGTAAAGATCATCAAGAGAAACTGTCCTTTATGCTTATCTCTTCTCCCCACTTTCCCATTATTCTAGGGCTACCATGGCTGCAGGCTCAGAATCCTACCATTAACTGGGGACCAAGGAATTACACTTTCCAGAGAAACAGATGAGTCCAAAAGTTTCAGCTTGCTCTGTTCCTAAAGGAACCATGTCAGTCCCTGAACTACCAGCTGTATACCAGGACTATGTGGATTTATGTGACAAGAAGAACGCTGACCAGCTTCCTCCTCACCGTCCATATGATTGTCCAATTGAATTATTGCCTGGAGCAGAGATACCTTTTGGTAAGATCTACCCCCTGGCGGGGCCCGAGCTAAAGGCTTTAAAGGATTACATAGACGAAAATCTAGCCAAGGGCTTCATACGCCCCTCTTCATCTCCTGCAGGTGCACCCATCTTCTTTGTAAAGAAGAAAGATGGATCTCTGAGACCATGCGTAGACTATAGGGAACTCAATAAGGTTACTATTAGAAACCGTTATCCATTGCCTTTAATCCCTGAGTTATTGGAGAGAGTGCGACATGCCAAAATTTTCTCTAAACTAGATCTTCGTGGGGCCTATAACTTAGTCCGTATTAGACCTGGGGATGAATGGAAGACTGCATTCAGGTCATGCTATGGACACTTTGAATATCTAGTTATGCCTTTTGGTCTGAGTACCGCCCCAGCCACTTTCCAACACTTGGTGAATGACATCTTCAGGGATCTCCTAGATACATTCGTGGTAATTTATTTGGATGATATTCTAATTTTTTCTAACTCCACAGAGGAACATCATGGACATGTGAGAATGGTCTTGGAACGTCTAAGACAAAATCATCTTTACATCAAACTTGAAAAGTGTGAATTCCATAGGACCGAAATTCAATTTCTGGGGTATGTACTGTCTACACAAGGAATTAGTATGGATGGAAGCAAAACCCAAGCCATCAAGGATTGGCCAAGTCCTAGAAATGTGAAGGAGGTACAGCGCTTCATCGGGTTTGCCAACTTCTATAGACGTTTC
>JARQOD010000007.1:158149067-158189423 GCA_033576555.1 Oophaga sylvatica | reverse complement strand
GGGCTTGGGGAGTCCAGGAAAACCTAGACTCTTTCCGGGTAAGTTGAGTGATAGGTGACACTACCTCAGAGAAATTTCTAATGAAACGTCTATAGAAGTTGGCAAACCCGATGAAGCGCTGTACCTCCTTCACATTTCTAGGACTTGGCCAATCCTTGATGGCTTGGGTTTTGCTTCCATCCATACTAATTCCTTGTGTAGACAGTACATACCCCAGAAATTGAATTTCGGTCCTATGGAATTCACACTTTTCAAGTTTGATGTAAAGATGATTTTGTCTTAGACGTTCCAAGACCATTCTCACATGTCCATGATGTTCCTCTGTGGAGTTAGAAAAAATTAGAATATCATCCAAATAAATTACCACGAATGTATCTAGGAGATCCCTGAAGATGTCATTCACCAAGTGTTGGAAAGTGGCTGGGGCGGTACTCAGACCAAAAGGCATAACTAGATATTCAAAGTGTCCATAGCGTGACCTGAATGCAGTCTTCCATTCATCCCCAGGTCTAATACGGACTAAGTTATAGGCCCCACGAAGATCTAGTTTAGAAAAAATTTTGGCATGTCGCACTCTCTCCAATAACTCAGGGATTAAAGGCAATGGATAACGGTTTCTAATAGTAACCTTATTGAGTTCCCTATAGTCTACGCATGGTCTCAGAGATCCATCTTTCTTCTTTACAAAGAAGATGGGTGCACCTGCAGGAGATGAAGAGGGCGTATGAAGCCCTTGGCTAGATTTTCATCTATGTAATCCTTTAAAGCCTTTAGCTCGGGCCCCGCCAGGGGGTAGATCTTACCAAAAGGTATCTCTGCTCCAGGCAATAATTCAATTGGACAATCATATGGACGGTGAGGAGGAAGCTGGTCAGCGTTCTTCTTGTCACATAAATCCACATAGTCCTGGTATACAGCTGGTAGTTCAGGGACTGACATGATTCCTTTAGGAACAGAGCAAGCTGAAACTTTTGGACTCATCTGTTTCTCTGTTAAGTGTAATTCCTTGGTCTCCCAGTTAATGGTAGGATTCTGAGCCTGCAGCCATGGTAGCCCTAGAATAATGGGAAAGTGGGGAGAAGAGATAAGCATAAAGGACAGTTTCTCTTGATGATCTTTACCCATAAGAACCCTCAAAGGCTCTGTTTCCTGATCCACTGGTCCAGAGGTCAGCAGGGAGCCATCCACAGTTTCCATCTGTACTGGAGTAGCCTTCTTCACTGAACGTATTCCCTGTTTCAGAGCAAAGGAGACATCCATAAAATTTCCACTTGCCCCTGAGTCGATCATAGCAGAGCTAGACACCCAAGCTGAGTCAACCCAGAGTTTGATGGAAAGAAAGCAATGAGAATTGTTTTTCTTACAACTCAGCAGGGACACCGCTGAGGAAACTTGAAAAATGGCAGCGTTTACACAGTCAACGTCCTCAGAGATAACGGAGTTTAAGTCCGAGAAATCAAGATCTGTTGCTGCAGATCTCTCTGGAGCCTGAGGCTCGGACCTGACAGATCCCCTCTCGCAACACTCACAATGAATGAGTGCTGCAGTAGTCTTACGAGAACGGCTGGGGCAGTTTATAATGAAGTGCCCTGACTTACCACAATAGAAACATAGATTCTCCTTAAAACGATGTTCCTTGCGTGCATCACTAACCCGTCGTTGTAAAGAGTCTACCTGCATGGGTTCAGGTTCAGGTTCCCGTGTAATCCTACTCAAAGGTTCCTTAGCTGGAGAGGAAGGTAGGAAAAGGTTAGTACGATTGCTTTCGAACCATCTCTCTTGCCTGCGTTCAGTCAGACGATATCAATACGGATGCAGTAGTTAATAAAGTCACCTAACGCAGTGGGAGGGTCGGCACGAGCAAGTTCATCCTTAATCAGTGGAGATAACCCCTTTCGAAAAATAGATTTTTTGGCGGAACTGTCCCAGGTGGTATCAAGGGCCCATCTCCTGAAATCCAAGCATATTCAGCTACCGAGTGCTTACCTTGGCGCAAAGCTAACATGGCTGCTTCAGCTGTTGCACCTCGATTGGGGTCATCAAACACCTGCCCCATGGCTGAAATAAAATCATCAAGGTGATTCAAACAATCATCCTCAGTCTCAATCAGAGGGTTTGCCCACATTAAAGCCTTGTTGGTAAGCAACATAATTATAGTAAGCACCTTAGATCGTTCAGTGGGAAATTGTGAAGCATGTGCAGAAAAAAAAAGATTGCATTGATTAATAAATCCCCTGAATTTCTCACGTTCACCGCCAAAACGAAAAGGGGGCAACTTGGGAATCCCAGCACTCGGGGCTACGGCAGGAGCCTGGACTCGCCCCTCTAGAACCTCAATCCTGGCTCGCAAATCCTGGGTAGTCTGTCCAACCACTTGCAAATTGTGATTATTGAGGTCCTGTAGATTTGTAAAACGGGTCTTTATATTCTGCAAATCTGCAAGGATATTATCAGTCACTCCGCAAAGTTCCTTTATGCGGGCCTCCATTTTCCAGATCTTTTAAGACAGGATTACTGGAAGAAGAGGAGAGAAAAAAAAAACAATAGTGTTCACCTGTGGCAACACTGCAGAGAGAAAAAAAAATTAAGGAAACTGCTCACCTGGAATGGTTGTGAGAAGTCACAACCACTATCATCACAGAAAGTTTCAACCAGACATCTGATATCCAGAGTTACAGCAGACAAAAAAGAGAAAAGAAAGGAAAAAAAAAAAAACAATAGTGTTTACCTGTGGTAACACTGCAAAAAGAAAAAACTTAAGGGAATTGCTCACCTGGAATGGTTGTGAGAAGTCACAACCACTGTCATCACAGAAAGTACAACCGGACGTCTGATATCCACAGTACAGCAGACACAGCCTTCCAGACCCAGCAGACACTAACGTTTTTTGGCTTCAGAATCTTGTAATGTATGTAGTACAGTTCATATAGCGTCTTGTGCTTGGGTGCGATGAAAACACAGGAGTCACAGGTTTATATAGAAAAGTCCTGTATTACTTCATACAAGTTGGCAGAAATAGTCACACAGTTTGCAGACACAGCAGGCCAGAGTAATCCAAGCTCAGCAATCACTCTCCAATACAGATTCAGGATCTTCTTCTCTGTTACCGTAAGTCCATGCAAAGTGGGTCTTTCAAAGAGCAGGGTTCAGAGTCCACAAGTGCTTCAGAGTTCCTCAGTAGGAATAGCTGGAGTACAAGGTCCAAGGCTTACAGGAGTCAAGTCACAGGTTCACTGCAGGCTAGATTCTGAAGCACTGATTGCTCAGCTGTGGCTGCTTAAGAAGCAAAGGAGAGAATCAGGGCGGGAACATGCAAGCTGGAAACTCCATTTTGACTGAGGGCAAGATAGCTGCAGCAAGACAGAAAGTAAAATGGCTGACGAACAAACTGAGTTTCAGGAATATATACATAGAACCTTACAGTCAGAGAGCTCGCTTAGTCTGGACACAGGAGGGGTCCAGGCACAGAAGGTGTCTCCAGGAGTTTGAGCTATCTCAGTCTGGGTGCTCGATGTACCCCGGACACAGGAGTAGTCTCTGTGAGAATCCATGCGGATAGCTGCTGAATAGGAGGGGAGCTCTCTCAAGTCTGGACGTTGAAGGTGCCTTCAGACACAAGGAGGAGACTCTGTGAAACTACATGCTGGTAAATGCTGACCATATGTGTTGTTTTGGCCCAGGCTGGTAGAGTCTGGTCCCGGATAGATAGGGAAATCTATCTAAGTGCAGTAAGTGGCTGGACAAGCCCAGGTCTTATGTTTATGATTTGGTTTTGATTATGTTCTGTTGGCTGTAGACTTTAATAAAACTGGTTGCGGCCAGTTTTTACCAGAACTGCTGTCTATGAATGAACTGTTTCCGTGCCACTCTGTCTACCCGGACGGCGATCCCAGAGCTATATCCCTGAAAAGCTTACAATATATATATATATATATATATATATTTTATATATATATATATATATATATATATCACACACACTATAAAGATATGCTCTACAAGAATAATGTTGCATGTGAGGCTTATTTCTGTTCTGCTCACCATATCTGGATCATTCCACCTGCCGGGGCCTGCAGCCGATTGTAGACTGTCCTGGTTGTCAGCAAACCATTCTATGATGTTCAGCACACTCTCCCATGAGTCCTGAATATCATCATAGTTTCGCCACATGTTACAGATTTCACCCAATAATGTGTAGTTCACCTGTCAGAAGATAAACAAAGCTTTTACTATCCTAATAACGGAGAATCATGGCATAGCAAAGACAGATATGACTGAGGGTGATCCATGGGTGGAACAGGCTGCCACGAGAGGTGGTGAGTTCTCCTTCAATGGAAGTCTTCAAACAGAGGCTGGACAGACATCTGTCTGAGATGATTTAGTGACTCCTGCATTGAGCAGGGGGTTGGACATGATGACTCTGGAGGTCCTTTCCAACTCTACCATTCTATGACTGTGGTAATGCTCACTTTTGGAGGAAGGCCACCTTCGTACGCAGGCCAGCTGCAGGAATACAGGATTGGTCTCCCAGTTGCATTTAACGCTGCACTCATTTTAGGATATCCTGCATAAAAAAAATGATAGAATTGAGTCTATTTGAAATAAAAGGTCATTCTTGGCCTCCTCCAGTCCTAAGAATTTCTACACGTTTAGTCACATAAAGATCATGTAGAACATGCAGCTGCTGATTGTTGCTGGACGTCCTGCAGAGACTTCCTACAGTGAGTTGGGTGAGAGCTGCATCGTTTATGGTCTATGCCTGGATCTGTTACATAGATGTGCAGAAAGATGGGGATAGGAGCTTGGAATGGTGCGTGTCACCATCCAAATATTTCTGGACCTGATTATTTATGAATATAGAAAACTATATTGCATGCTGTTGCCACATGTTCTTTTACAGGCATAAACCTTTGACACCCTTTGGAGAGATCATCAATATAAGATCTGTAGGAATCCAGCACCAGGACTAGAAACCCCTTTAAATGCCTTCCTATGACATTGTCCTAGTGTGTGGGTAAGATAGGAGAATGGTGAGATGACTGGTGACAAGTGTTGAGGTGAGCGCTGATCGCCTCGGTATAGTACGGTGGAATTATTCTTTATTTTAAACATCTTTTAATTCAAGAGTGCTGTACATGTAAAAAAGTGCAAAATGGGGTCATAATACACAAATAGGATAGTGTTATACTAATATTATACATATTTTATTCATATCTAACAGAAACAGGCCAGGAAATGGTGGTGCAATAAGTGTATACTGAAAAAGGTGAATCCCAAGTTAATGTAGAAGAAATACATGACACTGACATGAACATACCTAACGCTTTTTCGTCGGAGTTTGAGTAACAGCCATCAAACTTTAACATGTCAACTTCCCATTTTGCAAACGTCTCAGCATCAATTTTGATAGTGTCCAAAGTTGTCCCAGGATAGCCACCACATGTATAGTTACCCATATCACCATATATACCCAACTTCAGACCTCTGGCATGGAGCTGTAATACATAGAAGATCATATCCTGATAAATACGTCTCCCATTGGTCTGACATAACCTGAAAACTGTGGCTAGAGAGAGAGAGCTATGACAAAAATGAGAGAAAAGAGAAAAAGAAAAAAAAAACATACGTACAGACATTATTTTGCGATTCCTTGTCTGAAACAGTCTTTGCAATATGTATCTACCGTATGTGTTGCCACCCAAAGGTTGTGATGGGAATTACAGTCTGACGAGGATTTTCAAAGAACAGTTTGGCACTCCATATAGAGCACCTAGGTGCCAGAAGAGCAGAATCCCCCATCAAGTGACCCCATTTTGGAAATTACACCCCTCTGGGGAATTATCTATAGGTGTAGTGACGATTTTGACTCCATGGGTGTTTGCCAGAAACAAGCAGCAGTGGATGTTGCTGAATGAAAATTGCAAATCTGCCATTATGGTGCCGTCCATTGTAGTGCCCAGCTCATGCTTTTGGAGACATGGATTCGTAAATTAGGCAAGCTCTCATCGCTACAGAAATGCCAAACGTGGATGCTAACTGCAGCTTAGGCACACTGTGTGGCATTTTGATTTGGGAACAAAGAATTTGCTGAATTTCTTTTAGTGGGTGAAGAGCCATTTTGTTTTACCAGAGCCTTTGTACTACCAGTAATGTGGAAGCCCCCTATATTTCTGTTAACAGATGACAGATCTGAGTGGAGACTTGCTTTTTTTGTGGATTGAGTTGAAGCTTTTATTGGGAACATTTTACATAACATTTACGATCACATTTATCCTGCGCTCTGCACTGAGCACTTACATCGGGGTTTCCATCCAAATCTCATAGTGACGTGACAGATAAAATCCCCCAACGGTTCATTCACTATAATGAGGCAGCAGAATTACTCTGGACTCCGTCTGGCCTCTGTTCAGCCGTGTCCTTTTTAGAAGTGCACAAAACTGTGGACAACCGCGCTTTAATGCACGCCTAAAGACGGACACCACCGGATCGTAGGCCAGACGGGTCCATAGTGACTCCATCTGCACCATAAGGCCGGCGTCACACACAACGACAAAAAATCGGTCCGTTTTAGACGGTCGATTGTCGGATCAAAATGCAAACATCACACATCCTTCTGGCATCCGATTTTCCTTCAAAGATGCGATTTAGTCGCATGTGTGTGTACCTTGTAACATCCGATTTTCATCCGACTTGCGAGATTTTCTCGCAGGCTTGCAAAACTGACATATAATGGATCCAAAAGAATAGTATTTCAATCACAAAAAAAAAAATAGATATATACACATAGAACACATATATATATATATATATATATATATATATATATATATACATGTCATTGTGACATGTACATATACATATATTTATAGTTCCTAGACTTCTACATACTGTTATAGCCGCTAATTCAATTGCCGGCTTCTGTGAAATCACAGAAGCCGACATGAAATGATACATTGTTTCCACACAGTTAACCATGTCATTTCCTGTATTTTGATATTTGTTTAGAACTTACAATTACATGAGTGTATTTGTGCTAAATTTCAGACATGTAGGGGTTAATTAAAGGTGTAATTTCGTTGAAAAAAAAATGCGTGAGCTCCCGCTGTATTTTCTCCACCAGACAGACAAAGCAAAGCGAGTGGGGGCAGATAATAACAGCCTAGGGAGGGTACATTTTTTGTGCCCCCCCTGGCTACTAACATCTGCCCCCAGACACCCCAGAAAGGGCAAATCTATAATTAGATTCGCCCTTTCTGGCACTTTGGCCGTCTATTCCCATTGCCCTGTAGCGGTGGCGAATGGGTTAATAATCTCACCTTACTGTCACCTTAGTATTGAAAGGTGACCTTAAGGCAGGTTAATAATTGAGAGCTGTCAATTAGACAACTATCAATTATTAATCCTATTGAAGTAAATTAAAAAAACACATACACATTAATAAAAATTAATTTTAATGAAATAAAAACACATTTTTTTGACCATATTTTATTTTACACTTAATCCGTGCGAACCCATTGATCTCCTAAAATAAAGATAAAAAAATAAAAAAACATTATTCTTACCTATTCCGCTGATCTGTCACGTCCCACGCTGTAATCCTTCACAAAGGGTTAACTAGCTTTGAGCCAAGCAGTGCAAGTAATCCTGCATGATCAGCTCAAAGCTCCTGAATGAATAAGTTCCTCTCCTGGCGACAGGAGAGGATGTGTTTCATGAATGAAGCTTAATTGATTGTGTCCACTTTCCCTTTAGGTCAGGTCACTAAAGTTAAATTGCCAATAAATCAATTAAGCTCCATTCATGAATCTATTCCTCTACTTTCGCTGGGAGAGGAACTTATTCATTCATGGGTTAGAGCTAGTAGACAGAATTATCTCCCTGCTAACTGTAACCTCTTAACCCTTTCTGATGGATTACAGCGTGGGACCTGACTGTACATCGGATTGGTAAGTATAATTTTGCTTTTTTATTTTATTTTTATTACAGGAAATGGTTTTAGCAGGAAAATAAAATATGGTAAAAAACTGTGTGATTATTTAATTAAACTTATTTTTTATTAAACTGTGTGTGTTTGATTTTTCTTTCATTCAATAGGATTAATAATTGATAGTTGTCTAATTGACAGCTCTCAATTATTAACCTGCCTTAAGGTCACCTTTCAATACTAAGGTGACAGTAAGGTGAGATTATTAACCCATTCGCCACCGCTACAGGGCAATGGGAATAGACGGGCAAAGTGCCAGAAAGGGCGAATCTAATTATAGATTTGCCCTTTCTGGGGTGTCTGGGGGCAGATGTTAGTAGCCAGGGGGGCACAAAAAATGTACCCTCCCTAGGCTGTTATTATCTGCCCCCACTCGCTTTGCTTTGTCTGTCTGGTGGACAAAATACAGCGGGAGCCCACGCATTTTTTTCAACGAATTTACACCTTTAATTAACCCCTACATGTCTGAAATTTTGCATTAATACACTCATGTAATTGTAAGTTCTAAACAAATATCAAAATACAGGAAATTACATGGTTAACTGTGTGGAAACAATGTATCATTTCATGTCGGCTTCTGGGATTTCACTAAAGCCGGCAATTGAATTAGCGGCTAGTACAGTATGTAGAAGTCTAGCAACTATAAATATATATATATATATATAATGTCACAATGACATATATATATATATATATATATATATATATGTGGATTCTATGTGTGGATATGTATTGATTCGATTCTTTATTAAAGCTGTCAGTGTGCTTTTACAGTATAGCCGGGGATGAATTGCCGGCTTTTCTAAAGGACACTGATGCGATTTAATCGCAAGTCACACGTGCGGTCCGTTTGTAATCCGATTTTTCATCGCTCCCATAGACTTGCATTGGCGACAGTCGACCCACAATCGGTGACAATCGCAGCATGCTGCGATTGCACTCGGACGTTTAAAACGGACCACAAAAAATCTGATACTGGGAGCTGCTCCATAGATTAACATAGGTCCGACTGCAATGCGATTTTTCATCGCATTGCAGTCGTCCGATTTTGTCGCCAGTGTGACCCCAGCCTTATAGGGAATCTTCCGCTGGTGGTTCCGTCTGAATCACGTATTTCAGAGATTTACACAGAAACCCCAGTGCAAGTGCTCAGCGCAGAGTAAATGTGCGCCGAGCCTTATTGCGATCTTTGGGAGGCAGAATGAAAAAAAAAAAATCAACAGCATGTGAAGAATTGGTTTTATTTATTTTTTTTTTTACAGCATTCCTTGTGCCGTAGAAGTGATTAGATGACTTTATTCTTCGGGTCAGTGCGATTGCAGCAATCCCAGATTTATATAGTGTTTTTTTTCTGTTTTGCTGCTGTCACACACTAAAAGACATCTTCAAAAGTAAGTTTTCACATCTCCATATCTTGAGAGCTATAATTTTTCTATATTTCTTCAGACAGTGACTGGTTGTTTTTTGTGAGTTGACATTGTTATTGATGCCATTTTCGGGCGCATAACTTGTTTTATCGCTTTCTATTCCGATTTTTGGAGGCAGAATGAACAAAGACAGTAATTTGTGAATCATTTTTTTTTGGTAGTGTGTGTGTGTTTATGCCATTCTCCGTGTAGTAAAATTAATAAGACAGCTTTATTCTTCGGGTCAGTACGATTACAGTGATCCCACATTTATATCATTATTTTTTATGTTTCGCCAATTATACACAATAAAAACTACTTTTTAGAAAAAAAAAATAATTTTTGCATCGCTTTATTCTGAGAGGTACAACGTTTTTATTTTCCCACTGACGGAGCTGTATGGTGGCTTGTTTTCTGCAGAACAAGAGGACATTTTCAGTCATATCATTTTTATTTACATTGGTATTTTTGATCTCTTAATTCCACTTTTTGTTCGGCGGTATGATGAAAACGCATTGTTTTTGCCTCGTATGTTTTTTTTTTTTTACAGAGTTCACTGAAGGAGTTAACTAGTGTGACAGTTTTATACGGCGGGTGGTTACGGACACAATGATACCAAATAAGTGTACCTTTGTTTATTTTTGCCATTACATAAATATACTTATTATCAAAATATTTTTTCATTTTTTAAAATATTTTTTCAATTTTTTTAAACTTTTACTTTGTCCTTCTATGAGACTTGTCACTTTAACGTTCATTAATCTGATAGCCTCGCTGGTGTAATGCATTGCACTGCATTACATCTGTCAATGCTACACTGACAGAGCCTCTTAGACCATGCTATCAGCATGGTCTAACAGGATTTCCGTAACTGGTTGATCCGGATGTTGTCATGGCAACGATCGGGCCCTTGCAATGAAGGTGAAGGGGTGCAGATCAGAAGCCCTCTCCCAGCCTTCTAAATGTTACGATCGATATCGATTGCAGTGCAGCATTTAGGGGGTTAAATGGTCTGGGGTGCTGTGGACACCACTCCAGGGAGGGACAGCCGGGTCTTGGCCATTACTTATGCCGAGCTCCTGTGGCCCGCACGATCGCCATGATGTAAGTTTACATCATAGGTTGTGAACTCCTTCTCATCAGGTTGTAAACTTGCGTCAAAGGTCGTGACGTGGTGAAAGGGTTTACTAGGTTTTAGTGGTTTTGCTAGGCTTTAAAAAAAATTTAGAGGGCAGATTACCAGATTATTACACTGTGCAAGGAGCACAAGGTCACGATTCCCCTATACTCCCAGCTCAAGTGGGCCATCACATGACTGTTACCTGTGGTCACGCAGCAACTTTAACACTGTGCAAAAATTTTAGGCCAATCTGGAGAAAATGCTGGAAAGTAAGAATGCTTTCAAAAGTATAAGTGCTAATAATGTATTTTTAGCAATTAGCAAATTCCTAGTAAAAAAAAAATAAAAAAAATCTAAAATCACATCATTACTTGGTGTGACCGCCCATCGTCTACAAAGCAGCATCAAGTCTTCTAGGTAAACTTGTACACGGTTTTTAAAGGAATAGTATAATTAATGTAGAAGATAAATCACAATACTTGTAAGATTCATTCCAGGAATATTATAAACTATTTTTACATAAATGGTTGATAGAAATATTAAATACTTGTACTTACATAATCTGCAAGTGCCTTAATACCACTTGGAAACCTTTTTGGGTCAGGCTGAAGTCGTCCACTAGAGTCTCTCTGCTTTAGGGTCCAGCAATCATCGATGCTGATGTAAACGTAACCAAGGTCCCTCCATCCACTGTCAACCATTTTGTCCGCTATTCTCTTTATTAATTCTTCTCTAGAAAATATTAAACCAAAATGGATTAAAAAAATAAAAATAATCCTGCAACCTAGATTTCTTATTATTTAAAAGAGGTGGTATCAGCAGATGCAGCCAGTCTCATACTGCCCCATTCAAACAAGAAATGATTGTTCTACACTGACATTACAGAAGTGCTCTGAGCTAAGCACTCAGGAGTGACAGCTTTACCCTAGAAGAGGCTATTGAGATTTGCCTCCTAACATGTTCATTAGTTTGGATTCAGTTTGACCTTTCCAGTAATTAAGTCTTTTTTATGCAAATTGCCTCTTCAAAGAAGAAAAGGACTTGATCTCTAGTGCCCCCTATTGGATGTAGCAATCCTAAAAAAGTGAATGTCGACCCTACCCTTTAAAGAGCTTTGTCACATGACTGAGGACAAGAAGCCAAACAAAAAAAAAATATTTCCAGACATGTTTTGGGCATTTTTAAGATGATGCTTTCAGCGGTACCATTTTTATTTACCATACATTTGTCTGTTTGATCGTGTTTTATTTCACTTTTTGTTCGGCGATATGGTGAAAAAGCGATTTTTTTTTTCCATAAAAATATTTTTTATAGATACAATATATAGATTTTTATATTTGTTAAAATTTTTTTTCCTTTTATCACCAAGTCCCTGTATGAGACTGATCGTAGTTCTAAAGCATTGCAATGAATGAGAATTCAGCACTGCAGACACAAGTTAGTTAGATCATGCACTGCTCATGATCTAGCCAAGGTGCTAATGCGTGGTGACCCGGATGTCGTCATGACGACATCGGGTCACCATCACAACGATTGGGCCCCGGCAATGACGTCAATCGGAGTGCAGCGGGGGCTCTCTGTTCTGTATATGCCTGCTTAAGGGGTTAAATTGCCGGGAGTGGTGTGGGTACCGCTCCTGCGCTGAGTGCCCGGAGTCAGCATTAGCTGACACCCAGCAGCATGGAACGCGCAAAATCGTCATGACGTATACGTATGTCGAAGGTCATTAAGTACCAGCCAACCTGGACATATGGATATGTTCAAGGTCACAAAGGGGTTAATATCCTGGAAAACCCCTTTAAAAAGAAAATACACAGATTTGTATGAAGCCATATGGCCACTTTTTTTTAAAAAATAATGACTTGAGACAATTCCTTTAAATCACATAAATTAAATAATCATGTACAGATTTATTTCACAATGCTGCATGTGTGTAAGATGCAGCATCAAATCATGGTATCTGCCACAATATTGCTGCGCTCTAATATAAAGCATTTAAGGGGTAAGGTGTCTCTTTGTGGAGAGTGGCATGCCGGTATGAGGAGACTTAAACGCCATGCATGCTCCTCTGGGAAATTAAATATGCAAATTGTCTCTTCAGAGAGGAAGAGGACTTGAACGCTAGTGCCACTATAGGAAGTAGAAGCCCTACAAGTCGATATTGACTCTATATAAAAAAGAAATGTTATATTTATTTGCATTGGAGACATAAAGAGAAGAAAATAGGCGAGAGCTTGTTGGAGCTTTGTCTAAAAGCTGCCGGGTGAATGGGAGGGTGGGCCAAAAACGACAGGTAATCATATCATCCTACAGCATGGCAGAGACGGATTTCCTGTGTAAACAGGGAGTCAAGTGTTGTATTAGTGATTGGACTGTAGATCACATAACCCGGCGATCATAATGAATTTGAGCAGATTTGAAGACATCTCCGCAAATTGAATGTCCGGTAAAATGCTGCTGGATTTGGAGAAATACGACGACACAGGCGGCGCCCAGTTGTGGGACGCACCCTGATGACGCTGAGACGCCGCTGACACGTGGATGATAGAGCGGCATACTTAAATGGGACACACTGAGAAAGCAGGTGATGCCTCCTATTCCCCATGCATAATGGTGGATGATTTATATTCCACCAGGCTATATCTTTACTCTTCCCCTGATGAGTTATAACAACGAAACGCGTCGGGAAGTATCATATGGGGCAGTTTTAGAAACTTTATAATTATTTTTGGTGGGGTTATCGAAATGAAGGTAAATGATATATAAAACCTTCCCCCAATGTGAACAGAAACCTATGGCTCTATGAGGCTGAATGACAGCAGATGAGGTGAGATCGTTCCAATTTATATAGAAAGTTTTAGATGATAAAAACGATACACTTCATTAATTGATTTCTTTATGAGGACTTTGATTGACAAATGTCCCTTGTTACTTGCTGTGTAATAAGAATTGGCCGAGTACCAATTTTTGTTTTTTGTTGTGTGTCTTTGTATGTCACTTTGGGTCTTTTTGTTTTTAATATATTACTATTAAAGGTTAAATTTTAGAATAGATCCTACCCTGCTTTTTGAATAATTCTTTGGATTGGTAGTCATTGCTTCAGTACTGGATTTGGAGAAATACCAGAGAATAATAACTGTAACATATAGAAAAAAAACCTAAAAACTACTACCTCACCTGCTCACTGTCCCCAAGACATCCGTCAGCGCATCTTACCACCGCCGAGCGCTGAAACCCATGGCATCGTAACGCTAGGCCAGGAAGTCCCTGTGCATGTGTGGGGTAAGGCCTCTTTCACACATCCGTTGTGCGCCTGACGGCACCCTCCGGCATTTTTTTTGTCCAACCGCATCCGGCAAAATGTAATGCCGGATGCGTTTTTTTTGCATTGACTTTCATTAGCGCCGGATGGCGCCGCATGTCAGTGCGTTGTATGCGTTTTTGTCCGGATCCGGCGGAAATGTACATTCCAGCGGCGGGACACAACGCAGCATGTAACGTTTTTTTCTTTTGCCGCAGCTGCCTGAAGCGCCGCATCAGGCAGCCGCAAACAATAGAATTCAATGGAACCGGATCAGAAGTTTGAGCCGGATTGTGGAAATCGAGGTCGTCTACTACTACTACTACTAATACTACATTTTCCAGTGTCTCCGGGCATCAGAAACCCTCTTTTTCTGGGTTCAAAAGTTCAGGTCGGATCCAGCAGAAAACCGGATCTGTTGCATCAGTTTTTTTGTTTCAGCGCCGGATCCGTCCCTTCAGGCATAGGACAGATCATGCCTGATACAAAAAGACGGATGTGTGAAAGAGGCCTAAGTCATGATCTTATGACGGGGATGTCCCAGGTCTGGCCGCAGTCGGGAGTCTGCGCGTCGGAAGGCTGTGGCACACATTATGAGGTCATGATATGGCTACTACCTTACAATGTGCATGAGTAGAAATGTCCCGGACCTGGTTGTGGCCAGAAATCCTGGCCGAGAGCGAAGAGGCCTGGGGCTTGAGCATGAGGCGGTGGTAAGAAGAAGCACCAAGGACTGTATGGGTGAGAGAGTGAGCAGCGAAGGGGAGTGTTAGGTTTTTTGCTTTTTTAACCTTTTGCCGGTCCTGTTTGGTTCAGCAAAATGTCAGACATGTGACCGCTATTTTCCTTAATTTGCGGGAAGCAAATGACAAGAAATACTTTTTGGGAAAAATTTGAGTATAATTCATTTCTACTGAAATCAATTCTCCTAAATCTATTCAAAATGTATGGATAGAACCGAGTTCAGATGGAAGAAAATGTATACAGCTAGAATATTGCGGATGAGTAAAACAACATTTGGTGGAGTGTCTACAGCTGTGTAATAGAGACTCCAAAGAGGTCGCAGGCAAAGAGGTCGCAGGCAAAGCGGTCGCAGGCATGCCATCTCTGCCATCTGGAGGAAGCCTTACATTTTCTACACGTCTTCAGCACTGTATGGAGCAATGTTCTGCTCTCAGGATATCTTTTGTGTACAAGCAATGTTTTAAAAAAAAAAAAAAATAATAATAATTTAATGGACAAATGTCATATAGAATCTGTGGGGATTTCCTGATCGTGATTTACCACTTCTTTTTTACTTTTTTCCAACATAAACATAAAAAGAATTAGTTTCCTTAAAATGTGGCTAAAGAATCAACAAATTAAGAAGTGAAGATGGAAAATTACAAGAAGTTTAAACTGACTCCAGATTAAAGTTCACATCTTTCTGCAGACAGGACAATTAATATGTTAAAAGGGATTAACTAGTCTGTTCTAGCCACAGTTTAGTTCATAAAGAGCCTTCAGTTGTCGGATATGAAAAGAAATTGAAACCTTGTCCTGCTCGCCCGGCCTCTGCCAGAGAAAATCTGACGTACCCCAAATTTAGAGGAAGTAAATAAGAAAAAAATAATTTTAATGTGAAAATGGGGGTCCATCGTATAGTATGGATTTAGCTTGTGGTGGAGTGGGGGTCACAGGAGGCTGGAGCAAGGTCACTGCTGAAGGCAGGAGCCATTGATCTCCCAGCAATGGGCTTCAGGAAAATGTTGGTGGTGCGAGGCAGAAACGGAAATTCCCTGATGCGCGCACTGATCTCCCAGCGGTGGCAGCAGGAAAATGGAGCCGGAGGCGGCACAGAATCATCTTTCCTTCATCCGTAATGAATGTCCCCTGGTTCTTTATGCAAATTGCCTCTTTAGGGAGTTACAGGACTTGAACTCTAGCACTACATTTTGGAAGTAGCAATCCTAAAAAAGTCAATATCGAGCCTTTAACAAGCCTTATCAGAATACTTAGGATAAAAGCCAAACCAGAATCTCAATTTGCAGACACGTGCTTAAGAGTGTTACCCCCTCCTCAGTGCAAACCATGAGATCTGACAGTCAAATCCTAAGACATATGACAAAGCTCTTTAAAGGGTCGATATTGACTTTTAGGATTGCTACTTACAATAGGTGGCACTAGAATTCAACTCCTCTACCTTTCTGAATAGACAATTTTCATATTTTAATTTCCCAGAAAAGCATTGCATTGCAAGTCTCTCTACGCCGGCATGTCACTCTCCACAAGGAGAAATGTTGCCCCTTAGATCCTGGTTCTTTGTAAGGTCCTAAGAGGAATAAGTCATGTGCCAGTCCTTTGTATTGGCCTCACATGTATTTATCCATATAAATGCGATCCCTCTGAGGTGTCTTTTTTAGAATTTAAACAAGACCAACTTTTCCAACCTCTCATCATATAAGAGGCCTCTATCCCTTGTAATAATCTAGTCGCCGCCATTGAATTGACTCCAACGTCCCACTATCCTTTTTAAAATGTGGAGTCGAAAATTCAATCCCATACTCAACTTGAGGCCTTTCCAGTGATTTATAGAGGAGTAATACGTTAGGATAAGATTTTATCCCATTTTATGCACCCTAACATCTTGTCTGCTGAAGATACTGTCAAAAAGTTGAAATAATAAATGCGATAATGCCGGGCATCCTACCAATATCTGTCACAGTTCTCTATACAAATGGAAAAAAAAAGCCAAAATGGAGAACTGATACCATCTACTTCAATTTTAATACAGAGAAGAATCAGAAAATGAAAAAAAAAAAAAAGATTAATTATCAGATCATCATATGTCGATGACACACAGGTTAGCAAGATGCATAGTTTGAGACCATGACCAGAATACTGCAGTAATGACTGAAAACCTTCTGCAGACCTTCCGATGGGTACAATTTCCACAATTATTGAAAGAAGAGCTGAGCTTGTCCTGATAGTTGAAGCCCATCTCCAGCCATCATGAGACAAACACTTGCACATACTCTTAAGGGGAATGCTGTACTTTGATTGGTTGACGATAATTCATAGGTGAGGCTTGCAAGGAGAACTCAGGAGCGGGGGTCTGCAGCACTGAAGAGAAGTAGGTGCTGCTGGAAAATGCAGATCTGAATAACACAGACCATTCAACATGAAAATTAAATTACTGTTCCTTGTAAAAAACTCAATCGTGAGAATATTCCTGTACAATAATTACTGGTTGCCGTCTTCGGCCGTTCCCAGCGCTGCTCTGGTCTCCTTCCTGCCCCATTTGGCTGCAGCTCTTTCCTCCTGGCTCACACCGCAGACCGTTAGTTCATTTGTTAATTGAAGTCTATGAGAGCCTGGTTCTGAGTCTGATAGGCTTACATTCAGAAAGTGACTTGTGGCCCACACAGAAACACTGTGCTAGATGGTTGGTCACAAGTGCGGTCACATGATGCAGTGCCGGAATTGGCGGAAAACAATGACAGGAGAGTATTTTAATGCATTCACTGAACATACATTACTAATGGATGAGGTAAAAAATATAAAAAGTACAGCTCCTGGTGTTTTTTTTTGTAAAACTGACCATGAGTATTTAAAAAGGTAACCTATCATCCGATTCATGCTGACAAAACCATGGGCAGCATAAATCTACATCCTGGCTTCATGACTACTATTTTACTCTGAAACACTCCAGAGTTTTTAAGAAAGAAAAGTACTTTGAAGATCTAACCAGGTATCATAGACAGAAATGAGACTTGTCCAGCTCTACCTAAGATGGCTTTTTTCAGGGCTGCTAGAGGCGATTGATGGGCCGCTTACATAATTAAAGACTTGTCAAACACGTAGAGCAGCACTAGAAGAAGGCATCTTCAAAGTATAAATTCTAAGAAACGCCAGATCTGATATCCACAGCATAAATCAGATGACAGGTTCCATTTAAAAGGGTTTTCTCAACTTAAAAAGTTCTCCCCTATTTACAGGACAGATGATAACTTGCTGGATGTTTCGAAGCTGGGACCACTACTGATCCATAGAAGAGGCCTTGAAGTGCCCCATTTGATTATAGTTACTACTGTGCATCGGTCATTGTGTTTGGTACTCTTTGAGACTCAGTACAGCATGTGTGGCTATAGAAAAAAAGCAAGTCAGAACACTGTTGTCAGGATCAGTGGGGGTCCTAATGGTGGGACCTCCTGCAATCAAAGTTATCACCTATTCTGATACATGATAACCTCTTCAAAACTGTGTTGTTTCAAAATGTTATACCATTCTAAAGTACAACATACTGTATATACCCAAGTATAAGCCGACCCCCCTAATTTTGCCACAAAAAAACTGGGGCGCGTTCTCTGTAGACACACCACTCTGATTTTTTTTTGCTGCCAGGTATAGTGTTTTTTACTTTTCATGGCAACATTTTTCCTTGTGTGTTTTTTCACATGGTATCTCATCGTTTAAACACATTGTGGTTCACACCGTGGTTCACATTGTTGTATGTATTTGTGTGCACTTTATTGTTTGTGCACAGATTTTTTGCTGTTATATGCACATTAATTAAGTATTGTATTTTTTGCTGTTGCATGCACATTAATTAATTATTCATATAATTTGCACACGTTGCTCACATTCACTATATAGATTTATAGCTTGCCTGGTCTCATTATTTGAGCATTTTTATCATTATTATATATTTTTTACACACATAATATATATATACAAGTTTACCTAGCATCAATATATTGTTTATCATATTCTGTGTGTTTATCATTTTGTATCAGCTGGTTTTGTGTCTTTTTAATCATATATTTTACACCTACATGGTTTTATTGTATATTTGCGAGCCATTATCTTGTTTAATAAAGGCATATATTTTTTACTCTATACTCTTGGTTTCGTTGTCCTTTTCCCTCCAACTAGGCATTCCTCTCCACAACCTGGGTGTTTCTTTCTCACAAAAAAACTGGGAAAACGTATTGACTCGTGTATAAGCCTAGGGTGGAAAATGCAGCAGCTACTGGTAAATTACAAAAATAAAAATAGATACCAATAAAAGTATAATTAATTGAGACATCAGTAGGTTAATTGTTTTTAAATATCCATATTGAATCAGGAGCCCCATATAATTCTCCATACTGTTAATGATGGGCCCCATAAGATGCTCCATACCAAACACTCCCCATATAATGCTCCATAAAGGTTAATAATGGCCCCATAAGATGCTCCATAGAATAATATGCCCCATGTGCTGCTCCATATATTTTATGCACCATATGATGCTCCATAGATTATGCCCCCCTAAGATGCTCCATAAATTTTGCCCCCATATGATGCTCCATCGTTTATGCTCCCATATGATGCTCCATAGATTATGCCCCCATATGGTGCTCCAGATTATGCCCCCATTATGGTGCTCCATAGATTTTGCCCCATATGGTGCTCCATAGATTATGCCCCATATGCTCCATAGATTATGCCCCATATGCTGCCGCTGCTGCAAAAGAAAAAAAAAAAAAAATGACATACTCACCTCTCGTCGCTGGGGGCCAGGTGCTGGTGTCCTGAGCAGGTGGGGACACCGGCGCGCTATGGGGGACAGGTGCCGATGTCACCGCTCGCTCAGGGCCCCGGCACCTGAGATATTCACCTGTCCCCGGTCCATCGCTGCGCGCCGCTGTCTTCCGGGTCCTTCTGTCAGTGACTGTTCAGGCAGAGGGCGTGGCCGCACTAACTACGTCATCGCGCCCTCTGCCTGAACATCACAGCCAGAGGACGAGGAGGTCAGAGCAGCGCGCAGCAGTGGACCGGGCACAGGTGAATATCGCATATACTCACCCCCCACCGGCGTGTCTCTGAAGCCCCTGCTCTTGTCCAGCGGTCTCCGCAGCTCTTCCTTCCTACAGCGGTCACGTGGTACCGCTCATTAAAGTCATGAATATGTGCATATTCATGACTTTATTGCGCGGTACCACGTGACCGCTGCAGGAGGGAGCCTGAGATCGTGGGAGAAGCAGGGGGGCTGCAGAAACGCGCTGGCAGGGGGGGTAAGTATGATCTGACATCCCGCTTCCCCTCCGACCCTCCCGGTATATGACTCGCGTATAAGCAGAGAGGGGGACTTTCAGCCTTACAAAATGGGCTGAAAATCTCAGCTTATACGCGAGTATATACGGTAGTTTGCTAGGATCCTGGCAGCAGTCAGTGAATTGCACTGTCTGCACTAAGGCTAGCTTTACTTTGGTGACAGTTTCCTTTTGCTAATAACTGCAGCTGAAAAACAATGAACTCACATACAGTTCACAATCAGACTTACCCTATACAATTATCTGGGTCAGTTTCACAATCGATGTTGCATCTGTAGCGCTCCCACGTCATCCAGCCCATGGGGGGCGTCCTGACTAATCCGTTGTCCAAAGATGAAACAAGCGATGACAGGGCAAAGACTATGCCCACAAATAGCAAATGCATTTTAGCCACTTGTATCCTATAAAAATAGAACATATTATGAGTGATTCAAGAAGAAATATATTATATTTCACGTCAAGTTACTAGTGGGATGCATTGATACTTAGGCTAGCTACAAACTGCATTTCTGCCCACAGTCGGGCACATACGTTCAGGAGGTTTGCCCCCAACAGTGTGCACCGTCAGGATGGATGCTGGGGCATCACCCACTATAGGGACTAAAGAAAAAAACATACTGCATGGTTTACATTTGTGACTGTGTATAGTACAGTCTTTCCTATGCAGGTAAACTGTATGCCAGCACATACCAGTCAGGCGGAGACCAAAAGAACACACTTTTTGGCATATGTCTGGTGCATGGGGGCTTATGGGAATGTTCCAGTATACGACAGAAACGTCTTGTGGCTACTCTTATACCTTTTTTAGCCTAGGTGCACACTGTCCTGCATTAGGAGGAACCCAGTGCCAATCGCACTAGCATATGGTCTCACAAGGGGTCTGAGGGTCTTATCCCAGTACCTAATGGTAGTCAGGATACCTCTGGCGAGCACATGGATGGCTGTGTGGCCCTCCAAAGAAATGCCACCCCACACCATTACTGACCTACTGCCAAACCGGTCATGCTGAAGAATGTTGCAGGCAGCAGGTTCACACTCAGCACATGTGACAGACGTGACAGAGTCTGGAGACGCCGTGGAGAGCGATCTGCTGCCTGCAACATCCTTCAGCATGACCAATTTGGCAGTGGGTCAGTAATGGTGTGGGGTGGCATTTCTTTGGAGGGCCGCACAGCCCTCCATGTGCTCGCCAGAAGTAGCCTGACTGCCATTAGGTACTGAGATGAGATCCTCAGACCCCTTGTGAGAGCATATGCTGGTGCGGTTGGCCCTGGGTTCCTCCTAATGCAGGACAATGCCAGACCTCATGTGGCTGGAGTGTGTCCGCAGTTCCTGCAAGATGAAGGCATTGAAGCTATGGACTGGCCTGCCCATTCCCAGACCGGAATCTGATTGAGCACATCTGTGACATCATGTCTCGCTCCATCCACCAAGTCACGTTGCACACAGACTGTCCAGGAGTTGACGGATGCTTTAGTCCAGGTCTGGGAGGAGATCCCTCAGGAGAACATCCGCAACCTCATCAGGAGCATGCCCAGGCATTGTAGAGAGGTCATACAGGCACATGGAGGCCACACACAATACTGAGCATTATTTTAAATTGTTTCCACTTTAATTTGGTCTTGTTTTGATTTTCATTTTGACTTGTTTCCACTTTCATTTTGGGGGGTCTCTCCAAATCCAGGCCTCCACTGGTTCAAAAATTTGATTTCCATTAATGATTTTTGTGTGATTATGTTGACAGCACATTCAGCTTTGTACAGAACAAAGTATTCAATGAGAATATTTCATTCAACTAGATCTAGGATGTGTTATTTGAGTGTTCCCTTTATTTTTTTGAGCAGTGTATTTATATGAGCAAAATGGCAGTTTGAAGGAAAACCTGATATACAGGTTTGTCTCCAAGATTTAGTGAGATGAAGTCACCATTCAGCTGTCATTCCCAACTCAAAAACCTACCAATATACAGCTGCTACAGTCACGAGACACATCACATTTTCTAATCTGGTTCCCGCACTGTCGGATCTTGACCGAGCTCAATCCGGCTGTGGTCAAGGTGTGGCTCATGGAAACTTCAGATGTTAAACTTTTAGCAGAAAATATAGCTTTACCTTTCATTCACATTGAATATACAGGTGTTAAATTTAACATCCATCTTTTTCCTGTGTTCTTTCTCCTTTGTTCAATGAAAAAAAAACCAACAACCACAAATTTATGATTTGAATAGGAGGCTGCGGCCACCATCAGAAGATGGAGCAGCTTGGAAATTGAGCATTTCCAACACAGAGAGCAGCTGATTGGACACTGACCTAAGGATAGGTCATCAATGATAACGTAGTGAACAACCTTCAATTAAATATTCTCAGCTTTTATTTTTTATGCCATATAGAAAATATAGGCCATATGCATACTGGTCGCTATGTTTATTATGCTTACTAATATAGCACCATTAATTCCACAGCGCTATACATACATTATCACTGTCCCCACTGGGGCTCACAATCTAGATTCCCTATCAGTAAGTCTTTGAAGTGTGGGAGGAAACGGAGAATCCAGAGGAAACCCACAGAAAGATGGGGAGAACATACAAACTCCTTGCAGATGTTGTCCTTGGTTGGATTTGACCCCAGGGCTACAAAGCAACAGTGCTGACCACTGAGCCACTATGCTGCACTTTACACTAGATACAAGCACTATACTGAGATCACAAATTCGGCTGAGGTAATTTCAGGCCAATGGCACTATATGATTTTATACTGTGTGTAAGATGGCAGCTGGACAGGTCGTGAATGGGAGGTATGTGTCCCAGAGGTGCTAAGCTTCAGTGATGTAGGACCTGGAGAAGCAGGCTCAGGCACACTTAGTGCTGAGAGGTTTTTTCAATGAGCCCAGATTATGGGTCCCGGTTTTACAAGCACTGAAAGAGCTGAGTAGGATCGGCTCCTCACTTCCCTCCAGTCCAGGTCTTGGATGGTCTGATTTAAGGTAGCTGGGGCTGTCTCACTATGTGTGTTTTGCAAGGTGAAGAAGCCTTGTATGTGTTGCTCAGACCCTGCTAAAGTCTGAGAGGAAAAGAGTGACCTTTATACGGCTGAGCCCGTGTGCTATATGGACTTGTTGTTTTCCGTTTTATTCTGTTACATCTTTTTTTACCTGGATGACGATGCTTTATTTTATAAACCTGACGTTTTATGATTTTCTTTTAATAAACGCCCGTTTATTTTGAACCAACGAACTACAGGTGCATCTCACAAAATTAGAATATCAGCAAAAAGTTAATTTATTTCAGTTCTTCAATACAAGAAGTGAAACTTATTATTTATAGAGTCATTACACAGTGATCTATTTCATGTGTTTATTTCTGTTAATGTTGATGATTATGGCTTACAGCCAATGAAAACCCGAAAGTCATTATCTCAGTAAATTAGAATACTTTATAACACCAGCTTGAAAAATGATTTTAAATCTGAAATGTTGGCCTACTGAAATGTATGTTCAGTAAATGCCTCAATACTTGGTCGTGGCCCCTTTGGCATCATTTACTGCATCAATGCGGCATGGCATGGAGGCGATCAGCCTGTGGCACTGCTGAGGTGTTATGGAAGCCCAGGTTGCTTTGATAGAAGCCTTCAGCTCGTCTGCATTGTGGGTCTGGTGTCTCATATTCCTCTTGACAAAACCCATAGATTCTCTATGGGGTTAAGGTCAGGCGAGTTTTCTGGCCAATCAAGCACATGATACTGTTGTTTGTAAACCAGGTATTGGTACTTTTGGCAGTGTGGACAGGTGCCAAGTCCTGCTGGAGAATGACATTTCCATCGCCAAAAAGCTTGCGGCAGAGGGAAGCATGAAGTGCTGTAAAATTTCCTGGTAACGACTGCGCGGACTTTGGTCTTGATAAAACACAGTGGACCAAACACCAGCAGATGACATGTCTCCCCAAACCATCACTGATTGTGAATACTATGGCCGTTCCTTATACACATTACAAGGAATCTCACAGAACTGGAAGAATTCTCCAGGGAAGAATGGATGGAAAATCCCTCAAACAAGAATTAAAAGTCTTTTGTCTGGCTACAAAAAAGCATTTACAAGTTGTGATACTTGCAAAAGGCTGTGCTACTAGTTACTAACCATGCAGGGTGGCCAAACTTTTGAATTGGCCCATTTTCCTTTTTGTAATTTTTAAAATGTAAAATATGAAAATATATATTTTATTTTGCTTAAAATACAAAAGGAAATGTGTCTTTAACTTTCGTTCTTTCAGAGAGCATATCATCTTCAACTTGATTAACTGTTCACAACAAGAGTAATTTTGACCAGGGGTGCCAAAACTGTTACAGGCCACTGTATACCGCAGACGTCCCACTGTAAGTTTTAGGCCGGGATCACACATGTGAGGAAATCGTCCAACGCTCGCATGTGAAATCCCAGCTCTGGCGCCGGCACTCGGGATTGGAGTGCGCGGCTGAATGTATTTCTATGCAGCTGCTCGCTCCACTCCCGAGTGGCGGCGCCAGAGATGGGATTTCACATGCGAGCGTCGGACGATTTCCTCGCATGTGTGATCCCGGCCTTAGAAACGTTATGTGAGCAGTGAAATATTTCCCAGTGTGAGGAGACCTGCGTGTAATATACAACTGCTGCAATCAGTTAATTACAAAACTTGTCGCAAAGTCTCCGGACCTCCAGACCGACGCAAACCTAGAAAAGCAGCTGTGAGTAGCAACAGCATCAATACCAGCCAACATCGCAGCCTCACCAAAGAGAAGCCGCTCCAGCTGTCACATTGGGGGGAGGTAATTCATTGTATGACCAAATACGACAGGATCATTTTCAGGTTGATAATTTTGTACGGCCCCCGAGTGATTGTATAAATATCCAAATGGCAGAAAGAAGGTTCCCACCCCTGAACTAAGGGTACATGCATTTGATCAGTATTTACAGCAGATTTTTCTGCTGTAAATACTGCAGCACTTGCAGTAAAAATGCTGTGTAAAATATGCGCACTCTGCTACCTTTTTTTTCCCTATTATTTTCATTTTAAATGAGTGAAAAAAGCTGGAAAAATGGACATGCTACAGATTTAAAACTGCTTCAAACAGTGACCACAGCCCGACCGCGCACAAGGCATGACGGCCCCTGCATCTCTGCACACAGCCCGAGGGTCCCCGCGGCTCCGCCACCTACAGCCCGAGGACCCCCACGGCTCCCCCACGTACAGCCCAAGGGCCCCCACGGCTCCGCCACCTACAGCCCGACGGCCTCCGCGGCTCCCCCACGTACAGCCCGACGGCCTCCGCGGCTCCCCCACGTACAGCCCGACGGCCTCCGCGGCCCCCCACGTACAGCCCGACGGCCTCCGCGGCCCCCCCAAGTACAGCCCGACGGCCTCCGCGGCTCCCCCACGTACAGCCCGACGGCCTCCGCGGCTCCCCCACGTACAGCCCGACGGCCTCCGCGGCTCCCCCACGTACAGCCCGACGGCCTCCGCGGCTCCCCCACGTACAGCCCGACGGCCTCCGCGGCTCCCCCACGTACTTTCCGACGGCCTCCGCGGCTCCCCCACGTACATTCCGACTGGCCTCCGCGGCTCCCCCACGTACAGCCCGACAGCCTCCGCGGCTCCCCCACATACAGCCCGACGGCCTCCACGGCTCCCCACGTACAGCCCGACGGCCTCCGCGGCTCTGCCACGTCCAGCCCGACGGCCCCCGCGGCTCCCCCACGTACAGCCCGACGGCCTCCGCGGCTCCCCCACATACAGCATGACGGGCTCCGCCACGTACAGCCCGACTGCCCTCGCGACTCCCCCATGTACAGCCCGACGGCCTCCGCGGCTCCCCCATGTACAGCCCGACGGCCTCCGCGGCTCCCCACGTACAGCCCGACGGCCTCCGCGGCTCCCCACGTACAGCCCGACGGCCTCCGCGGCTCCTCCACGTACAGCCCGACTGCCCCCGCGGCTCCGCCACGTACAGCCCGACTGCCCCCGCAGCTCCGCCACAGCATACTCATCATTATGAAGTCATCATAGCCCCTCTTCTCCTAAAATTCCGGCCTGCATAATTATAATATAATTATATATCTATAGATACAGTTGTTTAAGTGTTCCCTTTATTTTTTTGAGCAGTGTATATACAGTATATAACAATCCTGGTTCCCTGACCACAGTAGACTCTAACAAGCCGGAAGTTGTCTGTATCCTGATGGTCACTTAGGGTGAGTTTCCACGGTCAGGAAACGCTGCGTGTTTGGCGCTGTGCGCTGGCGCAGCGCCAAACACGCAGCGTCCAGATGTTACAGCATAGTGGAGGGATTTCAAGAAATCCCGTCTCCACTATGCGTAACAATACGCAGGTGGCAAACCTGCGTAAACGGACATGCGGCGCGTCTTTTTAGACCGCAGCATGTCCTCGCGTATTGCGGCGACGGTGCGTCGCCGCAACATAATTAACACAGGGCTATGTAGCCCTGCGCTCTTTCCGGAGGTGTCCTGAACACCTCCGGAAAGAGCGCGCGTCAGAAAGGGGGCGGGGCTTAGACGGAGCGGAATTTCCGCTCCGTCAAAAGCGCTATGGTTCCGGACCGTGGAACCATAGCCTTACTCTGAGCAGGGAGACTTAGGATGTGTGCTCCACCACAGCTGGTGACAGTATCTGTATCTTGAGGATGCCGATAATGGTAAAAGTTTTGCAGGACAATTCAGTCCACAGCTGGATAGACCCTGCTCCCAGGGCACGGCCAAATGCCTCCCGCTGAAAACCACCTCAGACCACCACCTGGGGCAATAAGCTTATCTCGCCTAATGGCAGACAATACACTTCCAGGTCCTCAGCCTCACGCTGTACTCTCCACCTAGCACCATTCTCAAGTGTTGTCCAGTACTTTATATTGATGGGCTATTCTTTGGAAAAGTCATAAATATCAGATCAGTGGGGGTGCAACACCTGGCCCCCCAACAATCAGCTGTTCTCAGTGCTGGCACTGGATGGACTTTAGAGATGGTAGATTTGCTGCTTTTTTCCAGTAACAGCACTGTGAATTTAGGAAATCTCATTCACACATGCTACAGAAAGAGTGTGCAGCATAATTTGACAGGCGTAAGGATTTGACAGCGTGTCCATTTATACTGCAGATTGTGCAAAATTGATTTTGATGCTGCGGACTTGCTGTGAATTTTCTATCCTTTGTCGATGTACCTGATATTAGGTAAATAATAGAAAACTGAAACACCAAAAACTAGTCTGAACAGATGCATACCAAAAAACAACTTACAGATCGAAGTAGGAAAATGGTTGCACTCAATCATGTCAATGTGAATAGCAAAATGGCTTTTGTAATTTAGGAAAAATAAACAAGACGCTTCACACAAAATCTGGCCAAATAATGTGACCCCCTCCACCACTGTCAAGGTAATCTCATGAATCGGATGGGTCCCTGACCTCCCCGTCCAGTGTGAACACTTACCTATGGCTAATCTCTGAATGCATGGGTGAATGTGGACTCCTCTCAGTAAAGCCTAAATATATGACGGAGTGCTCAGTCAGAAACTATAACATACAAGTAAATAATAGAAAACTGACTGAAACACATTATTTTCAGATTCTTGGGAATCTCATTCACATTGCTGGTACATATAAACATTACATTCATTTTCTGTAGCAAAAAACTGAGAGGGTTAACCAGCTCCGGCTATGTTCATAAGTGGCTTTTTTTTCTGCAAAAAAAAAAAAAAACCTGCTCTGTTGGCACTAAAGAAGCTGCAGAAAAAGCAGCTTTTTTCCAGTGTATTTTGCTGCATTTTTGTCATGGTACGATGGTCTCTTGTGCATGCCGATAAAATTTAGTGACCCCCCCAAAAAAAGAAAAATCATTCTACTACATAAGTTTTCACTAAAAAAAAAAAAAAAAAAAAGCAGCAAAACCTGACACCTGAGGTTTTTTTTTCAACACCCATTAGTTTCAAAGGTGAAAAACGCTGAAAGAGGCGACATGCTCTGTTCTGCAAAAGCAAAGCACAAAATACTGAGGACAAAAAAAAAAAAAAGTGTGAATGAGATTTCTGAACTCTCGTAGACTTTGCTGGTGCTGTAAAATGCAGCTGAAAATTTGCATTAAAAAAAACGCATTAGAAACGCCACGTGTGAACATTCCCTTATGGCATCAGCTCCGAACTTGACAGAATTTTTTTTTCTTTACTGGAGCATTTCTTTCAAATCTGCAGCGCGACAAACGTTTCAGCATTTTTTTTTTTGTCCATTCAAATGAATGTGAGAAAAAAAAAAGCACCATGTGCACAAAAATTGCAGAATGCATTCTGAATAATAGGATGCTTACTGCATGCGTTTTTTAAGTGTTTTTGCTGCAAAAAAACACGAAAAATCCTGAACGTGTGCACATAGCCTTACAATTAAGTGCTTTCATTTCTGCATAGCAAACAAGAAGATGATAATGTGGCACCAAGACCAACCTGCGCCCACAGATCCGTGCGGCTCCCACGTCCCAGGGACACAATTTTGAACATCAGCAGCTTCAGGAAGCAGGAACTGGAGGCAGAGATCACAAGACCGCAGAGCGCCTCCCATTGACATGTGCCTTGTGTGTCTGGGGCTCTATTCTCTCTGTGACCCATTACTGCCATCTGCTGTACGTAGCATCTAACTACATCCAGTCATTAGGTGTGTACAAATCGGACAAGTGCAATCTGACCTACAAACCCAAAAAATTGCGCTCGGACCAATGTTATTCAATGAGGCAGTGCATATTTTTTCCAGCATGCTGAGATTTCACGACAAAATCAGACGGGGGGGGAAAGAAATCCTATGCTGTACAGACCATCAGTAAAGCATGTGATTTTTATGGATACATTATAAATTCTGTAGCATAGAAAACTGTAAATAACTAATAGCTGCTGAGACCAGACGTGTTTGGGCTTGGGCTTTTTGTGGTTTTTTTGCACTGTTTTTTTCAGGGTGCAGCCAAGCCCAAACACGTCTGGTCTCACATGAGGGGTGTTCACACTGTTAGGCTGTGGTTCAACGGTCCGGAACCACAGCGCTTTGGACGGAGCGGAAATTCCGCTCCGTCTAAGCCCCGCCCCCTTTCTGACGCGCGATCTTTCCGGAGGTGTTCAGGACACCTCCGGAACACCTCCGGAAAGAACGCAGGGCTACATAGCCCTGTGTGAAATTCTGTTGCGGCGACGCACCGTCGCCGCAAGACGCGAGGACATGCTGCGGTCTGAAAAGACGCGCCGCATGTCCGTTTACGCAGGTCTTCCGCCTGCGTGTTGTTACGCATAGTGGAGACGGGATTTCTTAAAATCCCCTCCACTATGCTGTAACATCTGGACGCTGCGTGTTTGGCGCTGCGCCAGCGCACAGCGCCAAACACGCAGCGTTTACTGATCGTGGAAACTCACCCTTATGCTTTGAGAGTGTGCTGGCCAGCCCGCCTAGTCAAATGGTAAGGGCGTGACTAATAGGCTGTGAACCAGACACTATGCATTAACCTTGTGTGAATGGTACCCTATGTGGGCCTTCATTGTGCAATTGTATACTGGGCAGTCACCCCCTTCCTGAATGGGTATGTGGTGAGTGGCTGTTTATCTAGTATTTTGCACCTGTGTAGCTAACATCTTGCTTTATGGGCTGGCTGCACCCTGTAGTGCATTTGTTCTAAGACCTGGACAGGTGAGTTTTGCTGCCTTTTTGCTTGCTGTTTCTAGTCGGAATATTCCTGACATTTTCTCAGTTGCATTTTACAGAAAAATCCATGGTTCGCAAACAGCCTACAACACAGCAAAGGGATCTTATTGTTGAAAGTTATCTGTCAAGAGAAGGGTACAATTTTTTTTAAGGCATTAGATATGTTGTGAAGATGGTCATCATTAAGTTTGGCAAAACAGTGATGGTACATAGAAATGGATATCCCTCAAAAATTGAGGCAAAAACATGAAGAAAATTACTCGGAGAGGCTGCCAAAGAGGGATGTGGCAATATTAAAGAAGCTGCAGGAATTTCTGGCCTTTTCTAACAAAGAAAAACATCTAAGCCTGGCTATATTTTACCAAAACCTTCCGCTTCAAATTTTGAAAAATGCCTGGTGGGAGAAAAAGTGCACGCAACTTCTATTACCGTATATACCCGAGTATAAGCCGAGGCCCCTAATATAAGCCGAGGCCCCTAATTTTGCCACAAAAACCTGGGAAAACGTATTGACTCGAGTATAAGCCTAGGGTGCGAAATGCAGCAGCTACTAGTAAATTTCAAAAATAAAAATAGATACCAATAAAAGTAAAATTAATTGAGACATCAGTAGGTTAACTGTTTTTGAATATCCATATTGAATAAGGAGCCCCATATAAGCTCCATACAGTTCATGATGGGCCCCATAAGATGCACCATACAAAATACGCCCCATATAATAATCCATAAAGTTCATGATGGGCCCCATAAGATGCTCCATACAAAAAATATGCCTCATATGCTGTCCCCCTGGGACAATGACTCGAGTATAAGCTGAGACTGGCACTTTCAGCCTAAAAAGATGGGCTTAAAATCTTGGCTTATACTTGACTCTATACGGTAAGTGTTTCTTGATGGAAAATGATCCAAACAATGCACTGTTCAATCAAAAAATTACAAAAAATTATTCAGCTAAAAACGCTCCAAAATAACTTTCAAAACTATTCAAAACCACTTAAGAGAATGCTTTAGGATTTGCTAAGGGTATGTTCACACAGCTTTTCAGGCAGGAGAAAATAACATGGTTTTCAAGTGGAGACCACACCAGGAAGGAAATGCCGGCTTCTTTTTTTTTTTGTAGCATGAAGAAGTGTTTTTGTAAACTGTTTTTAATGTTTCTTGAAACATTTTGTAAACTTTTTGTTAGCGTTCTCTGGAAACGTTTTGTGGGCATTTTTTTTTTTAGCAGTTTTTAGTGTTTTATGGGCAGTTTTCAGACCCTTTTTACCATCCATTAAGCAATGAAGCAAACGCTAGGATTTTTTTTTTGTGTCGGAAACACTTACAAAAAACCAAAACGCCTAAACGTTTTCTGGTCATTTCTTAACCTTCCCATTGGCTTTTATTGTAAAGTACAGAGCATCTTCCAAGGGAAAAATTGATGAAGAATGGTCTGCTCACTTTAACCGCTTGGAATTTTGGGAAACATGAACCGAACCCTCAAAAACCTGAACAAATCGTTATTACACAGAAATTAATATGAAGATTCTTTCAAACATTTTCTAACTGATTTTTTCCAAGTGGACCTGAAAAAAAAATCCCGAAAAAGCATTGTTTGAACATAGACTAAAACAGAGGTGTATCTAGATTTTCTGGTACCTGGATCAAGAATGGCGTTTTCCCGCACCCTACACAGACACATATGCGATTTGCACACTTAGGCCGGGATCACACATGCGAGAAACTTGCACGATTGTCGTGCGAGTCTCTCGCATGAACACCTGGCACTGACGCCAGCACTCGGCCCGAAGCGTGCGGCTGCATAGAATTGTTACTCCTCATTGCTGGTGACATATCCCCAAATCCTGGCCCTCCTCAACACATCCCCACATTCACTTCTACCACCCTGCCACGATCCTCAACACGTTTTCGCAACCATGATAACCTCATACCAATTCACCCAGCCCCCACTCTCCCGGTCCCCCTACCAGGAGCACTATGGAACGCACGCTCTGTCTGCAATAAACTGTCATTTATCCACGACCTGTTCATCACCATTAAACTCTCCTTCCTTGGCATCACCGAAAACTGGCTCACCCCCTCTGACTCAGTGTCATGTGTGCATTGCCACGAAGATCGTCGCGGTTGCACATTTTGACTTCTCACAGCTGAGCTGCTGTTTCTTTGTGTTTGGCAGCTAGGGAGTTAATTCTGTCTGTGCTCGGTGCTGGGACTGGGTGCAGTTTCTCCCGGCTGCAATTGATTATTTGTTTATTGGTTTCCTTTAAATTCCTGGTTGTCTGCTTGGGGAGTTGCCAGTGAAACCTTCATGCAGACCACAGATAGGAATGAATCTGTATAGACTTTAGTTGTGAGCTCCTTAGTTGTTCTAAGCTCAACTTGGTTAGAGTTTATTTCCCAGACCATTTATGTTCCTTTGGTGTTTGAGTGTGTATGCAAGCGAGTGTTATCCTGTCTGTCTTATATGTCTAATCTGTGTATTTAGCTGAGATCAGCCCATATCCCTTTGGTGGTAGTCAGGATCCTTCTTAGGACTGATTACAGGGTTCAGGGTCTGATAGGAGACAGGGTTAGGTTGGAGACTTGGACCTCTGAACCATTATCAGTACCTCCAAGGTGAGGGATTAGTTAGGACCCCAGTTTAGGGTCAGGTTAGATCCCGGTCCACCTCTTTCCTGTTTCAGCTCATCAAGTCCTCAAGATTAACCCTGAGTTCAGCAGATATCGTGTCAGGTAAATCTATTCTATACTTACATGCTGATGTTGCTATACTAGTTGTTGTATAGAGTGTTGTTCCTGTATTAATAGTTTACTGACATTGTATACATATCATTAGACAGCGTGACATTTTCACTGGCCTTAAAAATTATCTCCAGTTACCATGGATCCAGTAGCCCAGCTGGCTCTGCAGTTGCAGGGATTATCCATGGAGCTGATGGACATTAAGTCCAAAGTTTTGTCTCCCCTGGAGCAAACCAGAGTTGAACCTAAAGTAGCTCTCCCGGACAGGTTCACTGGTGGGCGAGACAAATTTTTCACCTTCCGGGAGGCATGTAAATTGTATTTTCGGCTTCGGCCTCGATCATCAGGGAGTGATGAGCAGAGAGTGGGAATTGTTATCTCACTTCTGCAAGGGGACCCTCAATCCTGGGCATTTTCCCTTCCTCCGGGATCCCCGGCTCTACTGTCTGTAGATCAAATTTTTACTGCCCTGGGATTGGTATATGATGACCCAGATCGGGTCTCTCTTGCTGAGACAAAATTCGTAAGATACAGCAGGGAGATCGTCCGGCAGAGGAATTTGCTTCTGAGTTTCGTAGATGGGCCACAGATACTCAGTGGAATGACCCAGCTCTTAGGAGCCAGTTTTGTCATGGGCTTTCTGATAAATTAAAAGACGTTTTGGCTCAGTATGAGTCTCCTCATTCACTGGAGGCTGCTATGGCCTTAGCTATCCGTACTGATAGACGGCTTCGGGAGAGGGGTGAGGTAACCCACTCCCTGTTGTTTCTCCACCTACCACTAAAGTCCCTTATGTTGAGGTTCCCCTTGTCTGTTCGGATGAGCCTATGCAGTTGGGAGGGACATCATTTCGTAGGAGGGGATTGGCGGTACGCCGCAGGACTAGAAGATGTTTTTTCTGCGGGAAAGAGGGACATTTTGTTGGAGAATGTCCATCCCGTGCCTTGTTGAGCCAAAAGTCGCCGGAAAACTGTTAATCCCAGGTTGTGTGGTGGACGACAACCTGGGAGTATGTATTTCATCCGCCAGTTCTTCTCAGTTCCTTGTACCAGTGGAGGTGGTAGTTGGTACGAGAGTGGAGAGATTGTCTGTTCTTCTTGATAGTGGTTCCGGGGCTAATCTGGTTGACGCTCAGTTTGCTCAGGCTCAAGGTATGCATCTGAGTGTATTGGTCAAACCGATCCCTATATTCTCCATTGACGCCAGGCCTCTCGGCCAAGGTAGCTTTGTTCATGAGGTTCATAACATTGACCTTCGGGTAGGGGCAATACATAGGGAACAATTATCTTGTTATGTGTTGGAGGGTCTACCTACTCCCATTGTGTTGGGACTTCCTTGGTTGGTTAAACATAACCCTGTGATTAATTGGCAGTCCAGAGAAATAAGCCAATGGGGTGAGTTTTGCAAAAGCAACTGCATGAACACAGTCATCAGTGCGGTCGTGCCTAGTACATTGCCTCCTTTTTTGGAGGATTTGGGGATGTTTTCTCTGAGGAGGGGTGTCAGGAGTTGCCTCCTCATCGCGTGTATGACTGCTCTATTAATCTCCTTCCTGATGCTAAGTTGCCTAAAGCTAGGTTGTATAATCTTTCTGGTCCTGAGAGGCAGGCTATGAAAGATTATATTTCTAAAAGTCTGGCCAAAGGGCATATTAGACCTTCATCTTCCCCAGTAGCCGCGGGGTTCTTCTTTGTGAAGAAGAAAGATGGAGGCCTACGCCCTTGCTTGGATTTCCGCGAACTTAATCGGATTACTGTTCGAGATCCGTATCCACTCCCTCTTATTCCTGATCTCTTCAATCAAATTGTTGGCGCCAAATGGTTTTCTAAATTGGATCTCAGGGGGGCGTATAATCTGATTAGGATAAAAGAGGGGGATGAGTGGAAAACGGCGTTTAACACGCCGGAGGGACATTATGAGAACCTAGTCATGCCTTTTGGTCTGACTACTGCACCAGCAGTATTCCAACATTTTGTTAATGACATTTTTCGTCACCTTGTGGGGCTGTTTGTGGTTGTATATTTGGACGACATTTTAATTTACTCGCCAGATCTTGTGTCTCATCAGGAGCATGTGAGACAGGTGTTGCAGATCTTGCGAGACAATAAACTATACGCCAAACTGGAGAAGTGTGTATTTGCCGTACAGGAACTTCAGTTTTTGGGTTTTTTGGTGTCAGCCTCCGGTTTCCGTATGGACCCTGAAAAGGTGAGAGCAGTGCTTGAATGGGATCAGCCAGGGGATCTTAAGGCTCTGCAGCGTTTTTTGGGGTTTGCTAACTACTACCGGAAATTTATTTGTAATTTCTCATCTGTCGTCAAACCTCTCACTGACATGACAAGAAAAGGGACGGATTTTTCTAAATGGTCGGACAAAGCTTGCCAAGCCTTTTCCTCTTTGAAGAAATGTTTTGCTTCGGCACCCGTTCTTATCCAACCAGATGCATCTCAGCCGTTCATTGTGGAGGTGGATGCGTCTGACGTAGGGGTGGGTGCTATATTGTCCCAAGGTCCGTCCCCTGGTAAATGGCATCCGTGCGCTTTCTTTTCTAAGAAATTGTCGTCCGCCGAAAGGAATTATGATATCGGCAATAGGGAACTTTTGGCCATTAAGTTAGCTTTTGAAGAATGGCGTCACTTTTTGGAGGGGGCAGTCCACCCGGTTACCATTATTACTGATCACAAGAACCTGTTGTATTTGGAATCCGCTAAGCGTCTGAATTCCAGTCAAGCTCGATGGTCGTTGTTTTTTACCAGGTTTAATTTTGTCGTCACTTATCACCCGGGGTCTAAGAATGTAAAGGCTGATGCCTTGTCTCGCAGTTTCCCAGGGGCCGGGAAAACGGATGACCCGAGTCCTATCCTTCAGGAGGGGGTGGTAGTGTCGGCTGTATTTTCTGAGCTTGAGGAGGAGGTGTTACAGGCTCAGGGGGACGCCCTGCAGGACCTCCAGGGAGACTGTTTGTCCCAAATCTGTTGAGACAAAAGGTTATTGAGGCACATCATAATTCTGCTCTAGCAGGACATCCAGGGAGTAAGGCTACTTTAGATCTCCTTTCTCGCCGGTTTTGGTGGCCTAATGCTAATAAAGATGTTATAACTTTTGTCGCGTCATGTGGGGTGTGTGCTCGCTCTAAAACCCCTCATACCCGTCCGTCTGGGACCCTTTTACCCTTGAAACTTCCGGAGCGTCCATGGACTCATTTATCTATGGACTTCATTACGGACCTTCCTCCGTCGTCAGGGAATACTGTCATACTGGTGGTTGTTGACAGGTTCAGTAAGATGGCACATTTCGTTGCTCTTCCTGCACTCCCTAATGCTAAAACTCTGGCGCAGGTGTTCATTAGGGAGATCGTTAGACTTCATGGGTTGCCTTCTGATGTGGTGTCAGATAGGGGGTCTCAGTTTGTGTCCAAATTTTGGAGGGCATTTTGTTTACGTCGGGGATGCAATTGTCATTTCCTCGGCTTTTCATCCGCAGACCAATGGTCAGACAGAGCGTCTGAATCAGAGCTTAGAGACATATCTCCGGTGTTTTGTCTCAGAGAACCAAGAGGACTGGTCTTCTTTCTTGCCTCTGGCAGAGTTCGCTCTTAACAACAGGCGGAGCGAGTCCACTGGTAAGTCCCCGTTTTTTGGGGCATATGGTTTCCATCCCCAGTTTTGTACTTTCAATGGGGGGGCCCTTCTGGGGTTCCTGAGGAGGAGCGTTTCTCGTCGTCACTTGCTTCTGTGTGGAGAGGTTATTGAATAATCTGAGTGCGATGGGGAACCGTTACAAACGTATGGCTGATAGGAGGAGAGTTTCTGGTCCAGATCTGAATGTGAACGATCTGGTATGGTTGTCTACCAGGAATATAAAACTTAAAGTGCCCTCCTGGAAACTGGGTCCCAGATTCATCGGGCCGTACAGGATCAGTTCCATAATTAATCCTGTGGCATTTCGTCTGGACCTCCTCCTACGTTTAAAATTCATAATGTGTTCCACAAGTCATTACTTAAAAGGTATGTGGCACCAGTCATACCGTCACCTCAACTCCTCCTCCTGTGTTGGTCAATGGTAACTTGGAATTTCAAGTATCAAAGATCATTGACTCACGTCTGAATCGCCGGTCCCTTCAGTACTTGGTGCATGGAAGGGTGTATGGTCCAGAGGAGAGGACGTGGGTCCCTGCGTCTGATGTTAACGCAGATCGTTTGGTTTGGACCTTCCACAGAACTCACCCGGGCAGGCCTGGCCCTGAGGGTCCGGAGGCCCTCGTAGAAGGGGGGGTACTGTCATGTGTGCATTGCCACGAAGATCGTCGCGGTTGCACATTTTGACTTCTCACAGCTGAGCTGCTGTTTCTTTGTGTTTGGCAGCTAGGGAGTTAATTCTGTCTGTGCTCGGTGCTGGACTGGGTGCAGTTTCTCCTGGCTGCAATTATTTGTTGATTGGTTTCCTTTAAATTCCTGGTTGTCTGCTTGGGGAGTTGCCAGTGAAACCTTCATGCAGACACAGATAGGAATGAATCTGTATAGACTTTAGTTGTGAGCTCCTTAGTTGTTCTAAGCTTAACTTGGTTAGAGTTTATTTCCCAGACCATTTATGTTCCTTTGGTGTTTGAGTTGTGTATGCAAGCGAGTGTTATCCTGTCTGTCTTATATGTCCTAATCTGTGTATTTAGCTGAGATCAGCCCATATCCCTTTGGTGGTAGTCAGGATCCTTCTTAGGACTGATTACAGGGTTCAGGGTCTGATAGGAGACAGGGTTAGGTTGGAGACTTGGACCTCTGAACCATTATCAGTACCTCCAAGGTGAGGGATTAGTTAGGACCCCAGTTTAGGGTCAGGTTAGATCCCGGTCCACCTCTTTCCTGTTTCAGCTCATCAAGTCCTCAAGATTAACTGAGTTCAGCAGATATCGTGTCAGGTAAATCTATTCTATACTTACATGCTGATGTTGCTATACAAGTTGTTGTATAGAGTGTTGTTCCTGTATTAATAGTTTACTGACATTGTATACATATCATTAGACAGCGTGACACTCAGCCTCTCCAGCTGCACTCTCTTACAGTGGATTCACCTCTCTCACACTCCTCGCCCTAGCAAACAAACGTGGTGGAGGAGTTGGCTTGCTCCTGTCTGATACCTGCTCCTTTACCCCAATTCCACTACCCCCCTCTGCTACTATTCCCTCGTTTGAGGTGCACTCTGTCCGCATCTACTTCTACTTACACTTACTCTTTTATTTTCCACTTTTCTCTTTTTATATACTACTTATTCTTTCCTACACTACCACTTACTACCTTACTACCTATCTTTACTTCTATTACTATACTTCACTCTTTATACTTTTTTTGTTTTAACTTCACTTACTCAACTAAATCTTATAACTTACTACTACCACTTTACTTACTCATTTTTCTACTTCTTTCCTTTTTTATTAACTTTCTTACTTCTTTAAATTTTTTTCCTTTCTTACTTTCTCTTTCCTTATTCTTCTACTTTACCATTGCTTCCACTACCTACTATCCTTTTCTCTCCCACTACCTTTCTTCCCCTTTTTACTTTTTTTTTTACACTACTCTTTCTTATTTTCTTACTTCTACTTTACTTCTCTTATTCTTTTTATTACTTCTTTTACTTACACTTTTAATTTTTTATTACTTTACCTCAACTTTTTTTTCTTCAAACTACCTTTCAACCTTTCCTTTTTTACTACTACTATCACTTTTTACACTTTACTTTTTTACTTTTTACTCTTTTTTTTTACTTTACTTTACTTTTTTTTTTTCTCTTTACTATTAACTACTTTACTACTCCTACTTACCTACTTACTCTTTACTACTTCTTTTACTTACCTTACTTACTTTCTCTACTTTTACTCACTACTACTCTCTTTTTTTTCTTTTACTTCACTTACTTCTACTTCTTACTTACTTACTTCTTCTACTACTACTTCTATACTTTACCCAACTCTACTTACTTTCTAACTCTCATCTTTTCTACTTTCTCTTTCTTTTACTCTTCTTTTCTAAATTACTTTCAACTCTTCTTTTCTTACTACTTTTTTCTTTTTACTCCTAAATCCTACTTTTACTTAATTCTTTTTATCTACTTTTACTTCTACTCTTTACTAAATCTTTACTTATCTACTTTCTTACTTACTTTACTACTACCTTTCCTCTTCTTTACTTCTCTCTTTCTATCTACTTTTCTCTCTTACTTCTACTTACTTCTTATCATCTTACTTTCTTACTTCTACTATTACTTTTTCTACTTCTTACTATACTTTACTTTACTTTACTCTAACTACTTACTTCTTTACTTCTACTCTCTCTACATTCTACTTCTTACTACTACTCTCTTCTTCTACTTACTCTCTACTACTCATCTTTACTTTTTCTACTCTTTACTACTATATACTTCTACTTTACTCTCTACTCTCTCTTTACTTTTTACTCACTACCTTTACTACCTTTACTTTTCTACTACTTACTTTCTCTACTTCTCTTCTTTACCTCTTACTCTATCTACTCTTACTACTTTTACTCTCTACTACTTACTTTATTACTCTACTCTCTCTACTCCTTTTCTTACTACTCATCTACTTATCTCTTTTACACTTACTCTACTTTACTTTACTTCTACTTCTTCTATTTTTCTACTCTACTCTTCTTTTCCTTACTACTCTACTCTTTCTACCTTTTACTTTACTTACTACCTACTTTTTTCTTCTCTTGAAATACTTCTTCTCCCTTCCCTTTTCTACCTACAAATGTTCTTCTTTATTCTTACTCTTCTTCTTTTTTTCTACTTTCTTTTTACCTTTCTTCTTTACTTACTTAATTACTTACCTATCTTCTCTTTTCTTACTCCTTTCTCTTCTACTACTTTTACTTTCTTCTTTACTAACTTTTACCCATTTACTACTTTTCACTTACTTACTCCTTTTACTTTTTCTTTTTTACACTACTCTTTACTCTACTTTTTCTCCTTATTTTTTTTTTTTTTTTTTACTTTTTTCTTTTTTTTTTTTTTTATTCTCTTCTCTGTTCTACACCTACTTCTTACTCTCATCCTACTTGTTCTCTTTTCTTTTAAATTTTCCCCTTTTTCTACAAACCAACTCCCAACTTTTTTCTCTACTTTCTCCACCTTTTTGCTCTTTACCTTCTCTACTTCCTTACTTTAAATTTTTTCCTACTACACCTTACTCTCTTTCTTTTAACTTACTTTTTCTTCTTTCTTTTTTACCTACTTCTACTTCTTCTCTTTACTTTTCTACTACTTTTTTTTTTTACTTTTCTCTGTTTATCTTTCCCTACTTTTTCTTCAAACCTCTACTACACTTTTTTCATTTTACTCTTTATACTATTTTTCTTTTACTTTTACTACTCCTTTACTCCACTTACTACCTACTTTACTCTCTTACTATCTATTACTACTCTCTTCTCTACTACATCTCATCACCTCTACTTGCTACTTTTAACTTACTGCTACTTCTTACTACTATACTTAACTCTACTTACTTTCTACTCATTACTTACTTCTTTTCTACTTTTACTCTACTTACTTTTTACTTTTTACTACTGCTTTCTTACTTCATTATCTTTACTACTACTTACATCTTTACTTTTCTCTTTATACTCCTTTACTTTACTTACTTAAACTTTAACTACTTTACTGACTTCTCTTTCTACTCTCTTCACTATCACTTTCTTCATACTTCATAATCCTAAACCCCTTTTTTACTTTTTCTTAAACCCCCCTTTTCTACTTACTTTTTACTCTTTCTTTTATTTCTTCTACTTACTTATATTTCCCACTCTCTACTTTCTTCACTTTCTACTACTTTTTTTCTCTTTCCTACTACTTTTTTTAACTTTTTACTACCCCCTTTTTTACTTTACACTCTTTACTTTCCCCCCCTTTTTACTTTACTTCTTTACTCCTACTCTTTTTTTCTCTACTTCCTTTACTTTTTTTTACCTTTCCAAATCTCTTACTACTTCTTTACCCACTTCTCTC
>JARQOD010000007.1:158098352-158148967 GCA_033576555.1 Oophaga sylvatica | reverse complement strand
TCCCAAGTGTTTCACAAAGCTTATAAGCCTGGGTGTAAAAAAAAAAAAAAAACAATTTTCCACAAAATGATTTTTTTAGTCCCAAATTTTTGAATTTTCCCCAAGGAAATTGGACCCCAAAAGTTTTGTCCAATTTGTCCTGAGTACGCTGATACCTCATATGTGGGGGGGGGAACTGTTTGGGTGCACGGCAGGGCTTGGAAAGGAAGTAGTAACGTTTTGGAATGCAGACGTTGAGGGGGTCATGTTCCGTTTGCAGTGCCCCAGATGAGCCAAAACAGTGGAACCCCCCACAAGGTGCCCCATTTTGGAAACTAAAACCCCCTAAGGAACTTATCTAGATCTTTGGTGAGCACTTTGAACCCCCAAGTGCTTCACACAAGTTTTATAATGCCCGGGCATGAAAATAAAAAATCCTATTTTTTTCCCACAAAAAATTATCTTTTAGTCACTATTTTTTATTTTTCTCAAGGGTAACAGGAGAAATTGGACCACATAAGTTGTTGTACAATTTGCCTGAGTACGTGATACCCCATATGTGGGTGGGAACCACTGTTTGGCGCACGCAGAGCTCGGATTGGAAGGAGCACCATTTTGACTTTTTCCAACCAAATTGGCTGGAATTGAGATTGGATCCATGTTGCATTTGGAGAGCCCCTGATGTGCCTAAACAGTGGAAACCCCCCACAAATGACCCCATTTTGGAAACTAGACCCCTAAGGAACTTTTCTAGATCTTTGGTGAGCAATTTGAACCCCCAAGTGCTTCACACAAGTTTATAACGTAGAGCCGTTTAAAATTTAAAAAATCATATTTTTCCACAAAATGATCTTTTCACCCCAATTTTTATTTTTCCAAGGGTAACAAGACTCCAAAAAGTTATTGTGCAATTTGTCCTGAGTGCGCTGATACCCCATATGTGGGGGTAAACCACTGTTTGGGTGCATGGCAGAGTTTGGAGGGAAGGCGCCGTCTGACTTTTTCAACGCAGAATTGGCTGGACCCTGCGTGTTTGGAGAGCTCCTGATCTGCCTAAACAGTGGAAACCCCCATAAATGACGCCATTTTGGAAACTAGACCCCTCAAGGAACTTATCTAGATGTGTGGTGAGAACTTTTAAACCCCAGGTGTTTCTCACTAAAGTTTAACGTACAGCCGTTAAAATAAAAAATCTTTTTTTTTTTTACCAAAAATGATTTTTTCGTCCCCAATTTTATTTTCACAAGGGTAACAGAAAAATTGGAACCCAAAAGTTGTTGTCCAATTTGTCCTGAGTACGCTGATACCCAATATGTGGGAGAAAACTACTGTAATAGGGCGCACGTCAGGGCTCGGAAGGGAAGTAGTGACGTTTTGGATTGCAGACTTTGATGGAATGGTCTGGGGCGTCATGTCACATTTGGAGAGCCCCTGATGCACCATACAGTGGAAACCCCCCACAAGTGACCCCATTTTGGCAAATAGACCCCACAAGGGAATTATTAGATGTGTGGTGAGCACTTTGAACCCCGAAGTGCTTCACAGAAGTTTCTAAGGTACAGCCGTAAAAATAAAAAATCTTTTTTTTTTTTTACAAAAAATGATTTTTTTTGCCCCCAATATTTTATTTTCACAAGGGTAACAGGAGAAATTGGACCCCAAAAGTTGTTGTCCAATTTGTCCTGAGTACGCTGATACCCAATATTGGGAGAAAACTACTGTATGGGCGCACGTCAGGGCTCGGAAGGGAAGTAGTGACGTTTTTGGATTGCAGACTTTGATGGAATGGTCTGGGGGCGTCATGTCGCATTTGGAGAGCCCCTGATGCGCCTAAACAGTGGAAACCCCCCACAAGTGACCCCATTTTGGAAAATAGACCCCACAAGGAACTTGTCTAGATGTGTGGTGAGCACTTTGAACCCCGAAGTGCTTCACAGAAGTTTATAACGCACAGCCGAAAAAATAAAAAATCCTTTTTTTTTTTGCAAAAAATGATTTTTTTGCCCCAATATTTTATTTTTACAAGGGTAACAGGAGAAATTGGACCCCAAAAGATGTTGTCCAATTTGTCCTGAGTACGCTGAAATCCAATATGTGGGAAAAACTACTGTATGGGTACACGTTGGGGCTCGGAAGGGAAGTAGTGACGTTTTTGGATTGCAGACTTTGATGGAATGGTCTGGGGGCGCATGTCGCATTTGGAGAGCCCCTGATGCACCTAAACAGTGGAAATCCCCAACAAGTGACCCCATTTTGGAAAATAGACCCCACAAGGAACTTATCTAGATGTGTTTTTGAGCGCTATGAAGCCCCAAGTGCTTCACAGAAGTTTATAATGTACAGCCATAAAAACAAAAAAATATTTTTTTTTTGTACAAAAATGATATTTTCGCCCCAGTTTTTTATTTTCCCAAGGGTAGCAGAAGAAATAGGACAAATTGCACAATAACTCTTGGGGTCCAGAGTACGCTGATACCCCATATGGTGGGGATAAACTACTGTTTGGACGCTTGGCAGAGCTGAGAAGTGAAGGACCCAACCGTTTGACTTTTTCAACGCAGAATTTGGCTGGAATTGAGATCAGACGCCATGTCACATTTGGAGAGCCCCTGATGTGCCTAAACAGCGGAAACCCCCAATTCTAAACTCCAACTCTAAACCCCAACCACCCCTAACCCTAGTCCCAACCTAACCACAAACCAAAACCCTAACACACCCCTAATCCCAACCCTAACCCTAATCCTAACTTTAGCGCCAACCCTACCCTTAACTTTAGCCGCAACCCTAACCCTAACCCTAATGGGAAAATGGAAATAAATACTTTTTTTTTAATTTTATTATTTTTCCCTTACTAAGGGGGTGATAAAAGGGGGTTTGATTTACTATTTATAGCGGGTTTTTATGATTGGCAGCTGTCACGCTAAAAGACGCTTTTATTGCAAAAATAGTTTTTGCATCATCACATTTTGAGAGCTAAATTTTTGCAAAATTTTGGCCCACAGAGTCATGTGAGGTCTTATTTTTTGCGGGACGAGTTGACGTTTTTATTGGTACTATTTTCGAGCACGTGACGTTTTTTGATCGCTTTTTATTTCGATTTTTGGGAGGTTAGAATGAACAAAAATCAGAAATTTCCCATGAATTTTTTTTGGGGGGGGAGGCGTTTATACGTTCCGCGTGTGGTAAATTGATAAAGCAGTTTTATTCTTCGGGTCAGTACGATTATGGCGATACCTCATTTATATCTTTTTTTTCATGTTTTGGCGCTTTTATAGAATAAAAACAATTTTAATAAAAAATTAATTATTTTTGCATCGCTTTATTCTGCGAGCTATAACTTTTTTATTTTTCGCTGATGATGCTTTATGACGGCTCGTTTTTTTGCGGGACAAGATGACGTTTTCAGCGGTACCATGCATTTTTATATCGGTCTTTTTGATCGCGTGTTATTCCACTTTTGTTCGGCGGTATGATGATAAAGCATTGATTTTTTGCTTCTTTTTTTTTTTTTTTTTTTTTAAGGGGTTCACTAAAGGGGTTAAACTAGTTGGACAATTTTATAGGGGGGGTCGTTACGGACACGGCGATACCAAATATGTGTACTTTTATTGTTTTTTTTTTTTTTTATTTACAGGAAGAAGTGAATTTATTGGGGAATATATTTTTTTTTTTTTTATTTTTTTTGGATTTTTTTTTTACACATGTTTATTTTTACTTTTTTAACTTTTTTACTTTGTCCCAGGGTGGGACATCACAGTATTTTATCAGATCGCTGGTGTGGCATGTGCACAGCACTCTGTCACACCAGCGATCGCACAGGCATAGATGCAGGCTTCTCAGTGCCTGCTCTCGGCAGGCACTGAGGTAGCCGCCTCCCTCCAGGACCCCGGCGCCATCTTGGATCCGGGTCCTGGGAGGGAGGAAGCCCTCAGAACAGCGCGATCACATCGCGCTGCTCTGAGGGTCTCAGGGGGGCGCGCAGGGAGCCCCCACCCTGCGCGATCCTCCCCTGTGCCCCCAGTACACCGCGATCATGTTTGATCGCGGGTGTGCTAGGGTTAATGTGCCGGAGCGGTCCGTGACCGCTCCTGACACACAGTCATGGGTGTCAGCTGTGATAATCAGCTGGACACCCGGCGGCGATTAGCTGCGCTCCCCTCAGGAGCGCAGCTGATCGCCTATGACGTACTACCCCGTCCCCGGTCATACGGGCCCAGGTACCATGGACGGGATAGTACGTCCGATGGCAGTAAGGGGTTAAAAATTATCTCCAGTTACCATGGATCCAGTAGCCCAGCTGGCTCTGCAGTTGCAGGGATTATCCATGGAGCTGATGGACATTAAGTCCAAAGTTTTGTCTCCCCTGGAGCAAACCAGAGTTGAACCTAAAGTAGCTCTCCCGGACAGGTTCACTGGTGGGCGAGACAAATTTTTCACCTTCCGGGAGGCATGTAAATTGTATTTTCGGCTTCGGCCTCGATCATCAGGGAGTGATGAGCAGAGAGTGGGAATTGTTAATCTCACTTCTGCAAGGGGACCCTCAATCCTGGGCATTTTCCCTTCCTCCGGGATCCCCGGCTCTACTGTCTGTAGATCAAATTTTTACTGCCCTGGGATTGGTTATATGATGACCCAGATCGGGTCTCTCTTGCTGAGACAAAATTACGTAAGATACAGCAGGGAGATCGTCCGGCAGAGGAATTTGCTTCTGAGTTTCGTAGATGGGCCACAGATACTCAGTGGAATGACCCAGCTCTTAGGAGCCAGTTTTGTCATGGGCTTTCTGATAAATTAAAAGACGTTTTGGCTCAGTATGAGTCTCCTCATTCACTGGAGGCTGCTATGGCTTAGCTATCCGTACTGATAGACGGCTTCGGGAGAGGGGTGAGGTAACCCCACTCCCTGTTGTTTCTCCACCTACCACTAAAGTCCCTTATGTTGAGGTTCCCCTTGTCTGTTCGGATGGCCTATGCAGTTGGGAGGGACATCATTTCGTAGGAGGGGATTGGCGGTACGCCGCAGGACTAGAAGATGTTTTTTCTGCGGGAAAGAGGGACATTTTGTTGGAGAATGTCCATCCCGTGCCTTGTTGAGCCAAAAGTCGCCGGAAACTGTTAATCCCAGGTTGTGTGGTGGACGACAACCTGGGAGTATGTATTTCATCCGCCAGTTCTTCTCAGTTCCTTGTACCAGTGGAGGTGGTAGTTGGTACGAGAGTGGAGAGATTGTCTGTTCTTCTTGATAGTGGTTCCGGGGCTAATCTGGTTGACGCTCAGTTTGCTCAGGCTCAAGGTATGCATCTGAGTGTATTGGTCAAACCGATCCTATATTCTCCATTGACGCCAGGCCTCTCGGCCAAGGTAGCTTTGTTCATGAGGTTCATAACATTGACCTTCGGGTAGGGGCAATACATAGGGAACAATTATCTTGTTATGTGTTGGAGGGTCTACCTACTCCCATTGTGTTGGGACTTCCTTGGTTGGTTAAACATAACCCTGTGATTAATTGGCAGTCCAGAGAAATAAGCCAATGGGGTGAGTTTTGCAAAAGCAACTGCATGAACACAGTCATCAGTGCGGTCGTGCCTAGTACATTGCCTCCTTTTTTGGAGGATTTTGGGGGATGTTTTCTCTGAGGAGGGGTGTCAGGAGTTGCCTCCTCATCGCGTGTATGACTGCTCTATTAATCTCCTTCCTGATGCTAAGTTGCCTAAAGCTAGGTTGTATAATCTTTCTGGTCCTGAAGGCAGGCTATGAAAGATTATATTTCTAAAAGTCTGGCCAAAGGGCATATTAGACCTTCATCTTCCCCAGTAGCCGCGGGGTTCTTCTTTGTGAAGAAGAAAGATGGAGGCCTACGCCCTTGCTTGGATTTCCGCGAACTTAATCGGATTACTGTTCGAGATCCGTATCCACTCCCTCTTATTCCTGATCTCTTCAATCAAATTGTTGGCGCCAAATGGTTTTCTAAATTGGATCTCAGGGGGGCGTATAATCTGATTAGGATTAAAAGAGGGGGATGAGTGGAAAACGGCGTTTAACACGCCGGAGGGACATTATGAGAACCTAGTCATGCCTTTTGGTCTGACTACTGCACCAGCAGTATTCCAACATTTTGTTAATGACATTTTTCGTCACCTTGTGGGGCTGTTTGTGGTTGTATATTTGGACGACATTTTAATTTACTCGCCAGATCTTGTGTCTCATCAGGAGCATGTGAGACAGGTGTTGCAGATCTTGCGAGACAATAAACTATACGCCAAACTGGAGAAGTGTGTATTTGCCGTACAGGAACTTCAGTTTTTGGGTTTTTTGGTGTCAGCCTCCGGTTTCCGTATGGACCCTGAAAAGGTGAGAGCAGTGCTTGAATGGGATCAGCCAGGGGATCTTAAGGCTCTGCAGCGTTTTTTGGGGTTTGCTAACTACTACCGGAAATTTATTTGTAATTTCTCATCTGTCGTCAAACCTCTCACTGACATGACAAGAAAAGGGACGGATTTTTCTAAATGGTCGGACAAAGCTTGCCAAGCCTTTTCCTCTTTGAAGAAATGTTTTGCTTCGGCACCCGTTCTTATCCAACCAGATGCATCTCAGCCGTTCATTGTGGAGGTGGATGCGTCTGACGTAGGGGTGGGTGCTATATTGTCCCAGGGTCCGTCCCCTGGTAAATGGCATCCGTGCGCTTTCTTTTCTAAGAAATTGTCGTCCGCCGAAAGGAATTATGATATCGGCAATAGGGAACTTTTGGCCATTAAGTTAGCTTTTGAAGAATGGCGTCACTTTTTGGAGGGGGCAGTCCACCCGGTTACCATTATTACTGATCACAAGAACCTGTTGTATTTGGAATCCGCTAAGCGTCTGAATTCCAGACAAGCTCGATGGTCGTTGTTTTTTACCAGGTTTAATTTTGTCGTCACTTATCGCCCGGGGTCTAAGAATGTAAAGGCTGATGCCTTGTCTCGCAGTTTCCCAGGGGCCGGGAAAACGGATGACCCGAGTCCTATCCTTCAGGAGGGGGTGGTAGTGTCGGCTGTATTTTCTGAGCTTGAGGAGGAGGTGTTACAGGCTCAGGGGGACGCCCCTGCAGGACCTCCAGGGAGACTGTTTGTCCCAAATCTGTTGAGACAAAAGGTTATTGAGGCACATCATAATTCTGCTCTAGCAGTACATCCAGGGAGTAAGGCTACTTTAGATCTCCTTTCTCGCCGGTTTTGGTGGCCTAATGCTAATAAAGATGTTATAACTTTTGTCGCGTCATGTGGGGTGTGTGCTCGCTCTAAAACCCCTCATACCCGTCCATCTGGGACCCTTTTACCCTTGAAACTTCCGGAGCGTCCATGGACTCATTTATCTATGGACTTCATTACGGATCTTCCTCCGTCGTCAGGGAATACTGTCATACTGGTGGTTGTTGACAGGTTCAGTAAGATGGCACATTTCGTTGCTCTTCCTGCACTCCCTAATGCTAAAACTCTGGCGCAGGTGTTCATTAGGGAGATCGTTAGACTTCATGGGTTGCCTTCTGATGTGGTGTCAGATAGGGGGTCTCAGTTTGTGTCCAAATTTTGGAGGGCATTTTGTTTACGTCGGGGGATGCAATTGTCATTTTCCTCGGCTTTTCATCCGCAGACCAATGGTCAGACAGAGCGTCTGAATCAGAGCTTAGAGACATATCTCCGGTGTTTTGTCTCAGAGAACCAAGAGGACTGGTCTTCTTTCTTGCCTCTGGCAGAGTTCGCTCTTAACAACAGGCGGAGCGAGTCCACTGGTAAGTCCCCGTTTTTTGGGGCATATGGTTTCCATCCCCAGTTTTGTACTTTCAATGGGGGGGCCCTTCTGGGGTTCCTGAGGAGGAGCGTTTCTCGTCGTCACTTGCTTCTGTGTGGAGAGGTGTATTGAATAATCTGAGTGCGATGGGGAACCGTTACAAACGTATGGCTGATAGGAGGAGAGTTTCTGGTCCAGATCTGAATGTGAACGATCTGGTATGGTTGTCTACCAGGAATATAAAACTTAAAGTGCCCTCCTGGAAACTGGGTCCCAGATTTATCGGGCCGTACAGGATCAGTTCCATAATTAATCCTGTGGCATTTCGTCTGGACCTCCCTCCTACGTTTAAAATTCATAATGTGTTCCACAAGTCATTACTTAAAAGGTATGTGGCACCAGTCATACCGTCACCTCTACCTCCTCCTCCTGTGTTGGTCAATGGTAACTTGGAATTTCAAGTATCAAAGATCATTGACTCACGTCTGAATCGCCGGTCCCTTCAGTACTTGGTGCATTGGAAGGGGTATGGTCCAGAGGAGAGGACGTGGGTCCCTGCGTCTGATGTTAACGCAGATCGTTTGGTTTGGACCTTCCACAGAACTCACCCGGGCAGGCCTGGCCCTGAGGGTCCGGAGGCCCCTCGTAGAAGGGGGGGTACTGTCATGTGTGCATTGCCACGAAGATCGTCGCGGTTGCACATTTTGACTTCTCACAGCTGAGCTGCTGTTTCTTTGTGTTTGGCAGCTAGGGAGTTAATTCTGTCTGTGCTCGGTGCTGGGACTGGGTGCAGTTTCTCCCGGCTGCAATTATTTGTTGATTGGTTTCCTTTAAATTCCTGGTTGTCTGCTTGGGGAGTTGCCAGTGAAACCTTCATGCAGACCACAGATAGGAATGAATCTGTATAGACTTTAGTTGTGAGCTCCTTAGTTGTTCTAAGCTTAACTTGGTTAGAGTTTATTTCCCAGACCATTTATGTTCCTTTGGTGTTTGAGTGTGTATGCAAGCGAGTGTTATCCTGTCTGTCTTATATGTCTAATCTGTGTATTTAGCTGAGATCAGCCCATATCCCTTTGGTGGTAGTCAGGATCCTTCTTAGGACTGATTACAGGGTTCAGGGTCTGATAGGAGACAGGGTTAGGTTGGAGACTTGGACCTCTGAACCATTATCAGTACCTCCAAGGTGAGGGATTAGTTAGGACCCCAGTTTAGGGTCAGGTTAGATCCCGGTCCACCTCTTTCCTGTTTCAGCTCATCAAGTCCTCAAGATTAACCCTGAGTTCAGCAGATATCGTGTCAGGTAAATCTATTCTATACTTACATGCTGATGTTGCTATACTAGTTGTTGTATAGAGTGTTGTTCCTGTATTAATAGTTTACTGACATTGTATACATATCATTAGACAGCGTGACACTCAGCCTCTCCAGCTGCACTCTCTTACAGTGGATTCCACCTCTCTCACACTCCTCGCCCCTAGCAACAAACGTGGTGGAGGAGTTGGCTTGCTCCTGTCTGATACCTGCTCCTTTACCCCAATTCCACTACCCCCCTCTGCTACTATTCCCTCGTTTGAGGTGCACTCTGTCCGCATCTACTCCCCCTCCAACCTCCAGCTGGCTGTCATCTACCGCCCCCCAGAACTAGCCATCTCCACCTTTCTCGATCACTTCACCACCTGGCTGCTTCATTTCTTCTCTGCTGACATCCCCACTATCATCATGGGTGACTTCAAAATCCCCATTGATGCTTCCACCCCAGCTGCCTCTAAAGTTTAATCGCTCACTGCCTCCTTTGGCCTCACTCAATGGTCCTCTGCGGCCACTCACAAAGATGGTCACACGCTGGACCTTATCTTCACCCGCCTCTGTTCCCTTACTAATCTCACTAACTCAAGGCTGGGTCTCACATAGCGATACACCAGCGATCCCGACAACGATCAGGATCGCTGGTGTATCGCTACATTATCGCTGCTGAGCTGCCAAACAGGCAGCTCAGGCAGCGATCAGTACAAGCGACACTGCGGGTAACATCGCTTAGTTACCCGCAGTGTACCTTGGATACCAGTGCCCTGATGCAGGGAGCTGGTAACCAAGGTACACATCGGGTTTCCAGGCGCTGCGCGGTGCCTGGAAACCCGCTGTGTACCTTGGTTACCAGCTCCCTGCTTCAGGGAGCTGGTATCCAAGGTACACAGCGGGTTTCTAGGCACAGCCCCGCGCCTGGAAACCCGCTGTGTACCTTGGTTACCAGCGGATCGCTGGTCTCCCGCCTGTCACACGCAGCGATGCGTGCCTGTCAGCGGGAGACCAGCGATCAAAATGTCCTGGCCTTTCAGCGGCGATCAGCGATACCCGGCAGGGGGGCTGATCGTCGCTGAATGTCACACACAGCGATATCGCTGGTGAGCTCGCTGCTGCGTCACAAAACTAGTGACTCAGCAGCGATCTCGCTAGCGAGATCGCTGTGTGAGACTGGGGCTTAACCCCTTCCCCTGTCTGACCACAACCTACTGACATTCTCTTCCCTCTCCTCTTCCAGTGCACAACCCCCACTCCACAAACTCACTCACCCTCACAGAAATCTCAAACACCTCAATTTACCAAGGCTCTCTGAGTCCCTCCTCCCTCTTACAGACATATCTTCACTTCATGACACAGATTCTGCTGCCACCTTTTATAACACTACAATAGCAGCAGCACTTGATTCGGCCGCCCCCTCACACATAGCAAAACTTGTACAATCAACAGGCAGCCCTGGCTGACCAGCCTCACCAAAGAACTGAGACGGGCTTCCAGGGTCGCTGAGCGGAGATGGAAAAAATCCTGCTCTGCCGAGCACTTCAACGCATACAAGCAGTCCCTCACCAGCTTCAAGTCCATGCTCACTGCTGCAAAACAAACTTACTTCCCATCTCTCATATCCTTCCTGTCTCACAACCCTAAACAGCTCTTCAACACTTTCAATTCTCTACTCCATCCCACAGCACCTCCTCCTTCTCCTGTAATTTCTGGTGAAGACTTTGCCTCTTTCTTTAAGCAGAAGTTTGATACGATCAGAGAAAGCTTTGGCCCACAGCCCCCATTGCCCCTCTTAGCTGCTCAGCCCTCTTCTTCCAAAACCAACTTCTCCACCATGACAGAAGATCAGCTTTCCGCCCTCCTATCAAGATCACACCTCACCACCTGCATGCTTGACCCGCTCCCATCCCACCTCATCCCTAGCCTCGCCACAGTCTTCACCCCTACTCTAACACACCTCTTCAACCTCTCACTTACAAATGGTGTCTTCCCCTCATCCTTCAAACATGCCTCGATCACACCCACTCTCAAAAAGACCTCCCTTGACGCATCCTCTCTGTCTAGCTATCGCCCGATATCTCTTCTCCCTTATGCCTCAAAACCACTGGAACAGCATGTCCATCTTGAACTGTCCTCCCTCCTCTCCTCCTGCTCCCTCTTTGACCGCTTACAATCAGGCTTCCGACTGCTTCACTCAACTGAAACTGCCCTAACTAAAGTCACCAACGACCTACTAACCGCCAAGAGCAAGCGACATTACTCTGTCCTCCTTCTCCTGGACCTGTCTTCTGCCTTCAACACTGTGGACCACTCCCTCCTGCTACAGATTCTTTCATCTCTTGGCATCACAGGTTTGGCCCTATCCTGGATCTCATCATATCTAACAAACCGAACATTCAGTGTCTCCCTCTCACACACTACCTCCTCACCTCGCCCCCTGTCTGTCGGTGTTCCTCAAGGCTCAGTTCTAGGACCCCTACTCTTCTCCATCTACACCCTCGGCCTGGGACAGCTCATAGAATCTCATGGTTTGCAGTATCATCTCTACGCCGACGACACGCAGATCTACCTATCTGGACCTGACCTCACCTCCTTACTGACCAAAATCCCACAATGTCTGTCTGCTATTTCTGCTTTCTTCTCTGCTCACTTTCTAAAACTGAACATGGACAAAACAGAATTCATCATCTTTCCCCCATCTCACTCTACCCCCCCACCAAACCTGTCCATCAACATCAATGGCTGCTCACTTTCCCCTGTCCCGCATGCTCGGAGCCTCGGGATGATCCTCAACTCTGCCCTCTCCTTCAAGCCACATGTCCAAACCCTTGCCTCCTCCTGCCGTCTCAAACTCAAAAATATTTCCCGGATCCATGCATTCCTTGACCATGAAACTACAAAAACACTAGTGCATGCCCTCATCATCTCCCGCCTCGACTACTGCAACCTCCTACTCTCTGGCCTTCCCTCTAGCACTCTGGCACCACTCCAATCCATCCTGCACTCTGCTGTCCGACTAATACACCTGTCTCCCTGTTATTCCCCAGCCTCTCCTCTCTGCCAAGCCCTTCATTGGCTTCCTATCGTCCAGAGGCTCCAGTTCAAAACCCTAACCATGACCTACAGTCATCCACAATCTGTCTCCTCCATACATCTGTGACATGGTCTCCCGGTACATACCCACACGCAACCTTCGATCCTCTCAAGATCTCCTCCTCTACTCCCCTCTTATCTCTTCTTCCTACAACCGCATACAAAACTTCTCCCGTGCCTCTCCCATACTCTGGAACTTTCTACCCCAACACATCAGACTCGCGCCTACCATGGAAACCTTCAAAAAGAACCTGAAGACCCACCTCTTCCGACAAGCCTACAACCTGCAGTGATCCTCAGTCTACTGAACCACCGCATGACCAGCTCTACCCTCTCCTAGTGTATCCTCACCATCCCCTGTAGACTGTGAGCCCTTGCGGGAAAGGTCCTCTCTCCTTCTGTACTTGTGTGTGCCTTGTATAGCTCATGTTTATTGTACTTGTCTATATTTGCCCCTTTTCACATGTAAAGCGCCATGGAATAAATGGCACTATAAAAATGTATAATAATAATAATAATAATTACATGCAGCCGCACGCTCCAGTCCGAATGCCGGCGGCAGTGCCGGGTGTTCATGCGACAGACTCGCACAAGAATCGTGCGAGTTTCTCGCATGTGTGATCCCGGCCTTAGTCATGTGCTGATGAGCTGCATTCCTGAATTATCTCAATGTTCTGTGAAAATATAAGAGAAGCTGCAAGAAAAGTTCGCTATCACGTGACCGTAAGTATGAAAATCGCATATGAGTGAAGTGGCCAAATAATGGCTGCTGGAACCTGCAAGCTGAGCTGAATCCTGACAGTGAGTGTATGACATGCTGTTAGGACTGGCTACAGGGCTTCATTTTATAATTAAAGGGCTCGTCCAGGTTTGAGATGAAAGTTTGCAGTCACTATGTGACTGCAGGCTTCTGAATTTTGACACGCACGCACTGCACATTGCTGGTGGTGACAAGAGTGGACAGTCATGTCAGCAAAAGCATGTGATTTGTATATATTCTGGCCAGGGCCACCATCAGGGCATTACTGCCCTGACTGGCGTATGGGGCCCGGTGGGCAGAGCTGGCCCGCATCGGGCCCTGTCTCATCTGCTCACCGGGCCCTAGCAGCAGGCTTCCGTCGGTGCAGAAACTGAACCTGTGTCCGAGACACAGGTTCACTTTACTCTATTGCCATGCAGGCCCGCATGGCAATAGTTAAAGCTGCCAGCCAATCACAGGCTGGCAGCTGACGTCAGCAGGCACGTCGCTGGCAACTGACGTCATTGTCATTCGCCGGTGAGTGCGCGTGGATGGAGCTTCGCCGCAGGAGCGCGGCAAGGTAAGGAGAAAGTGTTTTTTTTTTTTTCTATTGAAAGCGGCAAGGCTGGGCAGATTGTGTGACACAGGAGGGGGCAGGATTGCAGACACAGGGACAGAATGTGAGCACAAGAGGGGGCAGAATGTGAGACACAGGAGGAGGCAGGATTGAAGACACATAGGGCAGGATGGAGACAGATGGGCCGGTAGGATCATGAGACAGATGGGGCAGGATCGGGAGATCATATGGGGCAGAATGGATACTCATGATGGCAGGATGGGAGAACATATGGCTGAAGCGAGGAATGAGACACACTGGGCCAGGAAGGGGGATATTATTACCATAGGTGCTAATTAGGGATACCATTACTGCAGTGATGTATTTATTTTATTTTTTTGAGGATACGGTTTTGAAAGGCGGGCGGTCCTGTTACTGTGCAGAGTTACACTATGTCGCCTTTTTTTCTTCATCTGGTGTAGTGTAGAAGTTGGGAAAAAATTAAGTAATGTGTTCTGCAAGCGGTGCTCTAGATAACTGTGTTATTTCCTGCAGAGACGAGCCCTGGCTGGAAGACGTGATGGCGGTCTGTGCTGGATGAAAGATGAAAAGCAAAGATGAAGGACTTCACCTAGAGATGTCACTGGTGAGTCAGTGTGTTACCTGTACACTGACACTATACACTATATACAGAGTTCCTGTGTACAATGTCACCAGTGATCACTGTATTATTACCTGTACACTGGCACTATATACAGAGCTGCTGTGTATGATGTCACCTATTACTTGTACACAGACACTGTGTGATTTGTGAGAAGTGGAATTTTTTCAAGAGAGAGCGGTGGGACTGTGGACAGTTTGAGGGGTGGAGGTGGGGCTGGGGGAGAGCCTGGGCGGAGTCTCAAGGGGGGCCCCGAAATTCCTAGTGGCAGCCCTGCTTCTGGCCACAATCCGACTAGATGTGTCCTGTCTCATTCAATTCATTTTGATTGAGTGAGCCCATGCATGCTTAGTCGGCATGTGACCACATGTCAGCAAATCGCCGGCACCATAGAATCCTGACAGCGTGCAGTGCACATTGTGAGAATTCACAAGTCTACAGTCACATAAAATGAATGCGGACTCATCACAAACTTAGACACTTGGACAACCCCGTTAATGCTCCAAACCGAAATTAAAATGTAAGAATTAGTATCTAAAAAAAAACCATTTACTTCCAGGTACCTTTTATTATGGTGTCCTGCAAAGACAGGCTTCACAAATGTCTGTGAACTCTGATGGTGTAAGGGGCTATTAGTGTAAGGACCATTGTGAAGTCTGGCAGGTAGAAGCAGGGCCGGCGTCAGCACCCGGCACACCCGGGCAAGTGCCGGGGCCCTGAGCAGGCGGGGGGGCCCACTCGCAGTCTGGCACCCCCCCGCCCGTTAGCGGAGGAGAGCGGTGTCAGCGCCGCCACTGGGCCCCCCCCCCGCTTGCTTAGGGCCCCTGCATCAGCTGGCACAATACTTACCTCTCCCGTGCCTCCGCTGCCGCAGCTCCGGGCTCCAGGGGGCGCCGGCGCTTCCTCTCACAGCAGGCCGCTGAATGACGTCATCATTCAGCAGCCGGCTGTGGCACAGAGCGCGCGGACGTCGGACAGGTAAGACGTGTGTGTGTATGTCTCTGTGTGTGTCTGTGTGTATGTAGTGCGGTGCTTTGTGTGTGTGTGTGTGTATAAGTATGTGAGAGAGTGCTTGTGTGCTGTCTGTGTGTGATGATGGGCAGGCATTGCTGATAATGGGGAGGCATTGATGATGATGATGGGGAGAAGATGATAATGGGCAGGCATTGCTGATAATGGGGAGGCATTGATGATGATGATGGGGAGAAGATGATAATGGGCAGGCATTGCTGATAATGGGGAGGCATTGATGATGGGGAGAAGATGATAATGGGCAGGCATTGCTGATAATGGGGAGGCATTGGTGATGATGGGGAGAAGATGATGATGGGCAGGCATTGATGATGATGGGGAGGAGATGATAATGGGCAGGCATTGCTGATAATGGGGAGGCATTGATGATGATGATGGGGAGAAGATGATAATGGGCAGGCATTGCTGATAATGGGGAGGCATTGGTGATGATGGGGAGAAGATGATGATGGGCAGGCATTGATGATGATGGGGAGGAGATGATGATGGGCAGGCATTGCTGATAATGGGGAGGCATTGATGATGATGGGGAGAAGATGATGATAATGGGCAGGCATTGATGATAATGGGCAGGCATTGATGATGGGGAGAAGATGATGATGGGCAGGCATTGATGATGATGGGGAGGAGATGATGATGATGGGCAGGCATTGATGATAATGGGGAGGCCATGATGATGATGGGGAGGCAATGATGATGATAATGGGGAGTCTTTCCACAGCGCCCTTTCCTGAGCTGTAACAGTGCAGAACGCAGTACAGCGCAGAGGAGAGCTCCATATTTTGTATGGAGCATTATATGGGGACCAGTATCCTGTATGGAGCATTATATGGGGACCAGTATCCTGTATGGAGCATTATATTGGGTCCAGTATCCTGTATGGAGCATTATATTGGGTCCAGTATTCTGTATGGAGCATTATATGGGGGGTGACATCCTGCATGGGGTATTATATGGGTGATGAGGGGGAGACTGTGGTGCCCATAATATTGTATGGAGGACTGTACTGTCCAGTCTGTACTGTGCGCTGTGAGGATTTGGCGGTTTTTGAGCTATTGTACAATTTACAATAGATATCACTCATGTAATGTAAGAAGAGAAGTATTTGGCATTGTACTGTACCCATATTTCTCTGCTGTATCTGTGCATCATGAATCGTGGTCTGTGTTAAAGGGGCCCACTGAGGCTCTTTCGCCCGGGGCCCATAAAAACCTGGAGCCGGCCCTGGGTAGAAGCCCCTACAGGAGAACTACTAAGCCCAGGAGAAGAAACTCTGTCCTTCTGGGACTGAGAGGTGCTAGAGATCAAGGAGGTTAGCCATTGTCTTTGCTGTGGTCACTGTCAGGACTACAGCGAAATCTGTGCAGCCGCATGAGGCATACTGTGGGGAAAATAAGTATTTGATACAAGGATGATTTTGCAAGTTTTCACACACAGAATGGAGAAGCCTGTAACTTTTGTCGTAGGTACACTTCAACTTTATCTTTAAAATTAATATTCTCCCTCGAATCCTATATGTCATTCAAGCTTTTCCTATTGGCATCCCGTTTTCCTCCTTTAGAAGTCTCTTGGCTGTTCAGACTAATTTCATATGGTCTGGTAAACCTCCCTGTATCAGTAGAACCATACTATACTGTTACAAGTCCTCAGGGGGTATAGCCTTGCTTGATTTCAGATCACATTACTTTGCCTCCCATCTCTCAAGAGTTCTGGACTGGTGTAGTCTGGTTCTGGGAAAGCTTGGGATGGGATTGAACTAAGCTTTACAAAGCTTTACAAATTGCTACTCCATGGTTAGACTTTTCTATGGTTACTGCACTTAAGACTCATCCCACGATGAGGCCACTCTCATACGCTGCAATATTCCCATGCAGTGGCGTAGCGTGGGGGGGCTGTCCCCCCAGGTGGCACGTGTGTGGGGGCGGCGCGGCAGCAGCCGCCAGGGCCAGCTTCAGCACCCGGCATACTCGGGCAAGTGCCGGGGCCCCGGCAGCCAGCACAATACTTTCCTCTCCCCGTGCCTCCGCAGCTCCAGGGGGCGCCTGCAGGGTGCCCGCGCTTCCTCTCACAGCAGTGCCGCTGGATGACGTCATCATTCAGCGGCCGGCTGTGGCAGAGAGTAAGCGCGGGCGCCGCTGATGCTGCGGGACTGCCTGCGGTGCGGACGCCGGACAGGTGAGATGTGGTGTGCGTGTGTCAGTGTGTGTGTGTGTCTGCCTGTGTGTGTGTGTATGTAGTGCGGTGCTTTGAGTGTGTGTATGTGAGAGAGTGCTGCGGTGCAGTCTGTGTGTGGTGCTGTATGTGTGATGGTGGTGGGGGGAGGCAGTGATGGTGGTGAGGAGGCAATGATGATGATGGGGAGGCGATGATGATAGGGAAGCAATTATGATGATGATGGGGAGACAATGATGATGGGGAGGCAATGATGATGGGGAGGCAATGATGATGATGATGGGAGACGATGATGATGGGGAGACAATGATAATGATGATGGGGAGGCAATGATTATGATGATGAGGAGGCGATGATGATGTTGATGGGGAGGCAATGATGATAATGGGGAGGCAATGATGATAATGGGGAGGCAATGATGATGATAATGGGGAGGCAATGATGATAATAATGGGGAGGCAATGATGATGATAATGGGGAGGCAATGATGATGGGGAGGCAATGATGATGATGATGGGGAGGCAATGATGATAATGGGGAGGCAATGATGATGATAATGGGGAGGCAATGATGTTGATGGGGAGGAAATGATGATGATAATGGGGAAGCAATGATGATGATAATAATGAGGAGTCTTTCCACAGCGCCCTTTCCTGAGCCGTAACAGTGCAGAATGCAGCACAGTGCAGAGGAGAGCTCCATATTTTGTATGGAGCATTACATGGGACCAGTATCCTGTATGGAGCATTACTTGGGGTCCAATATTCTTTATGGAGCATTATATTTGGCCCATAATACTGTATGGAGGACTATGTGGTGCCCATAATATTGTATGGAGGACTGTACAGTACTGTCCAGTCTGTACTGTGCACTGTGAGGATTTGGCGGTTTCTGAGCTATTGTAGAATTTACAATAGATATCACTCATGTAATGGAAGAAGTGAAGTGTTTGGCATTGTACTATACCTACAGTATATTTCTCTGCCGTATCTGTGCATCATGAATCGTGGTCTGTGTTAAAGGGGCCCACTGAGACTCTTTCGCCCGGGGCTTATCTCATACCTGGATCCGGCTCTTATCCTTCTCCATCACAGTGAAATCCCATTACAAATCTACAAAAATGTAATATTGAGACACCAAATTGTGTCTGCTAGAACATGCATTTCTCATTCATGGAAAAAAAAGATGCCACTCCAACAATCTCCCTTTGGTTTTTCAAAACAAATGAGGTTATGCTAATGAAGGAACTTAGTTTCACGATTAGTAACTCCTATGACCGATTCTACAAATCCTGGTTTTATTGGCTGGAGTTTAGATCCTCTGCTGACTACCTCGATCTTTTGGGGAAAACTGAGCCTGAGCCGTACTCTTGGAGCATCTCCATTGTACTCCCTTCCCTCTCTCCTGTGCTTCCCTCCCGGCTCTCTCTCTTTCTTTGTCTTTTGGTTTCTGCTCTCCTTCCTTCTGTTTCCTCTCTTCTTCCTTACTATTTTACATGGTTATGTAATAACAGTGAGTCACTACACTGGTAATCTTTTACACCTTGTGACATTACCTTAGATTGAGTTCAACTTTCAGAGATTGTGATGATACTGTTTATTGTTATTTCCCTTTGACTATGATCCATCTGCCAAATCCGGCACAATTAGTTTATTATATTCATATTTTTCTTTGAAATTTAATAAAGATAAATTAATTAAAAAAATGGTTAATGGAGCCAATCCTAATGGTCAAGCATTGTGTAAGGTTCAAATAAAGCACTCCCAATCAGGGCTGCATTTATCTGTAAGACAGAAGATGAGTGTGCAAGCACTGTTCGGGGAAGTGCACCCACTAAATGGAAAATTTACATATGAACACAAAGAAATGATTATATTCATACATTTATTTTATATATTTAAGCTAAAGCTCTATTAGGTTGTCAAAAAGCAGCTCACTCTTCCCAGACACTAAGCCTTTATATGCCCACTGAAACAACACAGCATTTAATCTTAATTATCCAGACGTCTATTTTCAGTAAGCCAGGAGGCATAGACTGTTATTTTTATGTTGACTCTTCTTGTAGGTTGAATTGATATTTGTAAAGTGATGAATGGTTGTTATTTACCACTTACCGTATTTTTTGGACTATAAGACGCACCAGACCATAAGACGCACCCCAAATTTTCAGAAGGAAAATAGAGAAAAAAAATAATGTGTCAAATGGGGGTCTGTTGTGAATGGGTTTGAGATGAGTTCTGAGCAGAGGCTCCCTCTGGTGGTTACAAGCGGTACTAGTGAGGATTGGGAATCAGGTGTTACTGATTGGTCTTATTTAAGGGAATCATTTTCCCATCAGGGTTGCCGGTGATCAATTGTTCTGGTCTGAATCCTTCTTTCCAGTTTCCCTTGTAGCCTGCTGTGTCGTGTCTGCATCTCCTGCTATCAGATAAGACAATTTCTTATTTTGTGTTTTTGCTATATTTTTGCATTTTGTCCTGCACTTCTGTGGGGGCCTTCTGGGTCCCCTCCGGGGGCTTTTGCCCTCTCAGTTTAGTCCAGCCACTGTGTTTTGTACTTTTGCTTTTTGCAGTTTTTTTCAGTGGCTGCTGTTTTTGTTACACCAGAGAACTAATTTAGGTGGTAGAGGTCGTGTGATCTCAGGTGATTTTGAAATTAGTAGAGTTGGTGTTTTTCAGGGTTTTCTGGGATTGCAGTAAGTACCCTTCCTGTCCTTTTCTATTTAGATAGTTTGGGCCCCAGCGTTTGCTCATACTATTTTCTTTCTGTGTCAGTATTTCCTCTTGTCTAACCGCCATTACATGTTTGGGGGCTTTCTATTATCTTTGGGGTTCTGCTCCGGGGCAGATAGCTTTCCTATTTCTATCTTTAGGTGTAGTTAGTTTCTCAGGCTGTGACGAGGCGTCTAGGACCATCGTAGGAACGCTCCACGGCTGCCTCTAGTTGTGGTGGTTAGTCAGGGTACTGCAATCTCATAGATTCCAACTGCTCTGGTGTATTTCCTTTTTTGCCTGCACTCCTCAGCTACCGTAACATAACAGTATCACCGGCCATAAAAATTGTATGGTACTCACAGAAGGGAAAAAATATTTTGAAGGAAGAAAAGTTGTCAGAGATATTTTTCTGTTTGTTGCATTTTTTTTTTTTTCCCTCTGTATCTCTGGGTGCTGGGGAGGATCTTTTCTCCCAATGGAGTTTGCACAGTTGTCTGGCCGTGTGGATCAGCTTGCCACTGAGGTTCGGAGTATTGCTGCATATCTTGCTAGGTTGCCTGTTGTGGAACCTAGGATCCCCATGCCAGATTTGTTTTCAGGGGATCGAGCTAAGTTTCAGAATTTCAAAAATAATTGTAAATTGTTTCTTGCCTTAAAATCTAAGTCCTCAGGAAACGCAGCGCAGCAGGTTCAAATTGTCATCTCTCTCCTGCGCGGCGATCCTCAGGATTGGGCTTTTTCCCTCACACCTGGGGATCCTGTTTTGAGTGATGTTGATGCATTTTTTCAGGCTTTGGGGTTATTGTACGATGAGCCTAATGTCACTGATCAAGCTGAAAAAGCCTTGTTGGCATTAAATCAGGGGCTTGATGACGCTGAGTTATACTGTCAGAGATTCCGTAGGTGGGCAGTCCTGACCAAATGGAATGACGACGCTTTGGCGGCCCTTTTCCGGAAGGGTCTGTCTGATAATGTAAAGGATGTTATGGTGGGATTCCCTGTCCCTCTGGTCTCAATGATTCTATGTCATTAGCGATTCAAATTGACAGACGTTTGCGTGAGCGGAGAAGTATGCGTGGAGTGGTGTTGCCTTGTGAGCCAGCTGCTGAGCCCATGCAGTGTGATGGAGTGGTGTCTGGGGCACAGCGTCATGAGTTTCGAAAGCGCAATGGGTTATGTTTCTACTGTGGTGATGCCTCTCATGCTATTTCAGTCTGCCCTAAGCGGGGAAGACGTTTTGCACGCTCAGTTGTCTTGGGTAGTGTTCAGACTAAGTTTTTATTAACTGTCACTCTGATATGCTCTCTGTCCTCATTTTCTGCTCAGGCTTTCGTTGATTCTGGAGCAGCTATTAACCTGATGGATTATGATTTTGCTAAACGTTGTGGATTTCCCTTGATACCCCTACAGAAGTCTATTCCCTACTGGGGATCGATTCTACCCCTTTGGCTGAGAATAAACCCCAGTTTTCTACTCAGGTGATAATGAGGGTTGAACCTGATCACCAGGAGTGCTGCAAATTTTTGGTTCTATATAATCTGCATGACATTATCGTGCTGGGTTTCCCTTGGTTACAGTCTCATAATCCTGTTTTGGATTGGAAATCTGTGTCTGTAACCAGTTGGGGCTGCCAATGTGTTAATACCAACACTCCTGTTTTTTCTGCCTCCCCCAGGCTGAGGATGTTCCTGACTTTTTGTTTGATTTTTCTGATGTGTTTAGCGAAAGTAAATCTGCATCCTTACCTCCCCATAGGAGCTATGACTGCGCTATTGAATTAGTGCCAGGTAGTAAATTCCCTAAGGGTCGCCTTTTTAACTTGTCTGTACCTGAACATGACGCTATGCGGTCTTATATCAAGGAATCATTGGAGAAGGGTCATATCAGACCATCCTCTTCACCCTTAGGTGCCGGTTTTTTCTTTGTGGCCAAAAAGATGGTTCATTAAGGCCGTGTATTGATTATCGTCTCTTGAACAATATTACTGTGAAATATCAATACCCGTTACCCTTGATTTCTGACCTGTTTTCCAGGGTGAAAAACGCTACTTGGTTTACCAAGCTTGACCTCAGGGGGGCGTATAACCTTATTCGCATTAAGCACGGGGATGAATGGAAGACGGCATTTAACACCCCTGAAGGGCATTTTGAGTACCTTGTGATGCCCTTTGGGCTCACTAATGCTCCTTCCGTCTTCCAGTCCTTCATGAATGACATTTTCAGGGATTTTGTGGACAAGTTTCTGATTGTTTATTTGGATGATATCTTGATTTTTTCTAATGACTGGGACTCTCATGTGAAACATGTTCGAACTGTATTCCAGATTTTGAGAGAGAATGCTCTGTATGTGAAGGGATCAAAGTGTCTTTTTGGCGTACAGAAGATCTCATTTCTGGGATTCATTTTGTCCCCATCTGTTATTGAAATGGACCCGGTCAAGGTTCAGGCCATCTGTGATTGGGTCCAACCTACTTCATTAAAGGCTCTTCAGAGATTTTTGGGTTTTGCCAATTTTTATCGTAAATTTTATGGTAATTTCTCTGTTATTGTTAAACCATTAACTGATTTGACCAGAAAGGGTTCTGATGTGGTGAATTGGCCTCCTGAGGCAGTCTCTGCGTTTCAGGAACTTAAGCAGAGATTCACTTCTGCTCCTGTTCTACGGCAGCCTGATGTTTCTCTGCCATTTCAGGTGGAGGTTGATGCCTCTGAAATTGGGGCAGGTGCCGTTTTGTCCCAAAAAGATCCAGAGACCTCTAAAAGTAACCCTTGTGCCTTTTTCTCTCGAAAATTTTCTCCTACTGAACGTAATTATGACGTGGGTAATCGGGAGTTATTGGCCATGAAGTGGGCTTTTGAAGAGTGGAGACATTGGCTGGAGGGAGCCAAACATCAGGTGGTGGTCCTTACGGACCATAAGAATCTGGTCTATCTGGAATCTGCCAAGCGACTCAATCCTAGACAGGCCAGGTGGGCCTTGTTTTTCACACGTTTTAATTTTGTGGTTTCCTTTCTTCCTGGCACTAAGAATGTTAAGGCGGATGCCCTCTCGAGGAGTTTCCTTGCGGACTCTCCTGAGCTATCTGATCCCTCTGTTATTTTGAAGGAGGGTGTAGTTCTTTCCGCCATCTCGCCTAATTTGAGACTTGCTCTGGAGGGGTGTCAGGAGGATAGGCCCGAGCGCTGCCCTGTTGGAAAATTGTTTGTCCCGGACCAATGGAAAAAGAGTGTGATGTCTGAGATTCATTGTTCCGCATTGGCTGGGCATCCCGGAATTTTTGGTACCAGAGACTTGGTTAGTCGGTCCTTTTGGTGGCCTACCTTGTCTCGCGATGTCAGGGAATTTGTGCAGTCCTGCGGGACTTGCTCTCGCTCCAAGCCTTGCTCTCGCTCTAGTGGTTTGTTGATGCCATTGCCTGTGCCCAAGAGACCATGGACCCATATCTCTATGGATTTCATTTCCGATCTTCCTGTTTCTCAGAGAATGACCACCATCTGGGTAATTTGTGATAGGTTTTCCAAAATGATACATCTTGTGCCATTACCTAAGTTGCCTTCCTCCTCTGAATTGGTGCCGTTGTTCCTTCAGCACGTGGTTCGTTTACACGGCATTCCTGAGAACATTGTGTCTGACAGAGGAGTCCAGTTTGTTTCCAGATTTTGGAGGACTTTTTGTTCTAAACTGGGTGTTCAATTGTCTTTCTCCTCGGCATTTCATCCTCAGACCAATGGTCAAACTGAGAGAACAAACCAGACATTGGAGACTTATCTAAGATGCTTTGTGTCTGCTGATCAGGATGACTGGGTCTCTTTTTTGCCTTTGGCTGAGTTTGCTCTTAATAATAGGGCTAGCTCTGCCACTTTGATGTCTCCGTTTTTCTGTAATTCTGGGTTTCACCCTCGATTTTCTTCAGGACAGACGGAGGCTTCTGTCTGTCCAGGTGTTGACTCTGTTGTTGAGCGTATGCAGCAGATTTGGGACCAGGTAGTGGAGAGGTTGTCCCTCTCTCAGGAGAAGGCCCAGCGGTTTGCTAACCGGCATAGGACTGATGGTCCTCGGTTTAAAGTGGGGGACTTGGTCTGGTTGTCCTCAAAGAATATTCCTATGAGAGTAGCATCTCCTAAATTTAAGCCTAGGTTCATTGGACCTTATAAGATCATGGAGATTATTAATCCTGTTTCTTTTCGTTTGCTTCTTCCAGGGACATTTAAGATCCATAACGTGTTCCACAAGTCCTTGTTGAAGAGGTTTGTTGAGCCAGTGGTTCCTGCTGCTGTGCCTCCTGACCCTGTTTTGGTTGAGGGCAATCTGGAGTATGTGGTTGAGAAAATATTGGATTCTCGTTTTTCTAGACGAAGACTCCAGTATTTGGTTAAATGGAGAGGTTATGGTCAGGAAGATAATTCTTGGGTGTTTGCTTCGGACATCCATGCTAGGAGACTTATCCGTGCATATCATAGAACTCATCCTGACCGACCTGGTTGCTCAAATGAGGGTTCGGTGACCCCTCCTCAAGGGGGGGGTACTGTTGTGAATGGGTTTGAGATGAGTTCTGAGCAGAGGCTCCCTCTGGTGGTTACAAGCGGTACTAGTGAGGATTGGGAATCAGGTGTTACTGATTGGTCTTATTTAAGGGAATCATTTTCCCATCAGGGTTGCCGGTGATCAATTGTTCTGGTCTGAATCCTTCTTTCCAGTTTCCCTTGTAGCCTGCTGTGTCGTGTCTGCATCTCCTGCTATCAGATAAGACAATTTCTTATTTTGTGTTTTTGCTATATTTTTGCATTTTGTCCTGCACTTCTGTGGGGGCCTTCTGGGTCCCCTCCGGGGGCTTTTGCCCTCTCAGTTTAGTCCAGCCACTGTGTTTTGTACTTTTGCTTTTTGCAGTTTTTTTCAGTGGCTGCTGTTTTTGTTACACCAGAGAACTAATTTAGGTGGTAGAGGTCGTGTGATCTCAGGTGATTTTGAAATTAGTAGAGTTGGTGTTTTTCAGGGTTTTCTGGGATTGCAGTAAGTACCCTTCCTGTCCTTTTCTATTTAGATAGTTTGGGCCCCAGCGTTTGCTCATACTATTTTCTTTCTGTGTCAGTATTTCCTCTTGTCTAACCGCCATTACATGTTTGGGGGCTTTCTATTATCTTTGGGGTTCTGCTCCGGGGCAGATAGCTTTCCTATTTCTATCTTTAGGTGTAGTTAGTTTCTCAGGCTGTGACGAGGCGTCTAGGACCATCGTAGGAACGCTCCACGGCTGCCTCTAGTTGTGGTGGTTAGTCAGGGTACTGCAATCTCATAGATTCCAACTGCTCTGGTGTATTTCCTTTTTTGCCTGCACTCCTCAGCTACCGTAACATAACAGGGGTCCGTCTTACAGTCTGAATTCAGCTTACCAGCGAAGGGATCAGCACAGGTAGAGGAGTGGTCACAAGGGTCGTTCGGTGGTCCAGGCTGGTGCGGTGGTGGTGCTCTGTATTGCAGGGGTGCTCTGTGGGTTGTCTGTGCTCTATGGGGTGGCTGTGCTTTGTGGGGTGGCTGTGCTCTGTGGGGTGGCTGTGCTCTGTGGGGTGGCAATATACTTACAAGTCCCATGGCGGTGGTCCCAATGCAGCCTCCCTGTGCTCTGTGGTGCGGTGGTGTCAGGGCTTTGTAGTGTGGCTGCAGCGGGGCTCTGTGCTGTGTGGGGGGCTCCACCGGCATTTCGTCATAGTCAGAAAGTCCCCGCAGCTCCGTTGCACTTGCTGGCAGGCGGAGGCCTCCGGAAAGTTGGCCGTCTGGGGCCTCCGGAAAGATGGCCGCGCATGCTGAGAGTAAGATCTCTGCAACGAGATCTTGTCCCGAGATCTCGGGAGACGAGATCTTGGGACGAGATCTCGTTGCCGAGATTTGAATTTGAGTATGCGCGCCCATCTTTCTGGAGGCCACCGCGTTGCAGCAAGTGCAACGGAGCTGCGGGGGGATTTCTGGCTATAACGAAATGCCGGCGAAGCCCCCCCCACGCAGCACAGAGCCCCGCTGCAGCCACACTACAGAACCCCGACACCACCGCACCACAGAGCACAGGGAGGCTCATAGGGACCGCCGCCATGGAATTAAGTACAGTTATAGATAGACCATTATTTTTAATCTTTAAAGATTCCATAATAACGGGGTCTGTACCACAGGACTGGCGTATAGCAAATGTGGTGCCAATATTCAAAAAGGGGGCAAAAACTGAACCTGGAAATTATAGGCCAGTGAGCTTAACATCTACTGTGGGTAAAATCCTGGAGGGTTTTTTAAGGGATACTATATTGGAGTATCTGAAGCTGAATAACCTCATGACACAGTATCAGCATGGGTTTACGAGGGACCGTTCTTGTCAGACTAATCTGATAAGCTTTTATGAAGGGGTAAGTTCAGGACTGGACCAAGGGAATGCAGTGGACGTGGTGTTCATGGACTTCTCAAAAGCTTTTGATACAGTGCCACACAAAAGGTTGATACATAAAATGAGAACAATGGGGATAGGGGAAAATATGTGTAAGTGGGTTAAGAACTGGCTCATGGATAGGAAACAAAGGGTGGTTATTAATGGAGCACACTCGGACTGGGTCACGGTTAGCAGTGGGGTACCACAGGGGTCAGTATTGGGGCCGCTTCTCTTTAACATATTTATTAATGACCTTGTAGGGGGCATACAGAGTAGTATTTCAATATTTGCAGATGACACTAAACTCTGCAGGGTAATAAATACAGAGGAGGATAATTTTATATTACAGGAGGATTTATGTAAACTAGAAGCTTGGGCTGATAAATGGCAAATGAGCTTTAATGGGGATAAATGTAAGGTCATGCACTTGGGTAGAACAAATAAGATGTATAATTATGTGCTTAATTGTAAAACACTGGGCAAAACTGTCACTGAAAAAGACTTGGGTGTATGGGTGGACGACAAACTCACATTTAGTGGCCAATGTCAGGCAGCTGCTGCCAAGGCAAATAAAATAATGGGATGCATTAGACGAGGCATAGATGCTCATGAGGAGAACATAATTTTACCTCTATACAAGTCACTGGTGCGACCACACTTAGAATACTGTGTGCAGTTCTGGTCTCCGGTGTATAAGAAAGACATAGCTGAACTGGAGCGGGTGCAGAGAAGAGCGACCAAGGTTATTAGAGAACTGGGGGGTCTGCAATACCAAGACAGGTTATTACACTTGGGGTTATTTAGTTTGGAAAAACGAAGGCTTAGGGGTGATCTTATTACAATGTACAAATATATGAGGGGACAGTACAAAGACCTTTCTAATGATCTTTTTACTCTTAGACCTGTGACGGGACGAGGGGGCATCCTCTACGTCTGGAGGAAAGAAGGTTTAGCCATAATCACAGATGCAGATTCTTTACTGTGAGAGCAGTGAGACTATGGAACTCTCTGCCGTCTAATGTTGTAATGAGTGATTACTTACTAAAATTTAAGAGGGGACTGGATGCCTTTCTTGAAAAGTATAATATTACAGGGTATATTCACTAGTTTCCTAGATACTGCGTTGATCCAGGGAGCTAGTCTGATTGCCGTATGTGGAGTCGGGAAGGAATTTTTTTTCCCCAATGTGAAGCTTACTGTTTGCCACTTGGGGTTTTTTTGCCTTCCTCTGGATCAACATGTTAGGGCAGGTTAGGATAGGATATGGGTTGAACTAGATGGACTTAAAGTCTTCCTTCAACCTTAATAACTATGTTACCGGATTTGTGAGTATGTTGCGACCATAAGACACCCTGGAAGCTCTGAAGTCACAACTACTCTTATTCCGGTGAGTCAGCGAAAGGGTGAGACTCTGTAATTTTGCACCATTTTGGGTATTTTGCTGGGACTGTTCTGTGTTATTTGCCTGTTTTGTGGTTCAATAAAGTATTGCCAAGCCAAAAATGAAAAATTTCCTAAGCATGAAAGAAGCACTCCCATCAACATATATTTTTTTATTAAATGTAATGGATGCACGTAATGTAGTGTGAGTGTATGAATACACATACTGTATATACTCGAGTATAAGCCGAGATTTTCAGCCCATTTTTTTAGGGCTGAAAGTGCCCCTCTCGGCTTATACTCGAGTCATATACCGGGGGTCGGCGGGGCAGGGGGAGCTCAGCTGTTCTATATACTCACCCCTTCCTGGCGCTGTCTCTGTAGCCCCTGCTCTTCTCCCACGGTCTCCGGCGCCTGTGTTCAGCGGTCCTGTGGTACCGCTCATTAAAGTCATGAATATGCACATATTCATGACTTTAATGAGCGGTACCACGTGACCGCTGAAGTTAGGCAGAGATGCCGGAGACCGTGGGAGAAGAGCAGGGGCTGCAGAGACGCACTAGGAGAGGGTGAGTATAAGCGACATTCACCTGTCCCCGTTCCACCGCTGCTCGCTGCTGTGTCCTCACGTCCTCTAGCTGTGAATGTTCAGGTCAGAGGCCGCGATGACGTGGTTAGTGCGCGCCGCGCCCTCTGCCTGAGCATTCACTGCCGGAGGACCCGAAGACAGCGGCGTGCAGCGGTGGACCGGGGACAGGTGAATATTGCCGGGGCCTGAGCCAGCGTTGACACCGGCACCTGTCCCCAATAGCGCGCCGGTGTCCTCGCCTGCTCAGGACATCGGCACCTGGCCCCCAGCGACGAGAGGTGAGTATGTCATTTTTTTTTTTTTTCATTTGCAGCGGCAGCATAAGGGACCTATACTATCATATGGGGCACAATCTATGGAGTATCTTGTGGGGCATAATACATGGGCAGCATATTATTATTATTATTTATTATTACAGCGCCATTTAATCCATGGCGCTTTACATGTGAGGTGGGGTATACATAATAAATACCAGTACAGTAATCTTAGACAATACAAGTTACGACTGGTACAGTAGGAGAGAGTACCCTGCCCGTGAGGGCTCACAATCTACAAATGGGGCACAATACATGGGCAGCATATGGGGCACAATATATGGAGCATCTTGTGGGGCATAATACATGGGGCAGCATATGGGGCACAATTTATTGAGCATCTTGTGGGGCATAATACATGGCGCAGCATATGGGGTCATAATACATGGGCAGCATATGGGGCACAATCTATGGAGCATCTTGTGGGGCATAATACATGGGGCAGCATATGGGGCACAATACATGGCAGCATATGGGGCACAATCTATGGAGCATCTTGTGGGGCATAATACATGGGGCAGCATATGGGGCACAATCTATGGAGCATCTTGTGGGGCATAATACATGGGGCAGCATATGGGGCACAATCTATGGAGCATCTTGTGGGGCATCATACATGGGGCAGCATATGGGGCACAATCTATGGAGCATCTTGTGGGGCATAATACATGGGGAAGCATATGGGGCACAATACATGGGCAGCATATGGGGCACAATCTATGGAGCATCTTGTGGGGCATAATACATGGGGCAGAATATGGAGCACAATCTATGGAGCATCTTGTGGGGCATAATACATGGGCTGCATATGGGCATAATCTATGGAGAATCATATGGGGGCATAATACATGGTGCAGCATATGGGACACAATACATGGGCAGCATATAGGGCACAATCTATGGAGCATCTTGTGGGGCATAATACATGGGGCAACATATGGGGCACAATCTATGGAGCATCTTGACACCGGCACCTGTCCCTAATAGCGTGCCGGTGTCCCCGCCTGCTCAGGACACCGGCACCTGGCCCCTAGCGACGAGAGGTGAGTATGTCATTTTTTTTTTTCATTTGCAGCGGCAGCATAAGGGACCTATACTATCATATGGGGGCACAATCTATGGAGCATCTTGTGGGGCATAATACATGGGGCAGCATATGGGGCACAATCTATGGAGCATCTTGTGGGGCATAATATATGGGGCAGCATATGGGGCACAATACATGGGCAGCATATGGGGCACAATCTATGGAGCATCTTGTGGGGCATAATACATGGGGCAGCATATGGAGCACAATACATGGGTAGCACATGTGGCACAATCTATGGAGCATCTTGTGGGGCATAATACATGGGGCAGCATATGGGGCACAATCTATGGAGCATCTTGTGGGGCATAATACATGGTGCAGCATATGGGGCACAATACATGGGGCACAATCTATGGAGCATCTTGTGGGGCATAATACATGGGGCAGAATATGGGGCACAATCTATGGAGCATCTTGTGGGGCATAATACATGGGCAGCATATGGGGCATAATCTATGGAGCATCATATGGGGGCATAATACATGGGGCAGCATATGGGGCACAATCTATGGAGCATCTTGTGGGGCATAATACATGGGCAGCATATGGGGCACAATCTATGGAGCATCTTGTGAGGCATAATACATGGGGCAGCATATGGGGCATAATACATGGGGCAGTATATGAGGCATAACATATGGGGCAGCATATGGGGCATAATCTATGGAGCAGCATATGGGGCTCCTGATTCAATATGGCTATTCAAAAACATTTAACCTAATTTTACTTTTATTGGTATCTATTTTTATTTTTGAAATTTACCAGTAGCTGCTTCATTTTCCACCCTAGGCTTATACTCGAGTCGATAAATTTTCCCAGTTTTTTGTGGCAAAATTAGGGGGGTCAGCTTATACTCGGGTCAGCTTATACTCGAGTATATACGGTATATACAGTATGTGCTTCTCTAATAGGTTAAGCTTTCATGATAATTACCCTTTTTATCCCTTTTCATGATGTCAGTGATGAAATTATAAACTGTAGCTCTATCAAGTGAATAAAATATAAAGAACAGCACTGCCAGAATGACTAAAAATCAAAATTAAGTCAAGATACAATTTGTGACACTATGTAAATGTTTGTTTCGGATATCTTCTTTATTTTAAAGAGGTTATAACTGTATGGTAAGTATATGGATTTACTGACATAACGACTCTGGGGATTTCCTGCTTTCCATGTTTGCATATTATATTTGTCTTACCATTTCCTGGAGTGCCAGTGTTCCATGTCTCTGCAAGTGTAGATTCTGATCTTTAACTCGCTCCTTTAGGTAAACCCCCTTTTTCTCGATTTTCCAAATAAAAAAATACCAGTCACTTGGATTAAATTGGCCAAAACGGCATTCAACAAACATAACAAATAAATAACTTGGTGCTCGAAAACCTCTTGGTACCCAAAGATTGCAACCTTATGGCATTACCTAGCGCCGCAATCACAGTCTTGGGGCACCTCTTTTGCCTGAAAAACTTTTCCACACCACGACTTCCATGTACCCACTTTGAAGAGTCACCAAAAACTCCACCAGGCCGTTCTAAATTCCAAACACAACTGAAGGTTACCATTTACTCGATGCATAACTCCCCCCCAACACAATTTTGCACCAACTCCAACAGCCATCTCCCCACCGCAAGTGAAAATAACTCTGTAAAACAATACATCTCCTTACTACCTTAAAATGATCCAACTTCTCAATTAACAGGGCGGGTGGGACCTTTTTCAGTGTTACCTCTGTGCAGTATGAAAACCCCCCACCCCCTACCTAACTATATATAGGCCTGCTCTTTACTCAATACCACACTCCTTTTTACACACCTTAAATTTTGTTACCCTAAACAACTTCACCCATTCCATGCAATCTAATTAATTCCTGATTATTCCTACAAAGCTGAATCATGGGATACTACGCCCATGGCTCCACTCAGGCTTCGTTTTTCCTTTTACTGAATACAATTTTTACAGACAGACATCCATTATACATATTATAGCTATCTGGCTATATAGCGGGTGTAATAAGTATTGAATATGTCACCAATTTTTTAAGGAAAGATATTTCTAAAGGTGCTATTGACATTAAATTCTTACCAGATGTCGATAACATGCCATCCAATCCACAGAGGCAAAGAAATCGAACCGTAGCTGTCCATAAATTATGTGTAATAATGAGAAATAGGATAATTGAGCTGGAAGGACAATAACCGCAATGGGGTCTTATTCGGATAAAAATGGGAGCATGTGGGTAAAGGTGCTCACCTGGTAGGGTTGTATGATCACCAGGGCTGGATTAACGTAGGGGCTGATGGAGCTGCAGCTCCAGGCCCCTTGTTAGAGATAATCAAAAAAATGTCCAACAACATATTATGCACATACCACGGGAGACCTTCACCAAAAAGGAAAATCCAGAGGGTGCATGTAGGGGGTGTGTAATTATGCAATTACTAACAGCATGGATACAAAGTATCCAAAAGCACACCACTGACAAGATATATGTATATAAAAGTATCAAATTTATTCATATTACAATTACAGAAATATATAGAAGAACAAACATACAAGGGATGGGATAACCCAAAAGTTATGCACAAAAAGTGACTGGGGGAGCTTTTTAAATAAATTGGTATATGGCATATGTGATGTATCAATAGTAGTTTATACAGCCCATCTAGTAACCAATGTACCTAAGCAAATCATATGCGGCTGAAAAACAAATACCAAGAGAACATACCCATATTAAATAACCGGTTCCACACAGTCACTACAGCCCCGACGCGCGTTTCGCGTTTTGCAGCTTTCTCAAGGGGAATGTGCATGTCCTATTCCACCCAGTGTCCAATTATATAACCCCCACATCCAAACCTGGACCAATCATGGCGTCTCCAATGGCACATCCCCCCTGATCTCGCAGGTGTGGTAAGGCAAGGTATAATCTATTGGCGTTCCTGACGCGCACGGCGCCATCATCCCCAGGTCACACCGCCCGCCGCCTCCGGCACTCAGGTCTCGGCGTGCGGGGAGGAAATCCTCCGTGACGTCATTTCCGCACGTCGAGACCACTTGTTAGAGATAGGCCCATCCGCGGCCCAGCTGGCCGCCCGATGTCACGGCTGCCGGGCCGTGCTAGTGGTGATGACTCATGCTGCCGCCCGCTGCCCCGGCCGCTCAGCGCGCTGCTGTGTAAAATTAAAAAAAATAAATAAATACTCACCTGCCTCCCTGATTGGCTGCGGCGGTAGCGCGGAGCTCCTCTGACGTCACCGCGCGCGTCCCGATGCCGGCGTCACGGCGTGGGATTTCCTCTGGTCTGGAGTGGCCTGAACGTCACTGTTACAGCGATCATGTGACACTGTGTCACATGATCTCTGTAAGAGGAAAGTATAGCAAATGAACTCAGAACTCAACTTCAGTAGAGTGATGATTTTTAATCGTGTCCACAGTAATAACAGAAACGTTTCGGTCCTGAACTTGGACCTTCATCAGTCACATGGACTACTGTGAGTAGGTGGACCCAGCAAAAAGAGGGCTATGCCCGGAATATCAGGTTTAAATTCTGTTCGATATAGGTGATCAAATATGGCAGCGGTGTGCCTGCGGTGGACACGGTATCCGATGCATGGACTAGCGGCGGATACCGTGTCCACCGCAGGCACATTTTTGCTCCACCGGGACCCCCCAGGTAACCGCTGCCATATTTGATCACCTATATCGAACAGAATTTAAACCTGATATTCCGGGCATAGCCCCTCTTTTTGCTGGGTCCACCTACTCACAGTAGTCCATGTGACTGATGAAGGTCCAAGTTCAGGACCGAAACGTTTCTGTTATTACTGTGGACACGATTAAAAATCATCACTCTACTGGTTGAGTTCTGAGTTCATTTGCTATATTTATATGGTGTGGGAACCTACTCAGATACTCCTATACGGCTGTGCACATGATTATTCACTTTGTAAGAGGAAAGTGACACGCCCCGGCCGGCGCAACGGAAGTGAGCTGAGCGTGAGGACTGGAGGAGGAGTCGTTACAGCGTGCGGAGTTGCAGTGGCCAGTGCAGTTGCAGTGGTCAGTAAATATTAGGATGAAAAAACAACGTAGTGGTTGGGAGAAGGTAAAAGCTAAGAAAGAAGAAGAAAAGCAAATACAAAAAATCTTGTCTAAAACAAGAAGAATTACTGATTTTTGTGGAAAAGGCACATCTGGAACAAGCAGTTCAAGTGATGTACATGCATCCACAAGTGCTCCAAGCTTACCCAGTGCAGCAGATGTCCCTACTTCCAGTTTGGTAGCTGCTTCACATGGGTCTACTGCAAGTGAAGCAAGTGCAGGAACAAGAGGATCCACTGAGCTGGACTCGGAAAATGTTACAAAACAGCAAGAGGAAAGTTTTTCAAATGATATTGGCGACTGGAAGATTTGTGATTCCTTGAGGGAATATGTTTGTCAAAAGGGGATTGCCAACTTTCAACATATGGACAGTGATTTTAAAGCTTCAGAAAAAATATGTCCAGGTGAAACTTTTACAAGACACTGTACAAAGTCTTTGTTTTTCCGAGAACAGTTGAATGGAGAAAAAGTTAAGCGTGACTGGCTGTGTTATTCTCCAAAAACTGGCAACATTTTTTGTGTTCTGTGCAAACTGTTTTCAAAAGATGAAACACATTTGAATTCAACTGGATATTCAGATTGGCGACATGCTACAAGAGATTTAAGCAGGCATGAAAATAGTGCCTCCCATGGAAAAGCAATTGAAAACCTTATCATAAGAAAATCCTCTGGCCGACATATAGACAAAGGTCTTGTTAAACAGTTTTGACGCTTGGCTTATATTATGTGACATGTTTTGTTACTGTTCATACCCTTGATATGTGTTATACATGTGTGTTAATAAATACATATTCAACAAAAAAAAAAAAAACAGTTTGAGATTCATAAAAAATATTGACATGAAATACTTTGTCGCATCCTGAGCGTTATAAAGCTACTTTCATCACGAGGTCTTCCTTTTCGGGGAAATGATGAAATTATTGGATCGGTACACAATGGGAATTATTTGGGTTGTCTTGAGCTGTTAGCAGAATATGATCCATTTCTTGCAGAACATATTCAGAAGCATGGCAACAAGGGAAAAGGTCACATATCATACCTGTCAACAATATGTGATGAGTTTATTGAACTGATTGGTCAGCAAGTACTACAGCGGATCGTCAAAGAAATTAAAGAAGCCAAATATTATTCCATTTCAGTTGATTCCACCCCTGATGTTGCACATTCCAATCAACTAACTATTATATTCCGGTATGTACTTGCTAGTGGTCCAGTGGAGCGGTTTACTAAATTCATCCCAATATATCGACATACTGGTTCGGAGCTAGCAAAAACAATTCTTCAATTTTTGGAAGAAAACAGGATTTCCATCAAGGACTGCAGGGGTCAGTCATATGACAATGCATCCAATATGAGTGGTAAATATTCTGGTATGCAGGCCTTAATTCGGGAAAAAAATCCACTGGCTGAATATATTCCTTGTTGTGCACATTCACTCAACCTTGTGGGACAAAATGCTGTGAACAGCTGTCCAATTGCAGTGTCCTTCTTTAATTTTGTACAGCAGTTATATTGTTTTTTTTCCTCTTCAACACATCGGTGGAGTCTGTTAACAAACAGCTTCAAACCATGTGGTATACCAACATAGAAAAGGTTAGCTGATACACGTTGGTCTGCTCACCATGATGCCATAAATGCTTTACAAAAAGGCTATACTACTATCAAAGATGTCCTTGCAAATATTCTCGATGATGACGCCACAAAAGGAGAGGTCTGTTTGCAAGCAAAGGGCTTAATTACTGTTATAGATCATCTGGAAACTGGAATAATGGTTGAAATATGGTCTGTAATTTTAACCAGGTTTCACAGAACCAGTCTCTGTCTCCAAGATGCAAAATTAGACTTGCATACAGCAACAGGCATGCTGCACTCTTTGACAGATTTTGTGCAGTCTCTCCGTTGTAGATTTTCCGAATTTGAACAACAGGGCAAAAATATTGCAGGCTGTGAGGAGTATCAGCTACAATGTGGACGCAAAATTAAAAGAAATAGGAGATGGGACTATGGTGATGCAGAAGATGCTGATGCTGATATGACACCATCTGAGAAGTTTAAAGTACATACCTTTTATGTAATAATTGACCAACTGACAGAATCACTAAGGTATAGACAAGCAGCATACCGTGTAACAGAAGAAAAATTTGGCTTTCTGTCAGAAATATGCTCTCTAGCATCAGAAAGTCTACGCTCCAAAGCCAGTACGCTGATGACAGCATATTCTGAAGATCTTGACCCCCTGTTTGCTGAAGAAATTGTACAGTTTGCCTCTCTTTTCAAAATTTACCAGACTTCTGCAAATAAAGCCATGCATGAGAGTCAAGAAATGACAATGTACAAGTTTCTGATCACACAATCCCTAGTCAGTGCATTTCCAAACACATACGTGACCCTTCGCATGTATTTGTGTTTGATGGTCACCAACTGCAGTGGTGAGCGTTCATTCTCTGCACTAAAACGCGTGAAAAATGAACTAAGATCTTCCATGGGTCAGGAGCGTTTAAATGCCCTCTCTCTGTTATGTATTGAAAATAGATTGCTGAATGAGCTTAATCTTGATTCTACAATTGAGGAATTTGCAAGCAAAAAAAGCACGAAAAGTGAATGTGTAGTTTAGTGTTATGTTTCGGTAGCTGAGGAGTGCAGGTAAAAAAGGCAATACACCAGAGCAGTTGGAATCTATGAGATTGCAGTACCCTGACTAACCACCACAACTAGAGGCAGCCGTGGAGCGTTCCTACGTTGGTCCTAGACGCCTCGTCACAGCCTGAGAAACTAACTACACCTAAAGATAGAAAGAGGAAAGCTATCTGCCCCGGAGCAGATCCCCAAAGAACATAGAAAGCCCCCAAAACATGTAATGGCGGTTAGACAAGAAGAAATACTGACACAGACAGAAAATAGTATGAGCAAACGTTGGGGCCCAAACTACCTAAATAGAAAAGGATAGGAAGGGCACTTACTGCAATCCCAAAAAACCCTGAAAAGCACCAACTCTACTAATTTCAAAAACACCTGAGATCACACGACCTCTACCACCTAAATTAGTTCTCTGGTGTAACAAAATCAAAACAGCAGCCACTGAAAAAACTGGAAAAAGCAAATGTACAAACATCAGTGGCTGAACTAAACTGAGAGGGCAAAAGCCCCCGAAGGGGACCCTGAAGGCCCCAACAGAAGTGCAGGACAAAATGCAAAAATCAAGCACAAAAACAAGAAGAAGAAAATGTCTTATCTGTTAGCAGGAGATGCAGACACGACACAGCAGGCTACAAAGGAAGCAGGAATCAAGGATTGAGACCAGAACAATTGATCACCGGCAACCCTGATGGGAAGGTGACTCCCTTATATAAGACCAGTCAGTAACACCTGATTCCCAATCCTCACAATCTTCACTGGACAGTCCAGTACCGCTTGTAACCACCAGAGGGAGCCTCTGCTCAGAACTCATTTCAAGTCCATTCACAACAGTACCCCCTCCTTGAGGAGGGTCACCGAACCCTCACTTGAGCAACCAGGTCGGTCAGGATGAGTTCTATGATACGCACGGATGAGTCTCCTAGCATGGATGTCCGAAGCAAACACCCAAGAATTGTCTTCCTGACCATAACCTCTCCACTTAACCAAATACTGGAGTTTCCGTCTAGAAAAACGAGAATTCAATATTTTCTCAACCACAAACTCCATATTGCCCTCAACCAGAACAGGGTCAGGAGGCAAAGCAGTAGGAACCACTGGCTCAACAAACCTCTTCAACAAGGACTTGTGGAACACGTTATGGATCTTAAATGTCCCTGGAAGAAGCAAACGAAAAGAAACAGGATTAAGAATCTCCATGATCTTATAAGGTCCAATGAACCTAGGCTTAAATTTAGGAGATGCCACTCTCATAGGAATATTTTTTGAGGACAACCAGACCAAGTCCCCCACTTTAAACCGAGGACCATCAGTCCTATGCCGGTTAGCAAACTGCTGGGCCCTCTCCTGAGAGAGGGACAACCTCTCCACTACCTGGTCCCAAATCTGTTGCATACGCTCCACAACAGAGTCAACACCTGGACAGACAGAAGCCTCCGTCTGTCCTGAAGAAAATCGAGGGTGAAACCCAGAATTACAGAAAAATGGAGACATCAAAGTGGCACAGCTAGCCCTATTATTAAGAGCAAACTCAGCCAAAGGCAAAAAAGAGACCCAGTCATCCTGATCAGCAGACACAAAGCATCTTAGATAAGTCTCCAATGTCTGGTTTGTTCTCTCAGTTTGACCATTGGTCTGAGGATGAAACGCAGAGGAGAAAGACAATTGAACACCAAGTTTAGAACAAAAGGTCCTCCAAAATCTGGAAACAAACTGGACTCCTCTGTCAGACACAATGTTCTCAGGAATGCCGTGTAAACAAACCACGTGCTGAAGAAACAAAGGCACCAATTCAGAGGAGGAAGGCAACTTAGGTAATGGCACAAGATGTATCATCTTGGAAAACCTATCACAAATCACCCAGATGGCGGTCATTCTCTGAGAAACAGGGAGGTTGGAAATGAAATCCATAGAGATATGGGTCCATGGTCTCTTGGGCACAGGCAATGGCATCAACAAACCACTAGAGCGAGAGCAAGGCTTGGAGCGAGAGCAAGTCCCGCAGGACTGCACAAATTCCCTGACATCACGAGACAAGGTAGGCCACCAAAAGGACCGACTAACCAAGTCTCTGGTACCAAAAATTCCGGGATGACCGGCCAACGCGGAACAATGAATCTCAGACATCACACTCTTTTTCCAGTGGTCCGGGACAAACAATTTCCCAACAGGGCAGCGCTCGGGCCTATCCTCCTGACACCCCTCCAGAGCCAGTCTCAAATTGGGCGAGATGGCGGAAAGAACTACCCCTTCTTTCAAAATAACAGAAGGATCAGATAACTCAGGAGAGTCCGCAAGGAAACTCCTCGAAAGGGCATCCGCCTTAACATTCTTAGTGCCAGGAAGAAAGGAAACCACAAAATTAAAACGTGTGAAAAACAAGGCCCACCTGGCCTGTCTAGGATTAAGTCGCTTGGCAGATTCCAGATAAACCAGATTCTTATGGTCAGTAAGGACCACCACCGATGTTTGGCTCCCTCCAGCCAATATCTCCACTCTTCAAAAGCCCACTTCATGGCCAATAACTCCCGATTACCCACGTCATAATTACGTTCAGTAGGAGAAAATTTTCGAGAGAAAAAGGCACAAGGGTTACTTTTAGAGGTCTCAGGATCTCTTTGGGACAAAACGGCACCTGCCCCAATTTCAGAGGCATCAACCTCCACCTGAAATGGCAGAGAAACATCAGGCTGCCGTAGAACAGGAGCAGAAGTGAATCTCTGCTTAAGTTCCTGAAATGCAGAGACTGCCTCAGGAGGCCAATTCACCACATCAGAACCCTTTTTGGTCAAATCAGTTAATGGTTTAACAATAACCGAGAAATTACCAATAAATTTACGATAAAAATTGGCAAAACCCAAAAATCTTTGAAGAGCCTTTAATGAAGTAGGTTGGACCCAATCACAGATGGCCTGAACCTTGACCGGGTCCATTTCAATAACAGATGGGGACAAAATGAATCCCAAAAATGAGATCCTCTGTACGCCAAAAAGACACTTTGATCCCTTCACATACAGAGCATTCTCTCTCAAAATCTGGAATACAGTTCGAACATGTTTCACATGAGAGTCCCAGTCATTGGAAAAAATCAAGATATCATCCAAATAAACAATCAGAAATTTATCCACAAAATCCCTGAAAATGTCATTCATGAAGGACTGGAAGACAGAAGGAGCATTAGTGAGCCCAAAGGGCATCACAAGGTACTCAAAATGCCCCTCAGGGGTGTTAAATGCCGTCTTCCATTCATCCCCGTGCTTAATGCGAATAAGGTTGTATGCCCCCCTGAGGTCAAGCTTGGTAAACCAAGTAGCGTTTTTCACCCTGGAAAACAGGTCGGAAATCAAGGGTAAAGGGTATTGATATTTCACAGTAATATTGTTCAAAAGACGATAATCAATACACGGCCTTAATGAACCATCCTTTTTGGCCACAAAGAAAAAACCGGCACCTAAGGGTGAAGAGGATGGTCTGATATGACCCTTCTCCAATGACTCCTTGATATAAGACCGCATAGCGTCATGTTCAGGTACAGACAAGTTAAAAAGGCGACCTTTAGGGAATTTACTACCAGGCACTAAGTCAATAGCGCAGTCATAGCTCCTATGGGGAGGCAAGGATGCAGATTTACTTTCGCTAAACACATCAGAAAAATCAATCAAAAAGTCAGGCACATCCTGAGCCTGGGGGGAGGCAGAAAACACAGGAGTGTTGGTATTAACACATTGGCAGCCCCAACTGGTTACAGACACAGATTTCCAATCCAAACAGGATTATGAGACTGTAACCAAGGGAAACCCAGCACGATAATGTCATGCAGATTATACAGAACCAAAAAATTGCAGCTCTCCTGATGATCAGGTTCAACCCTCATTATCACCTGAGTAGAGAACTGAGGTTTATTCTCAGCCAAAGGGGTAGAATCGATCCCCAGTAGGGGAATAGACTTCTGTAGGGGTATCAAGGGAAACCCACAACGTTTAGCAAAATCAAAATCCATCAGGTTAATAGCTGCTCCCGAATCAACGAAAGCCTGAGCAGAAAATGAGGACAGAGAGCATATCAGAGTAACAGTTAATAAAAACTTAGTCTGAACACTACCCAAGACAACTGAGCGTGCAAAACGTCTTCCCCGCTTAGGGCAGACTGAAATAGCATGAGAGGCATCACCACAGTAGAAACATAACCCATTGCGCTTTCGAAACTCATGACGCTGTGCCCCAGAAACCACTCTATCACACTGCATGGATTCAGAAGCAGGTTCACAAGGCAACACTATACCACGCATACTTCTCCGCTCACGCAAACGTCTGTCAATTTGAATCGCTAATGACATAGAATCATTAAGACCAGAGGGGACAGGGAATCCCACCATAACATCCTTTACATTATCTGACAGACCCTTCCGAAAAAGGGCTGCCAAAGCGTCGTCATTCCATTTGGTCAGGACTGCCCACCTACGGAATCTCTGACAGTATAACTCAGCGTCATCAAGCCCCTGATTTAATGCCAACAAAGCTTTTTCAGCTTGATCAGAGACATTAGGCTCATCGTACAATAACCCCAAGGCCTGAAAAAATGCATCAACATCACTCAAAACAGGATCCCCAGGTGTCAGGGAAAAAGCCCAATCCTGAGGATCGCCGCGCAGGAAAGAGATGACAATTTGAACCTGCTGCGCTGCGTTCTCTGAGGACTTAGATTTTAAGGCAAAAAACAATTTACAATTATTTTTGAAATTCAGAAACTTGGCTCGATCCCCCAAAAACAAATCTGGCATGGGAATCCTAGGTTCCACAACAGGCAACCTAGCAAGATAGGTAGCAATACTCTGAACCTCAGTGGCAAGCTGATCCACACGGCCAGATAACTGTGCAAACTCCATTGAGAGAAAAAATCATCCTCCCCAGCACCCAGAGATACAGAGGGAAAAAAAAAAAAATGCAACAAACCGAAAAATATCTCTGACAACTCTGACAACCTTTTTTTCTTTTACAATTTTTTTTTCCCTTCTGTGAGTACCATACAATTTTCAATTTTTTGGCCGGTGATACTGTTATGTTTCGGTAGCTGAGGAGTGCAGGTAAAAAAGGCAATACACCAGAGCAGTTGGAATCTATGAGATTGCAGTACCCTGACTAACCACCACAACTAGAGGCAGCCGTGGAGCGTTCCTACGTTGGTCCTAGACGCCTCGTCACAGCCTGAGAAACTAACTACACCTAAAGATAGAAAGAGGAAAGCTATCTGCCCCGGAGCAGATCCCCAAAGAACATAGAAAGCCCCCAAACATGTAATGGCGGTTAGACAAGAAGAAATACTGACACAGACAGAAAATAGTATGAGCAAACGTTGGGGCCCAAACTACCTAAATAGAAAAGGATAGGAAGGGCACTTACTGCAATCCCAAAAAACCCTGAAAAGCACCAACTCTACTAATTTCAAAAACATCTGAGATCACACGACCTCTACCACCTAAATTAGTTCTCTGGTGTAACAAAATCAAAACAGCAGCCACTGAAAAAACTGGAAAAAGCAAATGTACAAACATCAGTGGCTGAACTAAACTGAGAGGGCAAAAGCCCCCGAAGGGGACCCTGAAGGCCCCCACAGAAGTGCAGGACAAAATGCAAAAATCAAGCACAAAAACAAAAAGAAGAAAATGTCTTATCTGTTAGCAGGAGATGCAGACACGACACAGCAGGCTACAAAGGAAGCAGGAATCAAGGATTGAGACCAGAACAATTGATCACCGGCAACCCTGATGGGAAGGCGACTCCCTTATATAAGACCAGTCAGTAACACCTGATTCCCAATCCTCACAATCTTCACAGGACAGTCCAGTACCGCTTGTAACCACCAGAGGGAGCCTCTGCTCAGAACTCATTTCAAGTCCATTCACAACAGTTTAGTTTTCTTCTACCAGTTTGATTTATTTACGATAAAACACAGTTTAGTGTTCAGTGAATAACCCTGTTTATTTGCCTCATAAGTTACTATCAGCGTGATAACCATAACATACTTTCTATATCCACTTTATTTATATTTGGCATGTATCATATATTTATATTTACTTTGTTCTATAGCTTTATTTACAATAAAACACAGTTTTGCGTTCAGTGAATAACCCTGCTTATTTGCCTCATAAGTTACTATCAGCGCGATAACCATAACAGACTTTCTATATCCACTGTATTTATATTAGGCATGTATCATATATTTACTTTGTTTATATCTTTTACGTTACATTTTTGGCTTTTGTGAATTGCCGTGTTTGGCCCCACCCCTTGCCCCGCCCCTTGCCCGCCCCTTCAGCTCCAGGCCCATCATGTTCTTAATCCGACCCTGATGATCACAATCGCTTACAGAGCTTAAAAAGGCTGCTGTAGACCCATGACTTGGAGATCATCTAAGGCTGGAGAAGAATGGTTAAATCTGCACGGCCCACGGATAAGTGATGGGCAGGAGTCAGAAATCCAGGAATGCATATTTTTTCGGCACACTTGGCTTGATGAAGTATGATACTTTGAAACGCATTGACAACTAAACCACATTCCTGGAGTTTTGACTCCTGCTCATTACTGGTCAGTAGCGCAGATTTAACCCATTTTTCTCCAGCCTTAGATAATAATGAGAACTTACACCAGGGAAAAAGTATTGAGCATGCTCACTGAAATTTAACTAATACTTCATACAGAAGCCTTTGTTGGTGATGACAGCTTCAAGACGTCTCCTGTATCGAGAAACTAGTCGCATGCATTGCTCAGGTGTGATATTGTCCCATTCTTCCACACAAACACTTTTCAAATCCTTACGGTCTTGTCGCCTCCTTCTATGAACTCTGAGCTTTAGTTCTTTTCACAAATTTTCTATTGGATTCAGGTCGATGATTGGCTGGGCCATTCTAGCAGCTTTATTTTCTGTTTATGAAGCCAATTGAGAGTTTCTTTGGCTGTGGGATAATTGTCTTGCTGAAATGTCAACCCTCGTTTCATCTTCATCATCCTGGTAGATGACAACAGATTTTTATCACGAATGTCTTGGTACATTTGTCCATTCGTCGTTCCTTCAATCATATGAAATTTGCCAGTGCTGTATGAAAAACAGCCCCACATCATGATGCTCCCTTTTACACTGCTGGTGTGGCGTTTTTGGGGTCATATTCAGTGCCTGTTGGCCTTCAAACATGGTGTGTATTATGGCAATCAAATAATTCAATTTTGGTCTTGTCTGACCAGACTATAGTCTTCCAGTATTTCACAGGCTTGTCTAATGTTGTTGAGCAAGCTTTAAATGCACTTGAACATGCTTTTGTTCAGCAATGGAGTATTGCGTGGTGAGCGTGCATACAGGTTATGGAGGATGAGTGCATTATTTATTGTTTTCTTTGAAACAATTGCACCTGCTGATCCCAGGTCTTTCTGGAGCTCTCCGCAGGTGATCCTTTGCTCGTCCACAACTCTTCTGATAATTATTTTCACTCCTCTATCTGAAATCTTGTGAGGTTCACCTGATCATGGCAGGTTTATGGTGAAATGATGTTCTTTCTACTTTCGGATAACGGCTCCAACAGTGTTCACTGGAAACAACTGTAATTTAGAAATTCTTCTGTAACCAATGCCGTCAGTATGTTTTGCAACAATAAGGTTGCAAAGGTCTTGCACTGGTTTTCCCCATCATTTAGATGTTTCTTGTGTGGCACCTTGGTAATGAGACTCCTTTTTATAGGCCATCAGTTTAACCAGCTGATATTATTTTTCACTAAGTGGCAGCACTGCTTTCTAATTACTGATAGATTTCAGCTGGTGTCTTGACTTTCCAGGGCTTTTTGGGCCTCTCTTTGTTCATGTGTACAATAATTTGTCCCTGTGTTATTTCTTATTATTACACATAATTTATGGACAGCTAAAGTTTGAATTTCATGTCAATAGCACCTTTACAAAATATTCACTTAGAAAATTGGTGACGTGTTCAATACTTATTTCACCTGCTGTATGCCTTTTTACTCTGCAACAGGTGAAAATGTTTTGCAAAACGAACAACTAATTGCATTTGAGCTCAGTCATAAAAAATTCAAAGAAGTGACGAATTAAGTAACAATAAATCCTGCAAAAAAGGGATTTGTGCCATAATAGATAAATGCACTTGTTTTATTTTCCTTCCCTTTTATTTTAAAATGGTTTTCTCGTGAACCTAATTAATATTAATTATATATTTTTCTAATAAAAAATGGCACCCTTGCTTAGATATATTGTTACCATTACCCACAGTTTCCAATGGAGGATGTGTCCTGTCAATCAAGTTGTCCTTTCTTTTACAGTCTTAAAATTGGTATAACTTAATAAAATATTGCACCATTGCTGCTTTATATAATTACAAGTATCCAATGTTTCCGATGGAGGAACGTGTTCTGTCAATCAAATTTTCTTCCTGTCCCTTCGTAGAATTTTTGCGACACAACCAAACCATGACCCCCTTTTCTAGACAAGTGTCGGTCATGTTGCAAACATCTCTTTGGTACATTTAATTATCATATTTATCCATAAATGATTGTGTTCAACAAAATTCTGGCACATTTAATGCCAGAATTTAAGGCACAACCACACTAAATCCATGCCACTATTTGCCCCACGCTGTATTTTTAACACCAGAATGACGCGATGGAATGATGGTCTCCCCCTGCTGGCGTGTGTTAAAGGCTGCCGTCAGAGAGTAACAGCAGCATTTAACAGGTTAACAGATAGGCTCTACCCACGGCTGTTAAAGGCACATGATGGCTGATTAAGTCAGCCATCATCTACCTGGAAAGATGCGGGCTCGGCGAGCAACCCCGCATTAATGGCAGGGACACCGCATATGACGAAAATAATAATAATCTTTATTTATACAGCGCCAACATATTCTGCAGCGCTTTACAGTTTAACAGTTTCAAAACACAAGTCATAAGTAACAACGTTAACAATACAATAATTAAAGCAAAATAAGCCGCCCCTGCTCGTGAGAGCTTACAATCTACAATGAGGTGGGGGAGATACAAAGTACAGGTGTGTATATACAATGGTGCATTTACAATGATGGTCCAGCCATCTTGAGGGAGTGAGGGATGGATGGAGATAGTGAATGGGCTACACATACACACTTACACATAGAAAGACTTTGATTAGTGAATGTGATAGGCCGCTCTGAACAAATGTGTTTTGAGGGAGCGCCTGAAAACCATGCAAATTGTGGATAGTCCTAATTTCTTGGGGTAGAGCATTCCAGAGGATTGGCGCAGCGCGGGAGAAGTCTTGGAGTCGGGAGTGGGAGGTACGGATTAGTGCAGAGGTTAGTCAAAAGTCGTTTGCAGAGCGCAGCAGTCGGTTAGGCCGATAGATGGAAATGAGGGAGGAGATGTAGGAGGGTGCTGCACTGTGGAGAGCTTTGTGGGTGAGAACCAGTACTTTGAATTGGATCCTATAATGAATGGGCAGCCAGTGTAAGAATGTCACGCTGTCTCTGCATACAGGAGGACCGGGGTCTATGCTGACCCTAAGCTGGGGTCCTGACTAATCCCTCTACCTGGAGGTACTGTTGATGGTACAGAGGTCCAGGCCGCCAGCGTAACCCTATCTCCTGTGAATCCCTGACCACTGTAATCTAGTCCTGAGAAGGACCCTGATTACCACCACAGGGAACGGGAAGGTAACTGCCTACACACAGTATAAGACGAACGAGACAGTACAAGGGGTAAAATAAAAGACACCTTGCAAACAAAACTACAACTACAGAGGGAACACCAACAGGTAAGGAGATAAATAATAAAGCGAGGAGAGTAGAAAACCACAACAGGTACTCTTAGCTTTAGACTTCCCAATATGATCCGCTCTGCTGGTCTGCATGAATGCTTTCACCGACACTTCCCTAGCCGACAGGCAGGTATTTGAAGGAATCCAATTATCGCAACATTAATTGCAGCTGAGCGAGGCTGGTCTTGTCCAGCACAGAGAGAGGGAGAATTAACTCTCTCACTGCCGAAAAACACCCAGCAGCAGAAACTCAGCTGTGAGAAGTCAGGGTGTGCAATCGCGACGATCTTCGCAGCGACACACCCGTGACAGTACCCCCCCTTCTACGAGGGGCCTCCGGACCCTCAGGGCCGGGTTTATCTGGGTGAGTAGTGTGGAAGGCCCGAACCAATCGGTCTGCGTTAATATCCGACGCAGGAACCCACATCCTCTCCTCAGGACCATACCCCCTCCAATGAACAAGGTACTGAAGGGACGGCGATTCAGACGTGAATCGATGACTCTCGACACCTGGAACTCCAAGTTACCATTGACCACCACAGGAGGAGGAGGTAAAGGTGAAGGTATCACCGGCGCCACATACCTCTTAAGCAACGATCTCTGGAACACATTATGAATTTTAAATGTGGGAGGGAGGTCAAGACGGAATGCAACCGGATTAATTATAGAACTGATCTTGTATGGCCCGATGAACCTGGGACCCAGTTTCCAGGAGGGAACCTTAAGTTTTATATTCTTGGTAGACAACCATACCAGATCGTTCACACTTAGGTCCGGACCAGACACTCTCCTCCTATCAGCCATACGTTTGTATCGGTTCCCCATAGTACTCAGATTATTCAGCACTCCTCTCCACACTGAAGCAAGTGACGACGAAAATCGTTCCTCCTCAGGAACCCAGAAGAGCCCCCCCTATTGAAGGTACAAAACTCGGGGTGAAAACCATATGCCCCAAAAAACGGGGACTTACCAGTGGACTCACTCCGCCTATTATTTAGAGCAAACTCCGCCAGAGGCAAGAAAGAAGCCCAGTCCTCCTGGTTCTCTGACACAAAACACCGGAGATATGTCTCCAAGCTCTGGTTCAGACGCTCTGTCTGACCATTGGACTGCGGGTGAAAAGCCGATGAAAATGACAACTGCATCCCCCGCCGTGTACAAAATGCTTTCCAGAATTTGGACACAAACTGAGACCCCCGATCCGACACCACATCGGAGGGTACCCCGTGAAGTCTTACAATCTCCCCAATAAACACCTGCGCAAGAGTTTTAGCATTAGGAAGAGCAGGAAGAGTGATAAAATGTGCCATCTTGCTGAACCTGTCCACTACAACGAGTATGACTGTTTTACCCGAAGATGGCGGGAGGTCCGTAATGAAGTCCATAGACAGATGAGTCCACGGACGCTCCGGGATCTTCAAAGGTAAGAGGGTCCCAGACGGACGGGTATGTGGGGTCTTAGAGCGCGCACAAACCTCGCAGGATGCGACAAAAGTTACCACCTCCCTATGTAAGTTAGGCCACCAAAACCGGCGCGAGAGGAGATCCTCAGTTGCTTTACTCCCTGGGTGTCCTGCCAAAGCTGAATTATGGTGTGCCTCGATCACCTTTTGTCGCAACTGATTTGGTACAAACAGTCTCCCTGGAGGTCCTACAGGGGCGTCCCCCTGAGCCTCCAATACCTCCTCCTCAAGCTCAGAGCATACTGCCGACACCACCACCCCCTCCTGAAGGACCGGAACCGGGTCCTCCGTATTCCCAGCCCCTGGGAAACAGCGAGATAAGGCATCCGCCTTAACATTTTTTGACCCAGGACGATATGTGACGACAAAATTAAACCTGGTAAAAAACAACGACCACCTAGCTTGTCTGGGATTCAGACGTTTAGCGGACTCTAAATATAGCAGGTTTTTGTGATCGGTAATGACGGTGACTGGGTGGACTGCCCCCCCAAAAAATGACGCCACTCCTCAAAAGCTAACTTAATGGCCAAGAGTTCCCTATTGCCGACATCATAATTCCTCTCCGCGGACGACAATTTTTTAGAGAAGAAGGCGCACGGACGCCATTTACCAGGGGACGAACCTTGTGACAATACTGCTCCCACCCCTACCTTGGAAGCGTCCACCTCAACAATGAACGGCTGTGACGCATCAGGCTGAATAAGTATGGGTGCTGAAGCAAAACATTTTTTCAAGGAAGAAAACGCTTGACAAGTCTTGTCAGACCACTTTGAAAAATCCGTCCCTTTTTTAGTCATGTCTGTGAGAGGTTTAACTATGGACGAAAAATTACGAATGAATTTCCGGTAGTAGTTAGCAAACCCCAAGAAACGTTGTAATGCCTTAAGATCCTCTGGCAGATCCCACTCAAGAACTGCCCGCACTTTCCCAGGGTCCATACGAAAACCGGATGCTGACACCAGGAATCCTAAAAACTGAAGTTCCTGTACGGCGAACACACACTTCTCCCATTTGGCGTACAGTTTATTATCCCGCAAGATCTGTAACACCTGTCTAACATGCTCCTGATGAGACACAAGATCCGGCGAGTAAATTAAGATATCATCCAAATATATGACCACAAACTGTCCCATTAGGTGGCGAAAGATGTCATTTACAAAGTGTTGAAACACCGCCGGGGCAATACTCAGACCAAATGGCATGACAAGGTTCTCATAATGCCCCTCCGGAGTGTTAAACGCCGTCTTCCACTCATCCCCCTCCTTCATCCTAATCAGATTGTACGCCCCTCTGAGATCCAACTTAGAGAACCATTTGGCACCCACGATCTGATTGAAAAGATCGGGAATAAGTGGGAGCGGATACGGATCTCTGACCGTAATCCGATTAAGCTCACGGAAATCCAGGCAAGGGCGTAGGCCTCCATCTTTTTTCTTCACAAAGAAGAACCCCGCGGCCACCGGGGAAGATGAAGGTCTAATATGCCCCTTAGCCAGACTCTCTGAAATATAATCGTTCATGGCCTGTCTCTCAGGACCAGAAAGGTTATACAACCTAGATTTCGGTAATTTGGCCCCAGGGATCAAGTTAACAGAACAGTCATATTCGCGATGAGGAGGTAATTCTTGACACCCTTTCTCCGAGAATACATCCTCAAAGTCTACCAGAAATGGAGGTAAGGCCCTAGGAGCGACCGCATCAATGACCGTATTCATGCAGTTCTTATTACAGAATTCACTCCATTGGCTTATCTCTCTGAATTGCCAATTAATAACCGGGTTATGCTTAGTTAACCAAGGAAGGCCCAGCACTATAGGAGTAGGAAGACCCTCCAACACATAACAAGACAACAGTTCTTTATGTAACGCCCCCACTTGAAGATCTATGTTATGCACTGCTTGCAAAAAACTTCCCTGACCGAAAGGTCTGGCATCGATCGAGAATATGGGGACGGGTTTAGCCAACACACTCAATCGCATACCTTGAACCCGGGCAAAGCGAGCATCCACCAGATTAGCCCCGGCCCCACTATCCAGAAGAACAGATATCCTCTCAGTTCTCGCACCCACCACCACCTCCGCCGGTACGAGAAACTGAGACGAATTTAGGGACGAAATACTTACTCCCAGATTGCCGTCCACCACACAATCTGGGATCATATGTTTTCCGGCGACTTCTCACTCTGCAAAGGACGGGATGGACACCCCCAATAAAATGTCCCTTTTTCCCACAGAAGAAACAACTTCTTGTTTTGTGGCGCCCCACCGATCCCCTCCCCCGGAATGATGTCCCTCCTAATTGCATAGGCTCCTCTGGACTGACTAGGGGAACCTCCGTATAAGGGACCCTTGAGGAAGGTGGAGTCATCACAGGGGGCGAAGTTACCCGCACCTCTCCCGAAGACGTCTGTCAATACGAATAGCAAGGGCCATAGCGGCCTCCAGTGACGTGGGGGGGTCATACTGTGCCAGCACATCCTTTAATTTGTCAGATAAACCTTGACAAAACTGGCTCCTAAGAGCCGGGTCATTCCACTGGGTGTCTGTGGCCCACCTACGGAACTCCGAACAGAATTCCTCCGCCGGACGATCTCCCTGCTGTATCCTACGTAACTTAGATTCAGCAAGGGAGACCCGATCCGGGTCATCATATACAAGACCCAGAGCTGCAAAAAACCTATCCACTGACTGGAGAGCTGGGGAGCCCGGGGGAGAGCGAACGCCCAGGATTGGGGGTCTCCTTGTAGGAGCGAGATGACAATCCCCACCCTTTGTTCTTCACTCCCAGATGACCGAGGTCGCAGCCGAAAGTACAATTTACATGCCTCCCGGAAAGCAAAAAACTT
>JARQOD010000007.1:158056254-158098252 GCA_033576555.1 Oophaga sylvatica | reverse complement strand
CGGCCGGGAGGTATAAATTTGGGGGGGGGCCCGGGAGGTAGCGGGGTTGGATAGTGGTGAGTGCGGAATTTGCATCCCGATTAGAGAAGGGTATAAGTTCTCGTCTCCAGTTGACGGCGTGGGTTGGATCACAGGTTGGGGGGCAGATAGTGGCGAGCGTGTCGGAAAACAGGAAAGGGCTTAGTGCTGAACCGGTGTCTGTGTCGGTGCAGACAGAGAAGGAAAAGGAAGTGTCGGGTGCGTTTAGATGATGGGCTCACGGGGAGGTATATTGTTTGTTTTGAGGCCCTTGGGGCTCATTTGAAGAAGGAGTTAAGGAGCGTATTTGGAAGGATGAGTACGTTGAAATATTCTCATTGTTCTTTGGAGAAGTTTAATTTGGATAAAAGTAAAAAGGAAATAGTAAGAAGGAGGGAGGAGAAACGGAGGTGGCGATTAATTCCTCAGAGTTCGCAACTGGCAACAAGCGTTTGCTTTTTAGCAAGTGTTACGGGAGAAAGCTTCAGACAACTGCTCGGCTTTGTTTTTGTTATTTGAGCTATTGGGGAGGCGCATAGGGTGTATGGGGACAGGCTTGCTGCGGTATGATGAGCAGTTCAGGCAAAGGAAGGCCGTTGCGTCGGCGATTCGTTGGATCAAAGGACATTGGTCTGTGGATGAGAGTCATTGCACAGAATAAGTTTGGGCATTCCTTTCTCGGGGAACTGGGGGCGCCGGCCAAGTGGAATACAGCTGGGGCAGCGGGAGGAAGTGGTCAGGCCAAGGAGGTGGAACAATTTGGGGTGTGCTGGCAGTTTAATGACGGCCAGTGTAAGTTTGGGGGGGTGTAAATTTAAGCATGTCTGCTCCAATTGCAATGGCGCCTCATGGAGCGTCTAAGTGTTTTAAAAAAGGAAGCAGAAGCCTGGGGGTGGTAATTCCCAAGGGAGAGACTCCGGTGAGTTTGGAAAAAGATGGTCCTTATCTAAATAGATACGTGACAGGGAAAAAGGCGACGTTACTGTCAATGGTTTTTAAGGATGGTTTTGTTATCCCGCATCCTCCGTTTGTTATCCCGCGGGTACTTAAGAATTTGCATTCGGCTTAATTGCATAAGGAGGTGGTCAGTGGAAATTGGCAAAAGAGTTTGTTGGGTCGTATGCGGGCCCTTTCTCGCGCCTCCTTTTCAGGACTTAGTGTTTCCCGTTGGGCGTTGTTCCCAGAAGGACCGAACAAGTTTCGGCTTATTCACATCTTTCTTACCCACGGGGGGAGGTCGGTGAACGATGGCATTGATCCGGAAATTTGTTCGGTTATTTATTCCTCTTTTGACGAGGCTGCGCGGTGGTGAGGAAGTGTGGTCGAGGGGCCTTATGGTAGATGACATTGATCGCTTTCGACTTTTGCCAGTTCATCCTGATAGTTTGAAGCTGCTGGGTTGTTTTTGGAGGGGGAGTTCTTTGTTGACAGATGTTTGCCGATGGCTGTTCCTTATCATGTGCTTATTTTGAGGTTTTAGTTCTTTTTTGGAGTGGGTGGTGCGAGAGGTGTCTGGTTGTGAATCTGTTATTCATTACTGGACGATTTTCTGTGTTAGGCAGTAAATTCTTCATGCTGCCATGGGATCTTGAAAACTGTGATGGGTGGCGGAGCATTTTGGGGTTCCTTTGGCGCCAGGCAAAAATGAGGGCCCTCTTCTTGTTTGTGTTTTTTGGGAATAGTCATCGACACGGTAGCATGGGAGTTCAGATTGCCCGAGGAAAAGTTGTTGGCTTTACGGGCTGAAGTAGGTAGAGCGCGCCGGGTGAAGAAGTTGTCGTTGCGGATTTGCAGTCGTTTGTAGGGAAGTTGAACTTCGCATGTCGAGTGATGCCGATGGGGCGAGTTTTTTCACGTAGGTGGCTAGCGCTACGGCAGGGATAAAAAGCCCCTCATCACTTCATACGTTTGTTGGGGAACTTAAGGCGGATTTGGCAGTTTGGGATTCCTTCTTAGAAGGATATAACGGGCGCTCTTTGGTCATGGCCGAGTTGTTGGAGTGATGTGTTGAGTTGTTTACGGCGCGGCCGGAGGGGTTGGTTTGGAGCCTATTTCAGGGGGCAATGGTGTGCGTCTCGTTGCCTGCAGGAGTGGGTGGCTGAGGGCTTAGTTCGGAACATAACATTATTGAAATTTTTCCAATTCTGGTGGCGTGCATTTATGGGGAAGTGAGTTTCGTGATCGCAGGGTGCGTTTTATTGTGACAACATGGGAGTGTTTGCGCGATTAATGGGATTACTGCGTCCTCTCCTCCTGTCGTGCGGTTTTGCAACGTTTTGGTCTTGTTATGTTTGGAATTGAATGCACACGTGACGGCGGACGCACTGCCGGGTGTGAAAGAATGACATAGCTATTCTCTTTCTCGTTCACAGTGGGATCGTTTTTGCTCTTGGCCCGGAAGCGGAGTGGCGAGGGTTCTAGCCGCCGGAGGAGTTGTGGAGGTGGTTACGGTCTGCAGAGTCTCTGATTAGGGCATCGTTGCTCCAAAAACTTGGGCGGCTTATCGGGCAGTGTGGCGTAACTGGGAAGAGTTTTTAATGACAATTCCAGTTCTGGGGGATGGGGTGGATTACAAAGGCCTTATTGGCTTGGTTGGGGCAAGGGGCGAGGGAAGGATGGTCTTGTGCCAAAGTGTCGGGGTTTTTAGCAGCACTATCTTTTGGGTTTCGTTTGCGGGGGTTTTAGCGATGTGTCAAAGACCTTTTTGGTGCAGCAGGCGGCAAAGGGTTTTCGTCGAAATAAGGGGTTGGGTGATACGAGGCGCCGGTATCCTTCGCTTTGCTAGAGCGATTGGGTTTTATTTGGACACGACGTGTTCTTCTCGTTTTGAAGTTCTGTTATTCCGTCTGGCTTTTTCGTTGGCATTCTTTGGGCTTTGCGGGTAGTGAGCTGGTTTCGGGTAATAGACAGGCGGCGGGGGGTTTGTTGGCTAAGGATGTATTATTGACGGCGGGTGGTGTTGAGTTTTGGCTGCGTAAATCCAGACGGATCAAGAGGGGAGGGGCCGTCGGGTAGTGTTGGTATTGTATCAGGGTACCCGATGTGTCCAGTGTTATGTTTGCAGCGTTTTTTGGGAGTTGGGCCCCGGGTTGGGGGGCTCATTGTTGTGCCATGCCGATGGCGGTAGCCTGTCCAGTATCAGTTCAACGCCATTTTCAAAAAGTCCATTCGAGCATTAGGTCTCGATGATTCTCGTTTGGGACGCATTCATTCCGGATTGGGGCGGCGACTGAGGCGGCAGGTAGGGGGTTGGACGCGGCATCAATACAACGTATTGGGCGTTGGAAGTCTAATCGATTTAGGAGTTATATTAGGCCTTGATTTTTCGAGGTGGTATTTGATTGTTCTGAGGTCTGCGTGGGAAGTTTGGAGGTTGGTTAAGGGTGATCTTTTGGGATGTTTAGTGTTATTTTCTCATTTCAGGTTCCCTTCCTATGCTGATTTGGATTTTTGGTCACTCTTTCGTCCACTGGGGAGCGTTGAGAGCCGACGTCAGGACTGATGGTCGGCAACTGGGATTTCCCCGGTCTATGGCGGTAGTGCGATGGCTCGGTTTTCGAGGAATGCAGTGGAGAAGGGTGTTGCCCGAAATTCATGCGTGCGCCCGCTTGGACCGTGCTCCCGATGTTTTGGTACTCCATGTCGGGGGGAATGATCTTGCGGTGCGTCCTTTTCGTGAGTTAGTGCGAGATATCAAGCAGGATGCTTGCGGTTATGGGTGTTGTATCCGGGGGTCATTTTAGTTTGGTCTGACATTGTGCCATGCAGACGTTGGAGGAACATGAGGTCTCTGGTTAAAATCAATAAGGCCAGGATAAAAGGTTAACAGGGCTGTGTCTTCATTCATGGCTCGGAATGGTAATGTGTCGGTGCGGCATTTGGATTTGGAGAGAAGGGGGAGGGGGATTTTTGGTTGGCCGATGGGGTTCATCGAATGCTGTTGGTTCAGATATGTGGGCACTAGGTATTCAGGAAGGTATTGAAAGGGCCATGGCTTTGCGGTCTTAGGGGGTCTCGGGCCATTGAGGTTTCAATGGGCCCTCGTTGTGGCGGCTCAAGGGGGTGGGGAGAGAGTCCTTGAAGTTGGTGAAATTGGTTTGTGGGACTCTGTTTAGGGTCTCCACTGTTTGAAGTTATGTGGTGGTGATCTGGTGAATGGTGGAAGGGGAGTTCACACGGAGTGGGTGGATCCCCAGGTGGTTGGGTGAACAGCACACCTCAATGGTGGTGCTCCGAGCCTGTGGGGTAACGGCTGGGAGTAAGAGGTGGGATGTTGTTCACAAGGATATTGGTTTAATTCACCATGATCTTTGTAGCTTCAAGGACTCCTCCCTGATTTGTTATTGGTATATATATATTATATTGTTTATATATATATTGTTATATATTGTTATTTATTGTTATTGTTGTTTGTACTTAAATAAAGGCTGCTGTGGCCATACATATTCCAAAGAATTACTGTAATTCGTTATTGGGTATGGATAACTGGGGTATATTGATAAGGGTAAAGGGGGGCTCAGTTCTAGAGTCCTGGGTTTCGTACGAGTAAACAACTCGACTATACCAACGTCAAGTAATGGCCGGAGCAGAGCCTCCCTCCCCTCAAGAAAGAGGCGTGGCGGAGGCCGGCATGACGGGGGTTTGGAGGGGTTTAAAATGAGGGAGGAACATTTAAAATAAGGGGGGAGTGGTTGGGGGGGTTTATAAGGCAGTGATGGGGCGGTCCCAGGGCAGTTTCCTGTCTTGCCCCATCAGTAGTCCCCCCTCCCTCCCTATTGGATGATGTTACTGGATGGTTAATTTTGGGTCATGGCGGCTCAAGGGGGTGGGGAGAGGAGTCCTTGAAGTTGGTGAAATTGGTTTGTGGGACTCTGTTTAGGGTCTCCACTGTTTGAAGTTATGTGGTGGTGATCTGGTGAATGGTGGAAGGGGAGTTCACACGGAGTGGGCGGATCCCCAGGTGGTTGGGTGAACAGCACACCTCAATGGTGGTGCTCCCGAGCCTGTGGGGTAACGGGCTGGGAGTAAGAGGTGGGATGTTGTTCACAGGATATTGGTTTAATTCACCATGATCTTTGTAGCTTCAAGGACTCCTCCCTGATGTGTTATTGGTATATATATATAATATATTGTTATATATATATTGTTATATATTGTTATTTATTGTTATTGTTGTTTGTACTTAAATAAAGGCTGCTGTGGCCATACATATTCCAAAGAATACTGTAATTCGTTATTGGGGTATGGATAACTGGGGTATATTGATAAGGGTAAAGGGGGGCTCAGTTCTAGAGTCCTGGGTTTCGTACGAGTAAACAACTCGACTATACCAACGTCAAAGAAAAAAAAAAAAAAAAGTTTTTTTAGCAGATTGTGTCCGGAGAAAGCATGTATCAAGGCACACAGCAGCAATAAATTTGACTGATTTATGCTGCTGATAAGAGTATCCTGGGGCTTGAGATCGCAAAAAGGAAAGGAAAGATGAAATAATTAATAAAACAACATAATATCTTTCCTTTTTTTAAACCAAGAGGAATTCTAGTATTAAGCTTAAAAATCCACCAAGCTTCTCTATTCCTCAAAGTAAGTTCAGTATCTCCCCCTCTAATGGGTGTATGTATTTTTTCTATTGCATACACAAGAAGTGAATTTAAATTGCCACCATGACATTCAATGAAGTGTTTTGAGACCTGCGATGAATTTCTATTAATATTGACATTTTCTGTATCATATATATGTTCCCTAATCCTTGTTCTAAGCATACGTTTTGTACTTCCAACTTATTTTAATTGGCAAGCAGTGCATTCCATCATGTAAACTACATTTTTGCTATTACAATTTATGAAAGTTTTAATAGAAAAATGGCTATTGTTACTTGAATCACTGAAAATGAGACTTTTTTTAGTATATTTGCACATTTTGCACAATTTAGTGCCGCATTTATGGAATCCTTTAGTACGAAGCCAATTAGAAGATGGAGTTGGAGATGTATTCAAAAAGCTGGGTGAAAGACTCTGTCCCAGAGATGGTGCTCGTCTAGAAACTATCCTAAAGCCCTCCATTATAATTTTATTGATGTCTGGGTCTTCTTTTAGTATAGATAAATTGTTTTGTATAATTCTTTTGATAGCTGCAAATTGTCTACTATATTGAAATGCTAGAGTAACAGGATTTTTGCCATTATTTTGCAAATCTTGTCTAAATTTGAAACGCGGTTTTTGTGCCACAATTTTTTCTGCTCTATGCAGATTCCACTGACTATAACCCCTTGATGTCAAACGAGATTTAATATTAAGAATTTCATTGTAGTACGCTTCATCGGTGCTACAATTTCGCTTGGCTCGTGTCATTTCTCCAATAGGCACACTTTTTATTGTATGTTTGGGATGATGACTATTTGCATGTAAGATAGTATTTCCTGCTGTGTCCTTTCTAAATGTTTGCGTTAGTACTGGTGTACCCGCAATACCCTGCAAGCTTAGATCCAAAAATTCAATACATGAAATTTTGTGTGAAGTTACAAATTTCAGGTTCAAAGGATTACAATTCAGATAAAAATTAAAATTCTGTACGGCAGATGCATCTGAATTCCAAATAATCATGATGTCATCTATAAATCTGCCGTACCAACTGATACAGTTTCTGAATGGATTGTCTACCGTGTAGATATATAGCTCTTCCCACCAACTCATAACTAAATTTGCAAGTGAGGGGGAATATTTAGCCCCCATAGAAACACCACCTATTTGCATGTAGTACTGCTGATTAAAGCAAAAATAGTTACTCGACATTAGCAAATTTGTGACATCTAAGATAAATGACTGGAAATCAGGGAAAAATTACTATATTTACAAAGATGAAATTGTAAAGCATGTATCGCTACTTGGTGGGGAATAGATGTATAAAGTGAAACAACATCAGTTGTAATCCAAGAAAGATTATCATTCCACACAAAACTATTCATAGCCTGCAATACCTCTGTGCTATCTTTAACCCCTTAATAACCGCCGATACGCCTTTTAACGGCGGTCATTAAGGGTACTTAAACCACATCGCCGTTAATTAACGGCGCTGTGGAAAAAGTGAATAGCGCCCCCCAGAGGCGCATTTTCTCCGGGGTCTCAGCTACCGGGGGTAGTCGAGACCCCAGAGAACATGAATCGGGTCGGTTTTTACCGACCCGATGTTGCGGTCGCCGTTATTAACCCTATAACGGCGACCGCAACAAAAAAAAAAAAAATCTGATGTGCCATTTAATTTCTCTGTCCCCAAAGGGTCCCCAGGACCCCCATGTAGCCCCCGATCCAGTCCATGTGGCCCCCGGGCCTCCGTTGTCCCCCGGTGCCGGCGCTGTTAAGAAAATGGCGGGCGCATGCTCAGTGCGCCCGCCGCTATGTGCCGCTGTGCTGGTGGGGGATGGGCAAATATTCTCTGGGGTCTCGGCTACCGGGGTAGCCGAGACCCCAGAGAACATGATCCGGGTCGGTATTCACCGATCCCGGTGTTGCGATCGCGGCTATGCAAGCATAGCCGCGATCGCAAAAAAAAAAAAATGAGGGTCCCCTGGTCCCCCGATCGCCCCCCCGTATACTTACCGGTGTCCTCCGTCCTCCCACAGGCCCCAGGATCCCGGCGTCTTCTTCCTGCAAAAAAAAAATGGCGGGCGCATGCGCAGTGCGCCCGCCGATCTGCTTTGCGGCAGATTCAAAAAAAGTTTCATTGTTTCTCCAGAAAGTGCATTTTGATCACTTTGATAAACTATCACAGTGATCAAAATAAAAAAAACAGTACATAACCCCCCCATTTATCACCCCCTTAGTTAGGGACATATAATAAAAAATAGAAATTATATTTATTTTCAATTTTTCTGTTAGGGTTAGGGTTATATAGGTTAGGGTTATAATTGGGGTTAGGTTAGCATTAGGGTTAGGGTTAGCATTAGGGTTAGGGTTATAATTAGCGTTAGGGTTAAGGGTTCATATGCGTTATGGCAAGTCCGTTAGACGGACTGCGTTACACAGCGTATAAGCGGTGTAACGCAGTCCGTTAACGCTGCCATTCACCCCCATTTGAGGGCGCATCGCGAGCATGCCGTAAATCGGCATGCGTTTGCGACGTGCCATCATTCAGTGACGGAGCCTCGGACGCGGGCTGCAGCGTCTGGGCTCCGTCACGCTAGCGCAGATGAATCATCTGCTGATTCCTCTGCGCTAGCGGGTATAGCATAACGCGATACGTTATGCTATACCGTTACCAGCCCGTCAACGCTATGTGTTGAACGGGCTGGTAAAACGCAAAATGAACCAGCCTTAGGGTTAGGGTTTAATTAGGGTTAATTAGGGTTAGGGTTACAATTAGGGTTAGGGTTACAATTAGGTTAGGGTTACAATTAGGGTTGAATAGGGTTGGATTTAGGTTACGATTAGGGTTAGATTAGGTTAGGGGTGTGTTGATTAGGGTTGGAGCAGAATTGAGGGTTCAATGGCACTAGGGGTCTCAAACGACGGGGTTAAAAGCAAATGGCTGTTGTGAATGGGTTTGAGATGAGTTCTGAGCAGAGGCTCCCTCTGGTGGTTACAAGCGGTACTAGTGAGGATTGGGGAATCAGGTGTTACTGATTGGTCTTATTAAGGGATAAATTTTCCCATCAGGGTTGCCGGTGATCAATTGTTCTGGTCTGAATCCTTCTTTCCAGTTTCCCTTGTAGCCTGCTGTGTCGTGTCTGCATCTCCTGCTATCAGATAAGACAATTTCTTATTTTGTGTTTTTGCTATATTTTTGCATTTTGTCCTGCACTTCTGTGGGGGCCTTCTGGTCCCCTCCGGGGGCTTTTGCCCTCTCAGTTTAGTCCAGCCACTGTGTTTTGTACTTTTGCTTTTTCAGTTTTTTCAGTGGCTGCTGTTTTTGTTACACCAGAGAACTAATTTAGGTGGTAGAGGTCGTGTGATCTCAGGTGATTTTGAAATTAGTAGAGTTGGTGTTTTTCAGGGTTTTCTGGATTGCAGTAAGTACCCTTCCTGTCCTTTTCTATTTAGTTAGTTTGGGCCCCAGCGTTTGCTCATACTATTTTCTTTCTGTGTCAGTATTTCCTCTTGTCTAACCGCCATTACATGTTTGGGGGCTTTCTATTATCTTTGGGGTTCTGCTCCGGGGCAGATAGCTTTCCTATTTCTATCTTTAGGTGTAGTTAGTTTCTCAGGCTGTGACGAGGCGTCTAGGACCAATCGTAGGAACGCTCCACGGCTGCCTCTAGTTGCGGTGGTTAGTCAGGGTACTGCAATCTCATAGATTCCAACTGCTCTGGTGTATTTCCTTTTTTACCTGCACTCCTCAGCTACCGTAACATAACAGTATCACCGGCCATAAAAATTGTATGGTACTCACAGAAGGGAAAAAATATTTTGAAGGAAGAAAAGTTGTCAGAGATATTTTTCTGTTTGTTGCATTTTTTTTTTTTTTTTTTTTTCCCTCTGTATCTCTGGGTGCTGGGGAGGATCTTTTCTCCCAATGGAGTTTGCACAGTTGTCTGGCCGTGTGGATCAGCTTGCCACTGAGGTTCAGAGTATTGCTGCATATCTTGCTAGGTTGCCTGTTGTGGAACCTAGGATCCCCATGCCAGATTTGTTTTTAGGGGATCGAGCTAAGTTTCAGAATTTCAAAAATAATTGTAAATTGTTTCTTGCCTTAAAATCTAAGTCCTCAGGAAACGCAGCGCAGCAGGTTCAAATTGTCATCTCTCTCCTGCGCGGCGATCCTCAGGATTGGGCTTTTTCCCTCACACCTGGGGATCCTGTTTTGAGTGATGTTGATGCATTTTTTCAGGCTTTGGGGTTATTGTACGATGAGCCTAATGTCACTGATCAAGCTGAAAAAGCCTTGTTGGCATTAAATCAGGGGCTTGATGACGCTGAGTTATACTGTCAGAGATTCCGTAGGTGGGCAGTCCTGACCAAATGGAATGACGACGCTTTGGCGGCCCTTTTCCGGAAGGGTCTGTCGGATAATGTAAAGGATGTTATGGTGGGATTCCCTGTCCCCTCTGGTCTCAATGATTCTATGTCATTAGCGATTCAAATTGACAGACGTTTGCGTGAGCGGAGAAGTATGCGTGGAGTGGTGTTGCCTTGTGAGCCAGCTGCTGAGCCCATGCAGTGTGATGGAGTGGTGTCTGGGGCACAGCGTCATGAGTTTCGAAAGCGCAATGGGTTATGTTTCTACTGTGGTGATGCCTCTCATGCTATTTCAGTCTGCCCTAAGCGGGGAAGACGTTTTGCACGCTCAGTTGTCTTGGGTGGTGTTCAGACTAAGTTTTTATTAACTGTCACTCTGATATGCTCTCTGTCCTCATTTTCTGCTCAGGCTTTCGTTGATTCTGGAGCAGCTATTAACCTGATGGATTATGATTTTGCTAAACGTTGTGGTTTCCCTTGATACCCCTACAGAAGTCTATTCCCCTACTGGGGATCGATTCTACCCCTTTGGCTGAGAATAAACCCCAGTTTTCTACTCAGGTGATAATGAGGGTTGAACCTGATCACCAGGAGTGCTGCAAATTTTTGGTTCTATATAATCTGCATGACATTATCGTGCTGGGTTTCCCTTGGTTACAGTCTCATAATCCTGTTTTGGATTGGAAATCTGTGTCTGTAACCAGTTGGGGCTGCCAATGTGTTAATACCAACACTCCTGTTTTTTCTGCCTCCCCACAGGCTGAGGATGTTCCTGACTTTTTGTTTGATTTTTCTGATGTGTTTAGCGAAAGTAAATCTGCATCCTTACCTCCCCATAGGAGCTATGACTGCGCTATTGAATTAGTGCCAGGTAGTAAATTCCCTAAGGTCGCCTTTTTAACTTGTCTGTACCTGAACATGACGCTATGCGGTCTTATATCAAGGAATCATTGGAGAAGGGTCATATCAGACCATCCTCTTCACCCTTAGGTGCCGGTTTTTTCTTTGTGGCCAAAAAAGATGGTTCATTAAGGCCGTGTATTGATTATCGTCTCTTGAACAATATTACTGTGAAATATCAATACCCGTTACCCTTGATTTCTGACCTGTTTTCCAGGGTGAAAAACGCTACTTGGTTTACCAAGCTTGACCTCAGGGGGGCGTATAACCTTATTCGCATTAAGCACGGGGATGAATGGAAGACGGCATTTAACCCCTGAAGGGCATTTTGAGTACCTTGTGATGCCCTTTGGGCTCACTAATGCTCCTTCCGTCTTCCAGTCCTTCATGAATGACATTTTCAGGGATTTTGTGGACAAGTTTCTGATTGTTTATTTGGATGATATCTTGATTTTTTCTAATGACTGGGACTCTCATGTGAAACATGTTCGAACTGTATTCCAGATTTTGAGAGAGAATGCTCTGTATGTGAAGGGATCAAAGTGTCTTTTTGGCGTACAGAAGATCTCATTTCTGGGATTCATTTTGTCCCCATCTGTTATTGAAATGGACCCGGTCAAGGTTCAGGCCATCTGTGATTGGGTCCAACCTACTTCATTAAAGGCTCTTCAGAGATTTTTGGGTTTTGCCAATTTTTATCGTAAATTTATTGGTAATTTCTCGTTATTGTTAAACCATTAACTGATTTGACCAGAAAGGGTTCTGATGTGGTGAATTGGCCTCCTGAGGCAGTCTCTGCGTTTCAGGAACTTAAGCAGAGATTCACTTCTGCTCCTGTTCTACGGCAGCCTGATGTTTCTCTGCCATTTCAGGTGGAGGTTGATGCCTCTGAAATTGGGGCAGGTGCCGTTTTGTCCCAAAAAGATCCAGAGACCTCTAAAAGTAACCCTTGTGCCTTTTTCTCTCGAAAATTTTCTCCTACTGAACGTAATTATGACGTGGGTAATCGGGAGTTATTGGCCATGAAGTGGGCTTTTGAAGAGTGGAGACATTGGCTGGAGGGAGCCAAACATCAGGTGGTGGTCCTTACGGACCATAAGAATCTGGTCTATCTGGAATCTGCCAAGCGACTCAATCCTAGACAGGCCAGGTGGGCCTTGTTTTTCACACGTTTTAATTTTGTGGTTTCCTTTCTTCCTGGCACTAAGAATGTTAAGGCGGATGCCCTCTCGAGGAGTTTCCTTGCGGACTCTCCTGAGCTTCTGATCCCTCTGTTATTTTGAAGGAGGGTGTAGTTCTTTCCGCCATCTCGCCCAATTTGAGACTTGCTCTGGAGGGGTGTCAGGAGGATAGGCCCGAGCGCTGCCCTGTTGGAAAATTGTTTGTCCCGGACCAATGGAAAAAGAGTGTGATGTCTGAGATTCATTGTTCCGCATTGGCTGGGCATCCCGGAATTTTTGGTACCAGAGACTTGGTTAGTCGGTCCTTTTGGTGGCCTACCTTGTCTCGCGATGTCAGGGAATTTGTGCAGTCCTGCGGGACTTGCTCTCGCTCCAAGCCTTGCTCTCGCTCTAGTGGTTTGTTGATGCCATTGCCTGTGCCCAAGAGACCATGGACCCATATCTCTATGGATTTCATTTCCGATCTTCCTGTTTCTCAGAGAATGACCACCATCTGGGTAATTTGTGATAGGTTTTCCAAAATGATACATCTTGTGCCATTACCTAAGTTGCTCTTCTCCTCTGAATTGGTGCCGTTGTTCCTTCAGCACGTGGTTCGTTTACACGGCATTCCTGAGAACATTGTGTCTGACAGAGGAGTCCAGTTTGTTTCCAGATTTTGGAGGACTTTTTGTTCTAAACTGGGTGTTCAATTGTCTTTCTCCTCGGCATTTCATCCTCAGACCAATGGTCAAACTGAGAGAACAAACCAGACATTGGAGACTTATCTAAGATGCTTTGTGTCTGCTGATCAGGATGACTGGGTCTCTTTTTTGCCTTTGGCTGAGTTTGCTCTTAATAATAGGGCTAGCTCTGCCACTTTGATGTCTCCGTTTTTCTGTAATTCTGGGTTTCACCCTCGATTTTCTTCAGGACAGACGGAGGCTTCTGTCTGTCCAGGTGTTGACTCTGTTGTTGAGCGTATGCAGCAGATTTGGGACCAGGTAGTGGAGAGGTTGTCCCTCTCTCAGGAGAAGGCCCAGCGGTTTGCTAACCGGCATAGGACTGATGGTCCTCGGTTTAAAGTGGGGGACTTGGTCTGGTTGTCCTCAAAGAATATTCCTATGAGAGTAGCATCTCCTAAATTTAAGCCTAGGTTCATTGGACCTTATAAGATCATGGAGATTATTAATCCTGTTTCTTTTCGTTTGCTTCTTCCAGGGACATTTAAGATCCATAACGTGTTCCACAAGTCCTTGTTGAAGAGGTTTGTTGAGCCAGTGGTTCCTGCTGCTGTGCCTCCTGACCCTGTTTTGGTTGAGGGCAATCTGGAGTATGTGGTTGAGAAAATATTGGATTCTCGTTTTTCTAGACGAAGACTCCAGTATTTGGTTAAATGGAGAGGTTATGGTCAGGAAGATAATTCTTGGGTGTTTGCTTCGGACATCCATGCTAGGAGACTTATCCGTGCGTATCATAGAACTCATCCTGACCGACCTGGTTGCTCAAATGAGGGTTCGGTGACCCCTCCTCAAGGGGGGGGTACTGTTGTGAATGGGTTTGAGATGAGTTCTGAGCAGAGGCTCCCTCTGGTGGTTACAAGCGGTACTAGTGAGGATTGTGGGAATCAGGTGTTACTGATTGGTCTTAATTAAGGGAATCATTTTCCCATCAGGGTTGCCGGTGATCAATTGTTCTGGTCTGAATCCTTCTTTCCAGTTTCCCTTGTAGCCTGCTGTGTCGTGTCTGCATCTCCTGCTATCAGATAAGACAATTTCTTATTTTGTGTTTTTGCTATATTTTTGCATTTTGTCCTGCACTTCTGTGGGGGCCTTCTGGTCCCCTCCGGGGGCTTTTGCCCTCTCAGTTTAGTCCAGCCACTGTGTTTTGTACTTTTGCTTTTTGCAGTTTTTTCAGTGGCTGCTGTTTTTGTTACACCAGAGAACTAATTTAGGTGGTAGAGGTCGTGTGATCTCAGGTGATTTTGAAATTAGTAGAGTTGGTGTTTTTCAGGGTTTTCTGGGATTGCAGTAAGTACCCTTCCTGTCCTTTTCTATTTAGATAGTTTGGGCCCCAGCGTTTGCTCATACTATTTTCTTTCTGTGTCAGTATTTCCTCTTGTCTAACCGCCATTACATGTTTGGGGGCTTTCTATTATCTTTGGGGTTCTGCTCCGGGGCAGATAGCTTTCCTATTTCTATCTTTAGGTGTAGTTAGTTTCTCAGGCTGTGACGAGGCGTCTAGGACCATCGTAGGAACGCTCACGGCTGCCTCTAGTTGCGGTGTTAGTCAGGGTACTGCATCTCTAGATTCCAACTGCTCTGGTGTATTTCCTTTTTTACCTGCACTCCTCAGCTACCGTAACATAACAAATGGCGCTCCTCCCTTCCGAGCCCTGCCGTGCGCCCAAACAGTGGTTTACCCCAACATATGGGTATCAGCGTACTCAGGACAAATTGCACACCAATTTTGGGGTTCTAATTTCTCCGGTTACCCTTGGGAAAATAAAAAATAGCTGGCTAAAAAATCATTTTGAGAAAAAATGATTTTTAATTTCACGGCTCTGCGTTTAAATTTCTGTGACGCATTTGGGGGTTCAAAGTGCTCACCACACATCTAGATAAGCTCCTTAAGGGGTCTAGTTTCCAAAATGGGGTCACTTGTGGGGGGTTTCCACTGTTTAGACCCATCAGGGGGTCTCCAAACACGACGTGGCTTTCAAAAAGTCAAATGGCGCTCCCTCCCTTCCGAGCCCTGCCGTGCACCCAAACAGTGGTTTACCCCAACATATGGGGTATCAGCGTACTCAGGACAAATTGCACACCAATTTTCGGGTTCTAATTTCTCCAGTTACCCTTGGGAAAATAAAAAATAGCTGGCTAAAAAATCATTTTTGAGAAAAAAAATGATTTTTCATTTTCACGGCTCTGCGTTTATAAATTTCTGTGAAGCACTTGGGGGTTCAAAGTGCTCACCACACATCTAGATAAGCTCCTTGGGGGGTCTAGTTTGCAAAATGGTGTCACTTGCAGGGGGTTTCTACTGTTTAGGTACATCAAGGGCTCTGCAAACACAACATGACGCCTGCAGAACATTCCATCAAAGTCTGCATTACAAAATGGCGCTCCTTCCCTTCCAAGCACTCCCATGCGCCCAAACAGTGGTTTCACCCCACATATGGGGTATCAGCGTACACAGGAAAAATTGCACAACAACTTTTTGGGTCCAATTTCTCCTGTTACCCTTGGGAAAATAAAAAAAATAGCGGGCTAAAGAATAATTTTTGAGGAAAAAAATGATTTTTTATTTTCACGGCTCTACGTTTATTAATTTCTGTGAAGCACTTGGGGGTTCAAAGTGCTCACCACACATCTAGATAAGTTCCTTAAGGGGTCTAGTTTCCAAAATGGTGTGATTTGTGGGGGGTTTCGACTGTTTAGGCGTATCAGGGGCTCTCCAAACGCGACATGGCGTCCAATTTCAATTCCAGCCAATTTTGGTTTGAAAAAGTCAAACGGCGCTCCTTCCCTTCCAAGCCCTGCCGTGCGCCCAAACAGTGGTCCCACCCCACATATGGGGTATCAGCGTACTCAGGACAAATTGGACAACAACTTTTGTGGTCTAATTTCTCCTGTTACCCTTGGAAAAATAAAAAATTGGGGACTAAACGATCAGGATTGTGGAAAAAATATGACTTTTTATTTTCATGCCCGGGAGTTATAAACTTCTGTGAAGCACTTGGGGTTCAAAGTGCTCACCACACATCTAGTAAGTTCCTTAGGGGGTCTAATTTCCAAAATGGGGTCACTTGTGGGGGGTTTCCACTGTTTAGACACATCAGGGCCTCTACAAACACGACATGACGTCCAGCCAATTCTGCGCTGAAAAAGTCAAACGGCGCTCCTTCCCTTCCAAGCTCTGCCATGCACCCAAACAGTGGTTTACCCCCACATATGGGGTATCATCATGCTCAGGACAAATTGCACAAAAACTTTTGGGGTCTTGTTACCCTTGGAAAAATAAAAATTGGGGTGAAAAGATTGTTTTTTGTGGAAAAAATATGATTTTTTATTTTAACTGTTCTGTTATTAACTTCTGTGAAGCACTTGGAGGTTCAAAGTGCTCACCACACATCTAGATAAGTTCCTTAGGGGGTCTAGTTTCCAAAATGGGGTCACTTGTGAGGGTTTCCACTGTTTAGACACATCAGGGCCTCTACAAACGCGACATGGCGTCCAGCCAATTCTGCGTTGAAAAAGTCAAATGTCGCTCCTTCCCTTGCGACCTCTGCCGTGCGCCCAAAAAGTGGTTTACCCCCACATATGGGGTATCGGCTTATTCAGGAGAAATTGCACAACAAATTTTGTGGTTCATTTTTTCTTTTAACACTTGTGAAAATAAAAAAATAGGTTCCGAAGTAAAGTTTTTGCAAAAAAAGTTAAATGTTAATTTTTTCCTTCCACATTGCTTCAGTTCCTGTGAAGCACGTAAAGGGTTAATAAACTTCTTAAATGTGGTTTTGAGCACCTTGAGGGGTGCAGTTTTTAGAATGGTGTCACTTTTGGCTATTTTCTATCATATAGACCCCTCAAAGTGACTTCAAATGTGATGTGGTCCCTAAAAAAAAATGGTGTTGTAAAAATGGGAAATCGCTGGTCAACTTTTAACCCTTATAACTTTGTAAAAAAAAAATTTTGGTCCCAAAATTGTGCTGATGTAAAGTAGACATGTGGGCAATGTTATTTATTAAGAAATTTGTGTGACATATCTCTCTGATTTAAGGGCATAAAAATTTAAAGTTTGAAAATTGTTAAATTTTAAAAATTTTCGCCATATTTCCGTTTTTTTCATAAATAAACACAAGTCATATCAAAGAAATTTTACCAGTAACGTGAAGTACAATATGTCACGAAAAAACAGTCTCAGAATCAGTGGGATTCGTTAAAGCGTTCCAGAGTTATAACCTCATAAAGTGACAGTGGTCAGAATTGTAAAAATTGGCCCGGTCATTAAGCTGCAAAATGGCTCTGTCACTAAGGGGTTAATATAACCAGGGACCCTCTGAACAAGTGGTTGAAGCAAAAGATCAAGCCATACCAGAGACTATGGGTCTCATAGGGGGAGGATGCATTTTCTTTGTGTTTTTTGGTAATGCATAAAGTGTGGGAGTGACAGGGTTAAAGACTTTCAGATAGTTGTAATGAACAAAACTGATTATATTGCCTGGGTAGAAAACATGCTTTCTGATGAAACCATCTATAAAGCCATGCATATTGATCCTTTGTCTAAAATCAAAGATCGTATATATAATATCATTGATGAGGGATTTAATTTGGGTCATTTCAGTGCAAAAGAAAGAGATTATCTGAAAGTCTTTAACCCTGTCACTCCCACACTTTATGCATTACCAAAAACACACAAGAAAATGCATCCTCCCCCTATGAGACCCATAGTCTCTGGTATTGGATCAATCGGTGAAAAACTGGGGGAATGGCTTGATCTTTTGCTTCAACCACTTGTTCAGAGGGTCCCTGGTTATATTAAAGATAGCACAGAGGTATTGCAGGCTATGAATAGTTTTGTGTGGAATGATAATCTTTCTTGGATTACAACTGATGTTGTTTCACTTTATACATCTATTCCCCACCAAGTAGCGATACATGCTTTACAATTTCATCTTTGTAAATATAGTAATTTTTCCCCTGATTTCCAGTCATTTATCTTAGATGTCACAAATTTGCTAATGTCGAGTAACTATTTTTGCTTTAATCAGCAGTACTACATGCAAATAGGTGGTGTTTCTATGGGGGCTAAATATTCCCCCTCACTTGCAAATTTAGTTATGAGTTGGTGGGAAGAGCTATATATCTACACGGTAGACAATCCATTCAGAAACTGTATCAGTTGGTATGGCAGATTTATAGATGACATCATGATTATTTGGAATTCAGATGCATCTGCCGTACAGAATTTTAATTTTTATCTGAATTGTAATCCTTTGAACCTGAAATTTGTAACTTCACACAAAATTTCATGTATTGAATTTTTGGATCTAAGCTTGCAGGGTATTGCGGGTACACCAGTACTAACGCAAACATTTAGAAAGGACACAGCAGGAAATACTATCTTACATGCAAATAGTCATCATCCCAAACATACAATAAAAAGTGTGCCTATTGGAGAAATGACACGAGCCAAGCGAAATTGTAGCACCGATGAAGCGTACTACAATGAAATTCTTAATATTAAATCTCGTTTGACATCAAGGGGTTATAGTCAGTGGAATCTGCATAGAGCAGAAAAAATTGTGGCACAAAAACCGCGTTTCAAATTTAGACAAGATTTGCAAAATAATGGCAAAAATCCTGTTACTCTAGCATTTCAATATAGTAGACAATTTGCAGCTATCAAAAGAATTATACAAAACAATTTATCTATACTAAAAGAAGACCCAGACATCAATAAAATTATAATGGAGGGCTTTAGGATAGTTTCTAGACGAGCACCATCTCTGGGACAGAGTCTTTCACCCAGCTTTTTGAATACATCTCCAACTCCATCTTCTAATTGGCTTCGTACTAAAGGATTCCATAAATGCGGCACTAAATTGTGCAAAATGTGCAAATATACTAAAAAAAGTCTCATTTTCAGTGATTCAAGTAACAATAGCCATTTTTCTATTAAAACTTTCATAAATTGTAATAGCAAAAATGTAGTTTACATGATGGAATGCACTGCTTGCCAATTAAAATAAGTTGGAAGTACAAAACGTATGCTTAGAACAAGGATTAGGGAACATATATATGATACAGAAAATGTCAATATTAATAGAAATTCATCGCAGGTCTCAAAACACTTCATTGAATGTCATGGTGGCAATTTAAATTCACTTCTTGTGTATGCAATAGAAAAAATACATACACCCATTAGAGGGGGAGATACTGAACTTACTTTGAGGAATAGAGAAGCTTGGTGGATTTTTAAGCTTAATACTAGAATTGTTTAAACAAAAGGAAAGATATTATGTTGTTTTATTAATTATTTCATCTTTCCTTTCCTTTTTGCGATCTCAAGCCCCAGGATACTCTTATCAGCAGCATAAATCAGTCAAATTTATTGCCTGCTGTGTGCCTTGAAACATGCTTTCTCCGGACACAATCTGCTAAAAAAACTTTTTTTTTTTTTTTCCTTATCCTGCGATCTCAAGCCGCATGACTATGTTCACCAGTGTTATAAATCAGTTATTTGAAAATACTCTTCATAATTGTTATGTGTCCATTACATGTCTTTTACATCTAAGCTGTGCCCCATATAATTCTTTATATCTCTGAACAAATTAATTACTAATATAAATGATAGATTTTTCTTTGCATGTTTGAGTGTTCTCAGGGCTATATATTCATTGATAATAATAAAGTTGAATAGCCCACAGTGTCACATTCTTTTAATTCTTGCCTTTTTGTCATGTTTTCTTCCTTTTTTTCAACTTTGCTTCTTTTCACCTACCACCTGTTGCTCTAATTAATTATGTTAATTATTTTAATGGTGTGTTCACTCCTTTTTTTCACTATATAAGCATTGTATTGCACTGTGTTTGTTATCATGACTAAGGGTGCTGCGTCACCTGAAACGCGTTGATAACGCATTCATCTGCTGCTAATCTATGCTGATACTCCTCTGTATTTGGAATGACAAGTGAATAAAGAAAAAAAATTTTTTTATCTTCATTATCGTTTTTCCTTTTGCAATGTTTCACGTCTGACACAGCGGTTCCTTGCTCCGATCTCTGGTATGCTGCACTGGTGAGCTGGACTTTTATTATTACTGCTCATTCTTCTAGACCTTTCTGCAGCTTTCGACACAGTTGACCACTGTCTCCTACTGTCTAGGCTCCAGTCACTAGGTATTAAGGACACTGCTCTCTCCTGGTTCTCTTCCTATCTTTCTGACTGCTCCTTCAGTGTTTCGTTCTCTGTTTTTCCCGTCATCTCCTCTTCCTCTCACTGTCGGTGTACCCCAGGGCTCAGTCCTTGGCCCCCTTCTCTTCTCTCTCTACACGGCCCCAATTGGACAGACCATCAGCAGATTTGGCTTTCAGTACCATCTTTATGCTGATGACACACAACTATAGACGTCATCCCCCGACCTTACCCCCGCTGTTCTACAGAACGCCACCGACTGTCTGTCCGCAGTCTCTATCTGAAACTTAACCTCTCCAAAACTGAACTCCTGCTCCCGCCGTCTACTAACCTCCCTAAATCTGACATTTCCCTCTCCGTGGGCGGCACCATAATAACACCCCGGCAGCAGGCTCGCTGTCTGGGTGTTATGTTTGACATCAATCTCTCCTTCACCTCCCATATACAATCTCTTGCCCGCTCTTGCCGCCTACACCTAAAGAACATCTCTAGAATCTGCCCTTTTCTCACCATGGAAACAACAAAAACCCTCACTGTAGCATTGATCCACTCCCGCCTGGACTACTGCAACGCTCTATTACTTGGCCTCCCCATTACTCGACTCTCCCCTCTCCAGTCCATCCTTAATGCAGCAGCCAGGGTCATCCATCTGGCTAATCGGTACTCGGACGCGTCCGCTGTTCGCCAGTTCTTTGTCACGGGTGTGTCGCTGCGAAGATCGTCGCGATTGCACACCCTGACTTCTCACAGCTGAGTTTCTGCTGCTGCGTGTTTTTCGGCAGTGAGAGAGTTAATTCTCCCTCTCTCTGTGCTGGACAAGACCAGCCTCGCTCAGCTGCAATTAATGTTGCGATAATTGGATTCCTTCAAATACCTGCCTGTCGGCTAGGGAAGTGTCGGTGAAAGCATTCATGCAGACCAGCAGAGCGGATCATATTGAGAAGTCTAAAGCTAAGAGTACCTGTTGTGGTTTTCTCCTCTCCTCGCTTTATTATTTATCTCCTTACCTGTTGGTGTTCCCTCTGTAGTTGTAGTTTTGTTTGCAAGGTGTCTTTTATTTTACCCTTGTACTGTCTCGTTCATCTTATACTGTGTGTAGGCAGTTACCTTCCCGTTCCCTGTGGTGGTAATCAGGGTCCTTCTCAGGACTAGATTACAGTGGTCAGGGATTCACAGGAGATAGGGTTACGCTGGCGGCCTGGACCTCTGTACCATCAACAGTACCTCCAGGTAGAGGGATTAGTCAGGACCCCAGCTTAGGGTCAGCATAGACCCCGGTCCTCCTGTATGCAGAGACAGCGTGACATTTTCACCGACCACTAAAGATTTTCTCCAGCCACCATGGATCCAGTAGTCAGTCTAGCTCAGCAGTTGCAGAGTTTGTCCATGGAGCTGGCGGACGTTAAGTCCAAGGTTTTGTACCCCCGGAGCAGGCCGGACCTGAACCTAAAGTAGCTCTCCCTGACAGATTCGCTGGGGGGGGGACAAGTTTTTTGCTTTCCGGGAGGCATGTAAATTGTACTTTCGGCTGCGACCTCGGTCATCTGGGAGTGAAGAACAAAGGGTGGGGATTGTCATCTCGCTCCTACAAGGAGACCCCCAATCCTGGGCGTTCGCTCTCCCCCCGGGCTCCCCAGCTCTCCAGTCAGTGGATAGGTTTTTTGCAGCTCTGGGTCTTGTATATGATGACCCGGATCGGGTCTCCCTTGCTGAATCTAAGTTACGTAGGATACAGCAGGGAGATCGTCCGGCGGAGGAATTCTGTTCGGAGTTCCGTAGGTGGGCCACAGACACCCAGTGGAATGACCCGGCTCTTAGGAGCCAGTTTTGTCAAGGTTTATCTGACAAATTAAAGGATGTGCTGGCACAGTATGACCCCCCCACGTCACTGGAGGCCGCTATGGCCCTTGCTATTCGTATTGACAGACGTCTTCGGGAGAGGTGCGGGGTAACTTCGCCCCTGTGATGACTCCACTTTCCTCAAGGGTCCCTTATACGGAGGTTCCCTAGTCAGTCCAGAGGAGCCTATGCAATTAGGAGGGACATCATTCCGGGGGAGGGGATCGGTGGGGCGCCACAAAACAAGAAGTTGTTTCTTCTGTGGGAAAAAGGGACATTTTATTGGGGGGTGTCCATCCGTCCTTTGCAGAGTGAGAAGTCGCCGGAAAACTATTGATCCCAGATTGTGTGGTGGACGGCAATCTGGGAGTAAGTATTTCGTCCTAAATTCGTCTCAGTTTCTCGTACCGGCGGAGGTGGTGGTGGGTGCGAGAACTGAGAGGATATCTGTTCTTCTGGATAGTGGGGCCGGGGCTAATCTGGTGGATGCTCGCTTTGCCCGGGTTCAAGGTATGCGATTGAGTGTGTTGGCTAAACCCGTCCCCATATTCTCGATCGATGCCAGACCTTTCGGTCAGGGAAGTTTTTTGCAAGCAGTGCATAACATAGATCTTCAAGTGGGGGCGTTACATAAAGAACTGTTGTCTTGTTATGTGTTGGAGGGTCTTCCTACTCCTATAGTGCTGGGCCTTCCTTGGTTAACTAAGCATAACCCGGTTATTAATTGGCAATTCAGAGAGATAAGCCAATGGAGTGAATTCTGTAATAAGAACTGCATGAATACGGTCATTGATGCGGTCGCTCCTAGGGCCTTACCTCCATTTCTGGTAGACTTTGAGGATGTATTCTCAGAGAAAGGGTGTCAAGAATTACCTCCTCATCGCGAATATGACTGTTCTGTTAACTTGATCCCTGGGGCCAAATTACCGAAATCTAGGTTGTATAACCTTTCTGGTCCTGAGAGACAGGCCATGAACGATTATATTTCAGAGAGTCTGGCTAAGGGGCATATTAGACCTTCATCTTCCCCGGTGGCCGCGGGGTTCTTCTTTGTGAAGAAAAAAGATGGAGGCCTACGCCCTTGCCTGGATTTCCGTGAGCTTAATCGGATTACGGTCCGAGATCCGTATCCGCTCCCACTTATTCCCGATCTTTTCAATCAGATCGTGGGTGCCAAATGGTTCTCTAAGTTGGATCTCAGAGGGGCGTACAATCTGATTAGGATGAAGGAGGGGGATGAGTGGAAGACGGCGTTTAACACTCCGGAGGGGCATTATGAGAACCTTGTCATGCCATTTGGTCTGAGTATTGCCCCGGCGGTGTTTCAACACTTTGTAAATGACATCTTTCGCCACCTAATGGGACAGTTTGTGGTCATATATTTGGATGATATCTTAATTTACTCGCGGATCTTGTGTCTCATCAGGAGCATGTTAGACAGGTGTTACAGATCTTGCGGGATAATAAACTGTACGCCAAATGGGAGAAGTGTGTGTTCGCCGTACAGGAACTTCAGTTTTTAGGATTCCTGGTGTCAGCATCCGGTTTTCGTATGGACCCTGGGAAAGTGCGGGCAGTTCTTGAGTGGGATCTGCCAGAGGATCTTAAGGCATTACAACGTTTCTTGGGGTTTGCTAACTACTACCGGAAATTCATTCGTAATTTTTCGTCCATAGTTAAACCTCTCACAGACATGACTAAAAAAGGGACGGATTTTTCAAAGTGGTCTGACAAGACTTGTCAAGCGTTTTCTTCCTTGAAAAAATGTTTTGCTTCAGCACCCATACTTATTCAGCCTGATGCGTCACAGCCGTTCATTGTTGAGGTGGACGCTTCCAAGGTAGGGGTGGGAGCAGTATTGTCACAAGGTTCGTCCCCTGGTAAATGGCATCCGTGCGCCTTCTTCTCTAAAAAATTGTCGTCCGCGGAGAGGAATTATGATGTCGGCAATAGGGAACTCTTGGCCATTAAGTTAGCTTTTGAGGAGTGGCGTCATTTTTTGGAGGGGGCAGTCCACCCCGTCACCGTCATTACCGATCACAAAAACCTGCTATATTTAGAGTCCGCTAAACGTCTGAATCCCAGACAAGCTAGGTGGTCGTTGTTTTTTACCAGGTTTAATTTTGTCGTCACATATCGTCCTGGGTCAAAAAATGTTAAGGCGGATGCCTTATCTCGCTGTTTCCCAGGGGCTGGGAATACGGAGGACCCGGTTCCGGTCCTTCAGGAGGGGGTGGTGGTGTCGGCAGTATGCTCTGAGCTTGAGGAGGAGGTATTGGAGGCTCAGGGGGACGCCCCTGTAGGACCTCCAGGGAGACTGTTTGTACCAAATCAGTTGCGACAAAAGGTGATCGAGGCACACCATAATTCAGCTTTGGCAGGACACCCAGGGAGTAAAGCAACTGAGGATCTCCTCTCGCGCCGGTTTTGGTGGCCTAACTTACATAGGGAGGTGGTAACTTTTGTCGCATCCTGCGAGGTTTGTGCGCGCTCTAAGACCCCACATACCCGTCCGTCTGGGACCCTCTTACCTTTGAAGATCCCGGAGCGTCCGTGGACTCATCTGTCTATGGACTTCATTACGGACCTCCCGCCATCTTCGGGTAAAACAGTCATACTCGTTGTAGTGGACAGGTTCAGCAAGATGGCACATTTTATCACTCTTCCTGCTCTTCCTAATGCTAAAACTCTTGCGCAGGTGTTTATTGGGAGATTGTAAGACTTCACGGGGTACCCTCCGATGTGGTGTCGGATCGGGGGTCTCAGTTTGTGTCCAAATTCTGGAAAGCATTTTGTACACGGCGGGGGATGCAGTTGTCATTTTCATCGGCTTTTCACCCGCAGTCCAATGGTCAGACAGAGCGTCTGAACCAGAGCTTGGAGACATATCTCCGGTGTTTTGTGTCAGAGAACCAGGAGGACTGGGCTTCTTTCTTGCCTCTGGCGGAGTTTGCTCTAAATAATAGGCGGAGTGAGTCCACTGGTAAGTCCCCGTTTTTTGGGGCATATGGTTTTCACCCGAGTTTTGTACCTTCAATAGGGGGGGCTCTTCTGGGGTTCCTGAGGAGGAACGATTTTCGTCGTCACTTGCTTCAGTGTGGAGAGGAGTGCTGAATAATCTGAGTACTATGGGGAACCGATACAAACGTATGGCTGATAGGAGGAGAGTGTCTGGTCCGGACCTAAGTGTGAACGATCTGGTATGGTTGTCTACCAAGAATATAAAACTTAAGGTTCCCTCCTGGAAACTGGGTCCCAGGTTCATCGGGCCATACAAGATCAGTTCTATAATTAATCCGGTTGCATTCCGTCTTGACCTCCCTCCCACATTTAAAATTCATAATGTGTTCCAGAGATCGTTGCTTAAGAGGTATGTGGCGCCGGTGATACCTTCACCTTTACCTCCTCCTCCTGTGGTGGTCAATGGTAACTTGGAGTTCCAGGTGTCGAGAGTCATCGATTCACGTCTGAATCGCCGGTCCCTTCAGTACCTTGTTCATTGGAGGGGGTATGGTCCTGAGGAGAGGATGTGGGTTCCTGCGTCGGATATTAACGCAGACCGATTGGTTCGGGCCTTCCACACTACTCACCCAGATAAACCCGGCCCTGAGGGTCCGGAGGCCCCTCGTAGAAGGGGGGGTACTGTCACGGGTGTGTCGCTGCGAAGATCGTCGCGATTGCACACCCTGACTTCTCACAGCTGAGTTTCTGCTGCTGGGTGTTTTTCGGCAGTGAGAGAGTTAATTCTCCCTCTCTCTGTGCTGGACAAGACCAGCCTCGCTCAGCTGCAATTAATGTTGCGATAATTGGATTCCTTCAAATACCTGCCTGTCGGCTAGGGAAGTGTCGGTGAAAGCATTCATGCAGACCAGCAGAGCGGATCATATTGAGAAGTCTAAAGCTAAGAGTACCTGTTGTGGTTTTCTACTCTCCTCGCTTTATTATTTATCTCCTTACCTGTTGGTGTTCCCTCTGTAGTTGTAGTTTTGTTTGCAAGGTGTCTTATTTTACCCCTTGTACTGTCTCGTTCGTCTTATACTGTGTGTAGGCAGTTACCTTCCCGTTCCCTGTGGTGGTAATCAGGGTCCTTCTCAGGACTAGATTACAGTGGTCAGGGATTCACAGGAGATAGGGTTACGCTGGCGGCCTGGACCTCTGTACCATCAACAGTACCTCCAGGTAGAGGGATTAGTCAGGACCCCAGCTTAGGGTCAGCATAGACCCCGGTCCTCCTGTATGCAGAGACAGCGTGACATTCTTACACTGGCTGCCCATTCATTATAGGATCCAATTCAAAGTACTGGTTCTCACCCACAAAGCTCTCCACAGTGCAGCACCCTCCTACATCTCCTCCCTCATTTCCATCTATCGGCCTAACCGACTGCTGCGCTCTGCAAACGACTTTTGACTAACCTCTGCACTAATCCGTACCTCCCACTCCCGACTCCAAGACTTCTCCCGCGCTGCGCCAATCCTCTGGAATGCTCTACCCCAAGAAATTAGGACTATCCACAATTTGCATGGTTTCAGGCGCTCCCTCAAAACACATTTGTTCAGAGCGGCCTATCACATTCACTAATCAAAGTCTTTCTATGTGTAAGTGTGTATGTGTAGCCCATTCACTATCTCCATCCATCCCTCACTCCCTCAAGATGGCTGGACCATCATTGTAAATGCACCATTGTATATACACACCTGTACTTTGTATCTCCCCCACCTCATTGTAGATTGTAAGCTCTCACGAGCAGGGGCGGCTTATTTTGCTTTAATTATTGTATTGTTAACGTTGTTACTTATGACTTGTGTTTTGAAACTGTTAAACTGTAAAGCGCTGCGGAATATGTTGGCGCTGTATAAATAAAGATTATTATTATTTTCGTCATATGCGGTGTCCCTGCCATTAATGCGGGGTTGCTCGCCGAGCCCGCATCTTTCCAGGTAGATGATGGCTGACTTAATCAGCCATCATGTGCCTTTAACAGCCGTGGGTAGAGCCTATCTGTTAACCTGTTAAATGCTGCTGTTACTCTCTGACGGCAGCCTTTAACACACGCCAGCAGGGGGAGACCATCATTCCATCGCGTCATTCTGGTGTTAAAAATACAGCGTGGGGGCAAATAGTGGCATGGATTTAGTGTGGTTGTGCCTTAAATTCTGGCATTAAATGTGCCAGAATTTTGTTGAACACAATCATTTATGGATAAATATGATAATTAAATGTACCAAAGAGATGTTTGCAACATGACCGACACTTGTCTAGAAAAGGGGGTCATGGTTTGGTTGTGTCGCAAAAATTCTACGAAGGGACAGGAAGAAAATTTGATTGACAGAACACGTTCCTCCATCGGAAACATTGGATACTTGTAATTATATAAAGCAGCAATGGTGCAATATTTTATTAAGTTATACCAATTTTAAGACTGTAAAAGAAAGGACAACTTGATTGACAGGACACATCCTCCATTGGAAACTGTGGGTAATGGTAACAATATATCTAAGCAAGGGTGCCATTTTTTATTAGAAAAATATATAATTAATATTAATTAGGTTCACGAGAAAACCATTTTAAAATAAAAGGGAAGGAAAATAAAACAAAAGTGCATTTATCTATTATGGCACAAATCCCTTTTTTGCAGGATTTATTGTTACTTAATTCGTCACTTCTTTGAATTTTTTATGACTGAGCTCAAATGCAATTAGTTGTTCGTTTTGCAAAACATTTTCACCTGTTGCAGAGTAAAAAGGCATACAGCAGGTGAAATAAGTATTGAACACGTCACCAATTTTCTAAGTGAATATTTTGTAAAGGTGCTATTGACATGAAATTCAAACTTTAGCTGTCCATAAATTATGTGTAATAATAAGAAATAACACAGGGACAAATTATTGTACACATGAACAAAGAGAGGCCCAAAAAGCCCTGGAAAGTCAAGACACCAGCTGAAATCTATCAGTAATTAGAAAGCAGTGCTGCCACTTAGTGAAAAATAATATCAGCTGGTTAAACTGATGGCCTATAAAAAGGAGTCTCATTACCAAGGTGCCACACAAGAAACATCTAAATGATGGGGAAAACCAGTGCAAGACCTTTGCAACCTTATTGTTGCAAAACATACTGACGGCATTGGTTACAGAAGAATTTCTAAATTACAGTTGTTTCCAGTGAACACTGTTGGAGCCGTTATCCGAAAGTAGAAAGAACATCATTTCACCATAAACCTGCCATGATCAGGTGAACCTCACAAGATTTCAGATAGAGGAGTGAAAATAATTATCAGAAGAGTTGTGGACGAGCAAAGGATCACCTGCGGAGAGCTCCAGAAAGACCTGGATCAGCAGGTGCAATTGTTTCAAAGAAAACAATAAATAATGCACTCATCCTCCATAACCTGTATGCACGCTCACCACGCAATACTCCATTGCTGAACAAAAGCATGTTCAAGTGCATTTAAAGCTTGCTCAACAACATTAGACAAGCCTGTGAAATACTGGAAGACTATAGTCTGGTCAGACAAGACCAAAATTGAATTATTTGATTGCCATAATACACACCATGTTTGAAGGCCAACAGGCACTGAATATGACCCCAAAAACGCCACACCAGCAGTGTAAAAGGGAGCATCATGATGTGGGGCTGTTTTTCATACAGCACTGGCAAATTTCATATGATTGAAGGAACGACGAATGGACAAATGTACCAAGACATTCGTGATAAAAATCTGTTGTCATCTACCAGGATGATGAAGATGAAACGAGGGTTGACATTTCAGCAAGACAATTATCCCACAGCCAAAGAAACTCTCAATTGGCTTCATAAACAGAAAATAAGCTGCTAGAATGGCCCAGCCAATCATCGACCTGAATCCAATAGAAAATTTGTGAAAAGAACTAAAGCTCAGAGTTCATAGAAGGAGGCGACAAGACCGTAAGGATTTGAAAAGTGTTTGTGTGGAAGAATGGGACAATATCACACCTGAGCAATGCATGCGACTAGTTTCTCGATACAGGAGACGTCTTGAAGCTGTCATCACCAACAAAGGCTTCTGTATGAAGTATTAGTTAAATTTCAGTGAGCATGCTCAATACTTTTTCCCTGGTGTAAGTTCTCATTATTATCTAAGGCTGGAGAAAAATGGGTTAAATCTGCGCTACTGACCAGTAATGAGCAGGAGTCAAAACTCCAGGAATGTGGTTTAGTTGTCAATGCGTTTCAAAGTATCATACTTCATCAAGCCAAGTGTGCCGAAAAAATATGCATTCCTGGATTTCTGACTCCTGCCCATCACTTATCCGTGGGCCGTGCAGATTTAACCCATTCTTCTCCAGCCTTAGATGTTCTCCAAGTCATGGGTCTACAGCAGCCTTTTTAAGCTCTGTAAGCGATTGTGATCATCAGGGTCGGATTAAGAACATGATGGGCCTGGAGCTGAAGGGGCGGGCAAGGGGCGGGGCAAGGGGTGGGGCCAAACACGGCAATTCACAAAAGCCAAAAATGTAACGTAAAAGATATAAACAAAGTAAATATATGATACATGCCTAATATAAATACAGTGGATATAGAAAGTCTGTTATGGTTATCGCGCTGATAGTAACTTATGAGGCAAATAAGCAGGGTTATTCACTGAACGCAAAACTGTGTTTTATTGTAAATAAAGCTATAGAACAAAGTAAATATAAATATATGATACATGCCAAATATAAATAAAGTGGATATAGAAAGTATGTTATGGTTATCACGCTGATAGTAACTTATGAGGCAAATAAACAGGGTTATTCACTGAACACTAAACTGTGTTTTATCGTAAATAAATCAAACTGGTAGAAGAAAACTAAACTGTTGTGAATGGACTTGAAATGAGTTCTGAGCAGAGGCTCCCTCTGGTGGTTACAAGCGGTACTGGACTGTCCTGTGAAGATTGTGAGGATTGGGAATCAGGTGTTACTGACTGGTCTTATATAAGGGAGTCGCCTTCCCATCAGGGTTGCCGGTGATCAATTGTTCTGGTCTCAATCCTTGATTCCTGCTTCCTTTGTAGCCTGCTGTGTCGTGTCTGCATCTCCTGCTAACAGATAAGACATTTTCTTCTTTTTGTTTTTGTGCTTGATTTTTGCATTTTGTCCTGCACTTCTGTGGGGGCCTTCAGGGTCCCCTTCGGGGGCTTTTGCCCTCTCAGTTTAGTTCAGCCACTGATGTTTGTACATTTGCTTTTTCCAGTTTTTTCAGTGGCTGCTGTTTTGATTTTGTTACACCAGAGAACTAATTTAGGTGGTAGAGGTCGTGTGATCTCAGATGTTTTTGAAATTAGTAGAGTTGGTGCTTTTCAGGGTTTTTTGGGATTGCAGTAAGTGCCCTTCCTATCCTTTTCTATTTAGGTAGTTTGGGCCCCAACGTTTGCTCATACTATTTTCTGTCTGTGTCAGTATTTCTTCTTGTCTAACCGCCATTACATGTTTGGGGGCTTTCTATGTTCTTTGGGGATCTGCTCCGGGCAGATAGCTTTCCTCTTTCTATCTTTAGGTGTAGTTAGTTTCTCAGGCTGTGACGAGGCGTCTAGGACCAACGTAGGAACGCTCCACGGCTGCCTCTAGTTGTGGTGGTTAGTCAGGGTACTGCAATCTCATAGATTCCAACTGCTCTGGTGTATTGCCTTTTTTACCTGCACTCCTCAGCTACCGAAACATAACAGTATCACCGGCCAAAAAATTGAAAATTGTATGGTACTCACAGAAGGGAAAAAAATAATTGTAAAGAAAAAAAGGTTGTCAGAGTTGTCAGAGATATTTTTCGTTTGTTGCATTTTTTTTTTTTTCCCTCTGTATCTCTGGGTGCTGGGGAGGATGATTTTTTCTCTCAATGGAGTTTGCACAGTTATCTGGCCGTGTGGATCAGCTTGCCACTGAGGTTCAGAGTATTGCTACCTATCTTGCTAGGTTGCCTGTTATGTTTCGGTAGCTGAGGAGTGCAGGTAAAAAAGGAAATACACCAGAGCAGTTGGAATCTATGGATTGCAGTACCCTGACTAACCACCACAACTAGAGGCAGCCGTGGAGCGTTCCTACGTTGGTCCTAGACGCCTCGTCACAGCCTGAGAAACTAACTACACCTAAAGATAGAAATAGGAAAGCTATCTGCCCCGGAGCAGAACTCCAAAGATAATAGAAAGCCCCCAAACATGTAATGGCGGTTAGACAAGAGGAAATACTGACACAGAAAGAAAATAGTATGAGCAAACGCTGGGCCCAAACTATCTAAATAGAAAAGGATAGGAAGGGTACTTACTGCAATCCCAGAAAACACTGAAAAAACACCAACTCTACTAATTTCAAAATCACCTGAGATCACACGACCTCTACCACCTAAATTAGTTCTCTGGTGTAACAAAAACAGCAGCCACTGAAAAAACTGGAAAAAGCAAAAGTACAAAACACAGTGGCTGGACTAAACTGAGAGGGCAAAAGCCCCCGGAGGGGACCCTGAAGGCCCCCACAGAAGTGCAGGACAAATGCAAAAATATAGCAAAAACACAAAATAAGAAATTGTCTTATCTGATAGCAGGAGATGCAGACACGACACAGCAGGCTACAAGGGAAACTGGAAAGAAGGATTCAGACCAGAACAATTGATCACCGGCAACCCTGATGGGAAAATGATTCCCTTAAATAAGACCAATCAGTAACACCTGATTCCCAATCCTCACTAGTACCGCTTGTAACCACCAGAGGGAGCCTCTGCTCAGAACTCATCTCAAACCCATTCACAACAGTACCCCCCCCTTGAGGAGGGGTCACCGAACCCTCATTTGAGCAACCAGGTCGGTCAGGATGAGTTCTATGATACGCACGGATAAGTCTCCTAGCATGGATGTCCGAAGCAAACACCCAAGAATTATCTTCCTGACCATAACCTCTCCATTTAACCAAATACTGGAGTCTTCGTCTAGAAAAACGAGAATCCAATATTTTCTCAACCACATACTCCAGATTGCCCTCAACCAAAACAGGGTCAGGAGGCACAGCAGCAGGAACCACTGGCTCAACAAACCTCTTCAACAAGGACTTGTGGAACACGTTATGGATCTTAAATGTCCCTGGAAGAAGCAAACGAAAAGAAACAGGATTAATAATCTCCATGATCTTATAAGGTCCAATGAACCTAGGCTTAAATTTAGGAGATGCTACTCTCATAGGAATATTCTTTGAGGACAACCAGACCAAGTCCCCCACTTTAAACCGAGGACCATCAGTCCTATGCCGGTTAGCAAACCGCTGGGCCTTCTCCTGAGAGAGGGACAACCTCTCCACTACCTGGTCCCAAATCTGCTGCATACGCTCAACAACAGAGTCAACACCTGGACAGACAGAAGCCTCCGTCTGTCCTGAAGAAAATCGAGGGTGAAACCCAGAATTACAGAAAAACGGAGACATCAAAGTGGCAGAGCTAGCCCTATTATTAAGAGCAAACTCAGCCAAAGGCAAAAAAGAGACCCAGTCATCCTGATCAGCAGACACAAAGCATCTTAGATAAGTCTCCAATGTCTGGTTTGTTCTCTCAGTTTGACCATTGGTCTGAGGATGAAATGCCGAGGAGAAAGACAATTGAACACCCAGTTTAGAACAAAAAGTCCTCCAAAATCTGGAAACAAACTGGACTCCTCTGTCAGACACAATGTTCTCAGGAATGCCGTGTAAACGAACCACGTGCTGAAGGAACAACGGCACCAATTCAGAGGAGGAAGGCAACTTAGGTAATGGCACAAGATGTATCATTTGGAAAACCTATCACAAATTACCCAGATGGTGGTCATTCTCTGAGAAACAGGAAGATCGGAAATGAAATCCATAGAGATATGGGTCCATGGTCTCTTGGGCACAGGCAATGGCATCAACAAACCACTAGAGCGAGAGCAAGGCTTGGAGCGAGAGCAAGTCCCGCAGGACTGCACAAATTCCCTGACATCGCGAGACAAGGTAGGCCACCAAAAGGACCGACTAACCAAGTCTCTGGTACCAAAAATTCCGGGATGCCCAGCCAATGCGGAACAATGAATCTCAGACATCACACTCTTTTTCCATTGGTCCGGGACAAACAATTTTCCAACAGGGCAGCGCTCGGGCCTATCCTCCTGACACCCCTCCAGAGCAAGTCTCAAATTGGGCGAGATGGCGGAAAGAACTACACCCTCCTTCAAAATAACAGAGGGATCAGATAGCTCAGGAGAGTCCGCAAGGAAACTCCTCGAGAGGGCATCCGCCTTAACATTCTTAGTGCCAGGAAGAAAGGAAACCACAAAATTAAAACGTGTGAAAAACAAGGCCCACCTGGCCTGTCTAGGATTGAGTCGCTTGGCAGATTCCAGATAGACCAGATTCTTATGGTCCGTAAGGACCACCACCTGATGTTTGGCTCCCTCCAGCCAATGTCTCCACTCTTCAAAAGCCCACTTCATGGCCAATAACTCCCGATTACCCACGTCATAATTACGTTCAGTAGGAGAAAATTTTCGAGAGAAAAAGGCACAAGGGTTACTTTTAGAGGTCTCTGGATCTTTTTGGGACAAAACGGCACCTGCCCCAATTTCAGAGGCATCAACCTCCACCTGAAATGGCAGAGAAACATCAGGCTGCCATAGAACAGGAGCAGAAGTGAATCTCTGCTTAAGTTCCTGAAACGCAGAGACTGCCTCAGGAGGCCAATTCACCACATCAGAACCCTTTCTGGTCAAATCAGTTAATGGTTTAACAATAACAGAGAAATTACCAATAAATTTACGATAAAAATTGGCAAAACCCAAAAATCTCTGAAGAGCCTTTAATGAAGTAGGTTGGACCCAATCACAGATGGCCTGAACCTTGACCGGGTCCATTTCAATAACAGATGGGGACAAAATGAATCCCAGAAATGAGATCTTCTGTACGCCAAAAAGACACTTTGATCCCTTCACATACAGAGCATTCTCTCTCAAAATCTGGAATACAGTTCGAACATGTTTCACATGAGAGTCCCAGTCATTAGAAAAAATCAAGATATCATCCAAATAAACAATCAGAAACTTGTCCACAAAATCCCTGAAAATGTCATTCATGAAGGACTGGAAGACGGAAGGAGCATTAGTGAGCCCAAAGGGCATCACAAGGTACTCAAAATGCCCTTCAGGGGTGTTAAATGCCGTCTTCCATTCATCCCCGTGCTTAATGCGAATAAGGTTATACGCCCCCCTGAGGTCAAGCTTGGTAAACCAAGTAGCGTTTTTCACCCTGGAAAACAGGTCAGAAATCAAGGGTAACGGGTATTGATATTTCACAGTAATATTGTTCAAGAGACGATAATCAATACACGGCCTTAATGAACCATCTTTTTTGGCCACAAAGAAAAAACCGGCACCTAAGGGTGAAGAGGATGGTCTGATATGACCCTTCTCCAATGATTCCTTGATATAAGACCGCATAGCGTCATGTTCAGGTACAGACAAGTTAAAAAGGCGACCCTTAGGGAATTTACTACCTGGCACTAATTCAATAGCGCAGTCATAGCTCCTATGGGGAGGTAAGGATGCAGATTTACTTTCGCTAAACACATCAGAAAAATCAAACAAAAAGTCAGGAACATCCTCAGCCTGGGGGGAGGCAGAAAAAACAGGAGTGTTGGTATTAACACATTGGCAGCCCCAACTGGTTACAGACACAGATTTCCAATCCAAAACAGGATTATGAGACTGTAACCAAGGGAAACCCAGCACGATAATGTCATGCAGATTATATAGAACCAAAAATTTGCAGCACTCCTGGTGATCAGGTTCAACCCTCATTATCACCTGAGTAGAAAACTGGGGTTTATTCTCAGCCAAAGGGGTAGAATCGATCCCCAGTAGGGGAATAGACTTCTGTAGGGGTATCAAGGGAAATCCACAACGTTTAGCAAAATCATAATCCATCAGGTTAATAGCTGCTCCAGAATCAACGAAAGCCTGAGCAGAAAATGAGGACAGAGAGCATATCAGAGTAACAGTTAATAAAAACTTAGTCTGAACACTACCCAAGACAACTGAGCGTGCAAAACGTCTTCCCCGCTTAGGGCAGACTGAAATAGCATGAGAGGCATCACCACAGTAGAAACATAACCCATTGCGCTTTCGAAACTCATGACGCTGTGCCCCAGACACCACTCCATCACACTGCATGGGCTCAGCAGCTGGCTCACAAGGCAACACCACTCCACGCATACTTCTCCGCTCACGCAAACGTCTGTCAATTTGAATCGCTAATGACATAGAATCATTGAGACCAGAGGGGACAGGAATCCCACCATAACATCCTTTACATTATCTGACAGACCCTTACGGAAAAGGGCCGCCAAAGCGTCGTCATTCCATTTGGTCAGGACTGCCCACCTACGGAATCTCTGACAGTATAACTCAGCGTCATCAAGCCCCTGATTTAATGCCAACAAGGCTTTTTCAGCTTGATCAGTGACATTAGGCTCATCGTACAATAACCCCAAAGCCTGAAAAAATGCATCAACATCACTCAAAACAGGATCCACAGGTGTCAGGGAAAAAGCCCAATCCTGAGGATCGCCGCGCAGGAGAGAGATGACAATTTGAACCTGCTGCGCTGCGTTTCCTGAGGACTTAGATTTTAAGGCAAAAACAATTTACAGTTATTTTTGAAATTCTGAAACTTAGCTCGATCCCCTAAAAACAAATCTGGCATGGGGATCCTAGGTTCCACAACAGGCAACCTAGCAAGATATGCAGCAATACTCTGAACCTCAGTGGCAAGCTGATCCACACGGCCAGACAACTGTGCAAACTCCATTGGGAGAAAAGATCCTCCCCAGCACCCAGAGATACAGAGGGAAAAAAAAAATGCAACAAACAGAAAAATATCTCTGACAACTTTTCTTCCTTCAAAATATTTTTTCCCTTCTGTGAGTACCATACAATTTTTATAGGCCGGTGATACTGTTATGTTTCGGTAGCTGAGGAGTGCAGGTAAAAAAGGAAATACACCAGAGCAGTTGGAATCTATGGGATTGCAGTACCCTGACTAACCACCACAACTAGAGGCAGCCGTGGAGCGTTCCTACGTTGGTCCTAGACGCCTCGTCACAGCCTGAGAAACTAACTACACCTAAAGATAGAAATAGGAAAGCTATCTGCCCCGGAGCAGAACTCCAAAGATAATAGAAAGCCCCCAAACATGTAATGGCGGTTAGACAAGAGGAAATACTGACACAGAAAGAAAATAGTATGAGCAAACGCTGGGGCCCAAACTATCTAAATAGAAAAGGATAGGAAGGGTACTTACTGCAATCCCAGAAAACACTGAAAAAACACCAACTCTACTAATTTCAAAATCACCTGAGATCACACGACCTCTACCACCTAAATTAGTTCTCTGGTGTAACAAAAACAGCAGCCACTGAAAAAACTGGAAAAAGCAAAAGTACAAAACACAGTGGCTGGACTAAACTGAGAGGGCAAAAGCCCCCGGAGGGGACCCTGAAGGCCCCCACAGAAGTGCAGGACAAAATGCAAAAATATAGCAAAAACACAAAATAAGAAATTGTCTTATCTGATAGCAGGAGATGCAGACACGACACAGCAGGCTACAAGGGAAACTGGAAAGAAGGATTCAGACCAGAACAATTGATCACCGGCAACCCTGATGGGAAAATGATTCCCTTAAATAAGACCAATCAGTAACACCTGATTCCCAATCCTCACTAGTACCGCTTGTAACCACCAGAGGGAGCCTCTGCTCAGAACTCATCTCAAACCCATTCACAACAGTTGCCTGTTGTGGAACCTAGGATTCCCATGCCAGATTTGTTTTTGGGGGATCGAGCCAAGTTTCTGAATTTCAAAAATAATTGTAAATTGTTTTTTGCCTTAAAATCTAAGTCCTCAGAGAACGCAGCGCAGCAGGTTCAAATTGTCATCTCTCTCCTGCGCGGCGATCCTCAGGATTGGGCTTTTTCCCTGACACCTGGGGATCCTGTTTTGAGTGATGTTGATGCATTTTTTCAGGCCTTGGGGTTATTGTACGATGAGCCTAATGTCTCTGATCAAGCTGAAAAAGCTTTGTTGGCATTAAATCAGGGGCTTGATGACGCTGAGTTATACTGTCAGAGATTCCGTAGGTGGGCAGTCCTGACCAAATGGAATGACGACGCTTTGGCAGCCCTTTTTCGGAAGGGTCTGTCAGATAATGTAAAGGATGTTATGGTGGGATTCCCTGTCCCCTCTGGTCTTAATGATTCTATGTCATTAGCGATTCAAATTGACAGACGTTTGCGTGAGCGGAGAAGTATGCGTGGTATAGTGTTGCCTTGTGAACCTGCTTCTGAATCCATGCAGTGTGATAGAGTGGTTTCTGGGGCACAGCGTCATGAGTTTCGAAAGCGCAATGGGTTATGTTTCTACTGTGGTGATGCCTCTCATGCTATTTCAGTCTGCCCTAAGCGGGGAAGACGTTTTGCACGCTCAGTTGTCTTGGGTAGTGTTCAGACTAAGTTTTTATTAACTGTTACTCTGATATGCTCTCTGTCCTCATTTTCTGCTCAGGCTTTCGTTGATTCGGGAGCAGCTATTAACCTGATGGATTTTGATTTTGCTAAACGTTGTGGGTTTCCCTTGATACCCCTACAGAAGTCTATTCCCCTACTGGGGATCGATTCTACCCCTTTGGCTGAGAATAAACCTCAGTTCTCTACTCAGGTGATAATGAGGGTTGAACCTGATCATCAGGAGAGCTGCAATTTTTTGGTTCTGTATAATCTGCATGACATTATCGTGCTGGGTTTCCCTTGGTTACAGTCTCATAATCCTGTTTTGGATTGGAAATCTGTGTCTGTAACCAGTTGGGGCTGCCAATGTGTTAATACCAACACTCCTGTGTTTTCTGCCTCCCCCCAGGCTCAGGATGTGCCTGACTTTTTGATTGATTTTTCTGATGTGTTTAGCGAAAGTAAATCTGCATCCTTGCCTCCCCATAGGAGCTATGACTGCGCTATTGACTTAGTGCCTGGTAGTAAATTCCCTAAAGGTCGCCTTTTTAACTTGTCTGTACCTGAACATGACGCTATGCGGTCTTATATCAAGGAGTCATTGGAGAACGGTCATATCAGACCATCCTCTTCACCCTTAGGTGCCGGTTTTTTCTTTGTGGCCAAAAAGGATGGTTCATTAAGGCCGTGTATTGATTATCGTCTTTTGAACAATATTACTGTGAAATATCAATACCCTTTACCCTTGATTTCCGACCTGTTTTCCAGGGTGAAAAACGCTACTTGGTTTACCAAGCTTGACCTCAGGGGGGCATACAACCTTATTCGCATTAAGCACGGGGATGAATGGAAGACGGCATTTAACACCCCTGAGGGGCATTTTGAGTACCTTGTGATGCCCTTTGGGCTCACTAATGCTCCTTCTGTCTTCCAGTCCTTCATGAATGACATTTTCAGGGATTTTGTGGATAAATTTCTGATTGTTTATTTGGATGATATCTTGATTTTTTCCAATGACTGGGACTCTCATGTGAAACATGTTCGAACTGTATTCCAGATTTTGAGAGAGAATGCTCTGTATGTGAAGGGATCAAAGTGTCTTTTTGGCGTACAGAGGATCTCATTTTTGGGATTCATTTTGTCCCCATCTGTTATTGAAATGGACCCGGTCAAGGTTCAGGCCATCTGTGATTGGGTCCAACCTACTTCATTAAAGGCTCTTCAAAGATTTTTGGGTTTTGCCAATTTTTATCGTAAATTTATTGGTAATTTCTCGGTTATTGTTAAACCATTAACTGATTTGACCAAAAAGGGTTCTGATGTGGTGAATTGGCCTCCTGAGGCAGTCTCTGCATTTCAGGAACTTAAGCAGAGATTCACTTCTGCTCCTGTTCTACGGCAGCCTGATGTTTCTCTGCCATTTCAGGTGGAGGTTGATGCCTCTGAAATTGGGGCAGGTGCCGTTTTGTCCCAAAGAGATCCTGAGACCTCTAAAAGTAACCCTTGTGCCTTTTTCTCTCGAAATTTTCTCCTACTGAACGTAATTATGACGTGGGTAATCGGGAGTTATTGGCCATGAAGTGGGCTTTTGAAGAGTGGAGATATTGGCTGGAGGGAGCCAAACATCAGGTGGTGGTCCTTACTGACCATAAGAATCTGGTTTATCTGGAATCTGCCAAGCGACTTAATCCTAGACAGGCCAGGTGGGCCTTGTTTTTCACACGTTTTAATTTTGTGGTTTCCTTTCTTCCTGGCACTAAGAATGTTAAGGCGGATGCCCTTTCGAGGAGTTTCCTTGCGGACTCTCCTGAGTTATCTGATCCTTCTGTTATTTTGAAAGAAGGGGTAGTTCTTTCCGCCATCTCGCCCAATTTGAGACTGGCTCTGGAGGGGTGTCAGGAGGATAGGCCCGAGCGCTGCCCTGTTGGGAAATTGTTTGTCCCGGACCACTGGAAAAAGAGTGTGATGTCTGAGATTCATTGTTCCGCGTTGGCCGGTCATCCCGGAATTTTTGGTACCAGAGACTTGGTTAGTCGGTCCTTTTGGTGGCCTACCTTGTCTCGTGATGTCAGGGAATTTGTGCAGTCCTGCGGGACTTGCTCTCGCTCCAAGCCTTGCTCTCGCTCTAGTGGTTTGTTGATGCCATTGCCTGTGCCCAAGAGACCATGGACCCATATCTCTATGGATTTCATTTCCAACCTCCCTGTTTCTCAGAGAATGACCGCCATCTGGGTGATTTGTGATAGGTTTTCCAAGATGATACATCTTGTGCCATTACCTAAGTTGCCTTCCTCCTCTGAATTGGTGCCTTTGTTTCTTCAGCACGTGGTTTGTTTACACGGCATTCCTGAGAACATTGTGTCTGACAGAGGAGTCCAGTTTGTTTCCAGATTTTGGAGGACCTTTTGTTCTAAACTTGGTGTTCAATTGTCTTTCTCCTCTGCGTTTCATCCTCAGACCAATGGTCAAACTGAGAGAACAAACCAGACATTGGAGACTTATCTAAGATGCTTTGTGTCTGCTGATCAGGATGACTGGGTCTCTTTTTTGCCTTTGGCTGAGTGTGCTCTTAATAATAGGGCTAGCTGTGCCACTTTGATGTCTCCATTTTTCTGTAATTCTGGGTTTCACCCTCGATTTTCTTCAGGACAGACGGAGGCTTCTGTCTGTCCAGGTGTTGACTCTGTTGTGGAGCGTATGCAACAGATTTGGGACCAGGTAGTGGAGAGGTTGTCCCTCTCTCAGGAGAGGGCCCAGCAGTTTGCTAACCGGCATAGGACTGATGGTCCTCGGTTTAAAGTGGGGGACTTGGTCTGGTTGTCCTCAAAAAATATTCCTATGAGAGTGGCATCTCCTAAATTTAAGCCTAGGTTCATTGGACCTTATAAGATCATGGAGATTCTTAATCCTGTTTCTTTTCGTTTGCTTCTTCCAGGGACATTTAAGATCCATAACGTGTTCCACAAGTCCTTGTTGAAGAGGTTTGTTGAGCCAGTGGTTCCTACTGCTTTGCCTCCTGACCCTGTTCTGGTTGAGGGCAATATGGAGTTTGTGGTTGAGAAAATATTGAATTCTCGTTTTTCTAGACGGAAACTCCAGTATTTGGTTAAGTGGAGAGGTTATGGTCAGGAAGACAATTCTTGGGTGTTTGCTTCGGACATCCATGCTAGGAGACTCATCCGTGCGTATCATAGAACTCATCCTGACCGACCTGGTTGCTCAAGTGAGGGTTCGGTGACCCCTCCTCAAGGGGGGGGTACTGTTGTGAATGGACTTGAAATGAGTTCTGAGCAGAGGCTCCCTCTGGTGGTTACAAGCGGTACTGGACTGTCCAGTGAAGATTGTGAGGATTGGGAATCAGGTGTTACTGACTGGTCTTATATAAGGGAGTCACCTTCCCATCAGGGTTGCCGGTGATCAATTGTTCTGGTCTCAATCCTTGATTCCTGCTTCCTTTGTAGCCTGCTGTGTCGTGTCTGCATCTCCTGCTAACAGATAAGACATTTTCTTCTTCTTGTTTTTGTGCTTGATTTTTGCATTTTGTCCTGCACTTCTGTTGGGGCCTTCAGGGTCCCCTTCGGGGGCTTTTGCCCTCTCAGTTTAGTTCAGCCACTGATGTTTGTACATTTGCTTTTTCCAGTTTTTTCAGTGGCTGCTGTTTTGATTTTGTTACACCAGAGAACTAATTTAGGTGGTAGAGGTCGTGTGATCTCAGGTGTTTTTGAAATTAGTAGAGTTGGTGCTTTTCAGGGTTTTTTGGGATTGCAGTAAGTGCCCTTCCTATCCTTTTCTATTTAGGTAGTTTGGGCCCCAACGTTTGCTCATACTATTTTCTGTCTGTGTCAGTATTTCTTCTTGTCTAACCGCCATTACATGTTTGGGGGCTTTCTATGTTCTTTGGGGATCTGCTCCGGGGCAGATAGCTTTCCTCTTTCTATCTTTAGGTGTAGTTAGTTTCTCAGGCTGTGACGAGGCGTCTAGGACCAACGTAGGAACGCTCCACGGCTGCCTCTAGTTGTGGTGGTTAGTCAGGGTACTGCAATCTCATAGATTCCAACTGCTCTGGTGTATTGCCTTTTTTACCTGCACTCCTCAGCTACCGAAACATAACACTAAACTACACATTCACTTTTCGTGCTTTTTTTGCTTGCAAATTCCTCAATTGTAGAATCAAGATTAAGCTCATTCAGCAATCTATTTTCAATACATAACAGAGAGAGGGCATTTAAACGCTCCTGACCCATGGAAGATCTTAGTTCATTTTTCACGCGTTTTAGTGCAGAGAATGAACGCTCACCACTGCAGTTGGTGACCATCAAACACAAATACATGCGAAGGGTCACGTATGTGTTTGGAAATGCACTGACTAGGGATTGTGTGATCAGAAACTTGTACATTGTCATTTCTTGACTCTCATGCATGGCTTTATTTGCAGAAGTCTGGTAAATTTGAAAAGAGAGGCAAACTGTACAATTTCTTCAGCAAACAGGGGGTCAAGATCTTCAGAATATGCTGTCATCAGCGTACTGGCTTTGGAGCGTAGACTTTCTGATGCTAGAGAGCATATTTCTGACAGAAAGCCAAATTTTTCTTCTGTTACACGGTATGCTGCTTGTCTATACCTTAGTGATTCTGTCAGTTGGTCAATTATTACATAAAAGGTATGTACTTTAAACTTCTCAGATGGTGTCATATCAGCATCAG
>JARQOD010000007.1:158026551-158056154 GCA_033576555.1 Oophaga sylvatica | reverse complement strand
ACCCCCAACTGGGGGTTTCCACGCCCCAGCCCTCACCTGTGGTCGTTGGGTCTTTTTTTAACCAGCATTCGTCACACGGCACTGCAGGTAATGGCAGTGCCCTTCACGGCCCTCAAAACCCTACAAAGGAAAGTGGTCTTACTTCGTACACTTTATTTTTTATATTTATTTTTTATATTTTAATTATTTTTCTAGGTTTTTATTTAGGTTTGTGGCTTCGGGGTTTTCGTTTTGATTTGGTAGCATTAATAAGTTTCCCAAAGGGTCAATACTGTAAAATAAAATGAAGTCCAAAAACCCTCTTTTTCCATGAAAAATTTTTTAATTTTTTTTTATTTTTTATTTATTTTTTATATTGTGCTGTTCCATTTGTCGATAAGTATTGTTTTATTTCCAGCTGTGTTTAATTATTCTTTCATGCTCTTGCTGCCCCCTGTGGCCCCTTTCTTATGGCGCTGTAATTTAAATTCTGGTACACCCTTTTCATTTCTTTGCTGGGTCATGCTTTTGTCCTGTTAGCACCCATTTGCTTTTTTGTTCTTTATGGGGAGACACGTTTTGCCGAGCTGTGAAACGCTCAGTTTTCGACCACCCTCACCCCTGTGGTCCCTTGCAGCACATTTGGTGCTCATCTTGCTGCCCTCTTTCCCCATGCTTTTCTGGGAAGTTATGTATACCTTATAGCTGAATGTCCAGATTTAAATAAAAAAGTCTGGTTAAAAAATCCCTGGTGGCTTCATCTCTCGGACGCTGAACGCATGGTCTGTCTGCTTGATGAGGAAAACGGAAGGTGGAAAACTCCCAGCCCCCTTAAAACCCCATTATGGGGGAAGAAAAAAAAAATAGTGTATTAACACTGTGTTCCAAAAAATTATGAAAAATTGTTTAGGAGTGATAAGGTAAGAATTTTTTTGTTTGTCAGTTAAACTCATTGATGGTGATGTGTGTCATGGCTCTTTATATCACTGTAAGCAATTGCAGACACCTGTGCTAATTAGTTTGGCAGGTGTGTCCAATGAAAGGCAAGACTACTTAAGAAGGCTGTCCCACATTATTAAGCAGCCTACATTTTCTGTCAAAATGGGAAAGAAAAGGATGTGTCGGCTGCTGAGAAGCAACAAATTGTGGAGTGTTTAGGTCAAGGCATGACTACAATCAACATTGCCAAGACACTTCATCGTGATCATCGCACAATCAAGAAGTATGTAGCTGATTCACAGTACACACGTGTGCGTGCTGATAAGGGAAAATTGCGGACTCTTTCCTACAGGCCATTATGTCAGGTTAAAAGAGCAGCGGCAAAAATGCCTTGTCATAGCAGCAGACAAGTTTTTGAAGCTGCTGGTGCCTCCAACAACCCCCGAACAACAAGATGCAGGGTCCTTCAGAGGTTTGCAGCTGTGCGTAAGCCATCCTGTCGACCTCCTCTATCCACTGCACACAATCAGAAATGGCTCCATTGGGCCAAACAATACATGAAGACTGACTTCAAAACTGTTTTGTTCACCGATGAGTGCCGTCCAACGCTCGATGGTTCAGATGGATGGAGTGGAGGATGGCTGGTTGATGGACACCCCATGCAAACATGGCTACGACGCCAGCAAGGAGGAGGTGGAGTAATGTTTTGGGCTGGAATCATGGGGAGAGAAATTGTCGGCCCCTTTAGGATCCCTGAAGGGGTAAAGATGAACTCCATAGTGTATGTTGAGTTTCTCAAACAGCACTTCCTGCCATGGTTCAAGAAGAAGAACCGTGCATTCCGCAGCAAGATCATTTTCATGCATGATAATGCACCGTCTCATGCTGCACATAACACATCTGCATCTCTGGCTGCTAAGGGCATAAAAGGGGACAAACTTATGGTGTGGCCCCCATGCTCCCCTGACCTCAACCCCATTGAGAACCTCTGGAGCATCATCAAAAGGAGTGTCTATGATAGCGGGAGGCAGTTCACATCTAAGCAACAGCTCTGGGAGGGTATTCTGTCCTCATGCAAAACAACTGAAGCAGAAACCATCCAAAACCAGACAAATTCAATGGACGAGAGAGTTCAGAAGCTCCTTTCGAACAAGGGGTCCTATGTGCAAATGTAACATCACCTAGAATAATGTTTTGAGTTGAAAACTGTTTGATTTCAGTTTGTAATAACCTGCTAATGCTTATAATTTCAAAAATTACCATTTTTTTGTTCTTTATTAAAATGAAAAGGTTGAAAACTCTGCTGTGCATAATAATTTGGAACATGCATTTTGAGTGCAGTTTGAGTGTTTTATTTTTTAAAAATATACAGTTATCATAGGCAGTTTGTACAAAAAAACCTTTCAATTGTACTCTAATAGTTATTTGACAGGAAAATTACAATGACTGAAATTCATATAGGTAATTTGGGAAAGTCTGAAAAATATTATTTGCATAATAATTTGGAACACAGTGTATACATGTCATTGTGACATATATATATATATATATATATATATATATATATATTATATTTATATTTATAGTTCATACACTTCTACATAGTGTAATAGCCGCTAATTCAATTGCGGCTTTTGTGAAATTACAGAACCCCGACATGAAATGACACATGGTTTACATACAGTTAACCATGTCATTTCATGTAGTTGATATATGGTTTTCACTAACAATTACATGAGTGTATGTGTGCAAAATTTCACACATGTAGGGGTTAATGAAAGGTGTAAATTCATTAAAAAAAATGTATGGGCTCCCGCCCTATTTTCTCAACCAGACAGACAAAGCCAGCGAGTAGGGGCAGATAATAATAGCCTAGGGAGGGTGCATTTATTTGAAAAGAAAAATAAAATAATAAAGCAAGCTTTTTCTTACCTATCCGACGCACAGTCAGGTCCCACGCTGTAATCCATCAGAAAGGGTTAACTAGCTTTCAGCCAAGCAGCACAGCTAATGCTTGCCACTGAGCTAAAAGCTCCTGAATGAATGAGCTTATCTCCCAGCTGGCAGGAGAGTAAGTGATTACTGTGTGAAGCTTAATTGATTGCTTCCCACTGCAATCAATTTACTTCAGGTCAGCGGGGACTCCCTCTGAAGCCACTGATGCTGTGCGGTGTCCCCGCTGACCTGAAGTGAACTGATTGCAGTGGGAAGCAATCAATTAAGCTTCACACAATAATCACATCCTTCCTGTCGGGCCGGAGATAAGCGCATTCATTCAGGAGCTTTCAGCTCAGCGGCAAGCATTAGCTGTGCTGCTTGGCTGAAAGCTAGTTAACCCTTTGTGAAGGATTACATCGTGGGACCTGACAGATCGCCGGATAGGTAAGAATAATGTTTTATTATTTTTTCTTTGTTATAGGAGATCAAGGGCTTCGCAAGGATTGACAGTTAAATAAAAGATGGTCAAAAAAATGTGTGTTTATTTCATTAAAATTATTTATTCTTCATGTGTGTGTGTTTTTTTATTTCCTTCAATAGGATTAATAATTGATAGTTGTCAAATTGACAGCTCTCAATTATTAACCTGGCTTAAAGTCACCTTTCAATAGCAAGGTGGCTTTAACCCATTATTAACCCATTCGCCACCGCTACAGGGCAATGGGAATAGACCAGCAAAGTGCCAGAAAGGGCGAAACTAATCATAGATTTGCCTTTTCTGGGGTGGCTGGGGGCAGATGGTAGTAGCCAGGGGGGGGGGGCAAAAAATAAATGCACCCTCCCTAGGTTATTATTATCTGCCCCCACTCGCTGGCTTTGTCTGTCTGGTTAAGAAAATAGCGCAGGAGCCCACGCATTTTTTTTCAATGAATTTACACCTTTAATTAACCCCTATCTGTATGAAATTTTGCACACATACACTCATGTAATTGTTAGTGAAAACCATATATCAAACTACATGAAATGACATGGTTAACTGTATGTAAAACGTGTCATTTCATGTCGGGTCTGTAATTTCAAAAAAGCCAGCAATTGAATTAGCGGCTATTATACTATGTAGAAGTGTATGAACTATAAATATATATATATATATATATATGTGTGTCACAATGACATGTGTGTATATATATATATATATATATGTATATATATATATATATACAGTCATGGCCAAAAGTTTTGAGAATGACACAAATATTAATTTTTACAAAGTCTACTGCTTCACTTTTTCTAATGGCAATTTGCATATACTCCAGAATGTTATAAAGAGTGATCAGCTTAACAGCAATTACTTGCAAAGTCAATATTTGGCTAGAAAATGAACTTTATCCCCAAAACACATTTCAACATCATTGCAGCCCTGCCTTAAAAGGACCAGCTAACCTCTTTTCAGTGATTGCTCCATTAACACAGGTGTGGGTGTTGATGAGGACATGGCTGGAGATCAATCTGTCATGATTAAGTAAGAATGACACCACTGGACACTTTAAAAGGAGGCTGGTGCTTGGCATCATTGTTTCTCTTCTGTTAACCATGGTTATCTCTAAAGAAACATGTGCAGTCATCATTGCAATGCACAAAAATGGCCTAACAGGGAAGAGTATCGCAGCTAGAAAGATTGCACCTCAGTCAACAATCTATCGCATCATCAAGAACTTCAAGGAGAGGGTTCCATTGTTGCCAAAAAGGCTTCAGGGCGCCCAAGAAAGACCAGCAAGCGCCAGGACCATCTCTTAACAGTGTTTCAGCTGCGGGATCGGGCTACCAGCAGTGCAGAGCTTGCTCAGGAATGGCAGCAGGCAGGTGTGAGTGCATCTGCACGCACTGTGAGGCGGAGACTCTTGGAGCAAGGGCTGGGCAGCAAAGAAGCCACTTCTCTCCAGAAAAAACATCATGGACAGACTGATATTCTGCAAAAGGTACAGGCAGTGGACTGCTGAGGACTGGGGTAAAGTTATTTTCTCTGATGAATCCCCTTTTCGATTGTTTGGGACATCAGGAAAACGCCTCATTCGGAGAAGACAAGGTGAGCGCTACCACCAGTCTTGTCTCATGCCAACTGTTAAGCATCCTGAAACCATTCATGTGTGGGGTTGCTTCTCAGCCAAGGGAATCGGCTCTCTCACAGTCTTGCCTAAAAACACAGCCATGAATAAAGAATGGTACCAGAATGTCCTCCAAGAGCAACTTCTCCCAACCCTCCAAGAGCAGTTTGGCGATCAACAATGCCTTTTCCAGCATGATGGAGCACCTTGCCATAAAACAAAGGTGATAACTAAATGGCTCAGGGAACAAAACATAGAGATTTTGGGTCCATGGCCTGGAAACTCCCCAGATCTTAATCCCATTGAGAACTTGTGGTCAATCATCAAGAGACGGGTGGACAAACAAAAACCTAGAAATTCTAACAAAATGAAAGTATTGATTGTGCAAGAAAGGACTGCTATCAGTCAGGATTTGGTCCAGAAGTTGATTGAGAGCATGCCAGGGAGAATTGCAGAGGTCCTGAAGAAGAAGGGTCAACACTGCAAATATTGACTTGCTGCATTAACTCATTCTAACTGTCAATATAAGCTTTTGTTACTCATATGTTTGCAATTATTATATTTCTGTCTGTGATAAAAACATCTGTCAAACACACATAAAAACCAGAGGGCAACAGATTATGTGAAAATATAATATTTGTGTCATTCTCAAAACTTTTGGCCATGACTGTATATATGGTGTAAATCTGTTGAAAAAAAAATGCGCCAGAGGGCCAATATTTCTAGCCTGGGAAGGGTTAATACCCATGGATCTTCCCAGGCTATGAATATCAGCCCGCAGCTAGCCTTCACTGGCTATTAAAATAGGGGGACCCCCCGAAAAAAATGACGTGGGGTCCCCCTATAATTTATAGCCAGAAAGGCTAGGCAGACAGCTGCGTCCTGAGATTCATAGCCTAGAAAGGGGCCATGGATATTGGCGCATCCCCCTGGCTAAAAATACCAGCACCCAGCCACCCCAGAATTGGAGCATCTGTACGATGCGCCAATTCCGGCACTTAGCCCCTCTCTTCCCACTCCCCTGTAGCGGTGGGATATGGGGTAATAACGGGGTTAATATCACCTTGCTATTGTAAGGTGATATTACGCCCGGTTAATAATAGAGAGGCGTCAATAAGACGCCTATCCATTATTAATCTTATATTAATAAAGGGTTAAAAAAAACAACACACACACAAGAATAAATTATTTTAATGAAATAAAACACAACACAGTTTTCATCTCTTTATTATACGCTCAGATCCAAGCGATGCCCTCGATCTCCTGTAAAAAAAATGCAAAAAAATAAAACAACCATATACTCCCTGTCCGACGCAGTCCTATTAATAACGAATGTCCCACTACGGTCTCCCCTATAGAACAGTGACATCAAGTGATGCCACTGCTCTGTAGGGCCTCCCAGTGAAGCACTGACAGGAGACAATGGCTCCTCCAGTGCATCACTGAGGTTACCTGAGTTCATTGTCTAACTTTATGGCAATGCTGCGTGGGAATTTTCTCACCCAGCATTGCCGTGAGAGAATGAACTGAAGTGACGTCATTCTCTCCCGGCGGCAGAGTGGTACACAGATCGATGGCGTCTGGGAATAGGTGAGTATGTGCTCAATGTTATGTGTTGTATGTCACTGTCACTGTAGCAGGCATAGCCGGATGGGACTTGTAGTCCCATCCGACGATGCCTGCATACGCGGAGACACACACACAGCCCCGCACACCGCCGCACATACACAGATCACGCACACAGCCCCGCCACACCGCCGCACATACACCGATCCCGCACACCGCCGCACATACACCGATCACGCAGACACCGGCACACAATCTCACATAACGACGCTGCAGCGATCCTGCTGGCGATGCGACCAGATTAGGATCGTTGCTGCGTCGCTATGTGATCACTGCTGAGCTGCCAAACAGGCAGATCTCAGCAGCGATCACCACAGCGAGTACGCCGGTAACAAGCGACACACAAGTTACCGGCTGTGTACGTTGGATACCAGCCCGCGGATGCAGGGAGCTGGTAACCAAGGTACACGTCAGGTTTCCAGGCGCTGCGCGATGCCTGGAAACCCCCTGTGTATCTTGGTTACCAGCTCCCCTGCTGCAGCGCGCTGGTATCCAACGTACACATCGGGTTTCCAAGCACAGCCCGACGCCTGGAAACCCGATGTGTACCTTGGTTACCAGCTGATCGCTGGTCTCCTGCCTGCCACACGCAGCGATGCATGCTGGCCAGCGGGAAACCAGCGATCAAAAATGATTCTCAGCATTACTATGAAAAAATCCAGTTACGATTTTGGTGCACGAACAGTTATTGAACATAACCTCGAACAGCCGGATTTTTTCAAAATCGTTCGGGTTCGTCGAACGGCTCGAACACCACCCAAAACAGCTCGAATTTGAGATTGGCGAACAGTTCGCTTCGAACACCGCTCATCTCTACTAAGAACCCTGTGTGATTTAAATGCACTTTGCTTTTTACTTGTTTAGTTATAGCGGGGTTTTTGTTTATTTTGCTTCTTGTAGGTTTTTTCAGTGTTTTGTGGCCAAGGTGAACATGCGTTTGTGAGCTGCATGTATACCAACTTTTACCCCTTCCCGACTCATGATGCCTACGAAGGCGTCATGAAAACCAGTGGCATCCCGACCCATGACGCCTACGTAGGCGTCATGCTATAAATCATGTTCCTGCGGGTCGGGTGACCGGGGTCACTGAAAGGTCACCCGACCCGCAGTAACAAGACCCTTTGTGCATCACCACAGTGGGGATGGCTTAACCCCCACGTGGCTACGATCGCTCTGATTGGCTGTTAAAAGTGAAACAGCCAATCAGAGCAATCTGTAATATTTCACCACTGAAATCTGATGAAATATTACAATCCACTGTTGACCACTGTCTCCTACTGTCTAGGCTCCAGTCACTAGGTATTAAGGACACTGCTCTCTCCTGGCTCTCTTCCTATCTTTCTGACCACTCCTTCAGTGTTTCGTTCTCTGGCTCCACATCATCTCTTCTTCCTCTCACTGTCGGTGTACCCCAGGGCTTATTAGTTGGCCCCCTTCTCTTCTCTCTCTACATGGCCCCAATTGGACAGACCATCAGCAGATTTGGCTTTCAGTACCATCTTTATGCTGATGACACACAACTATACACGTCATCCCCCGACCTTACCCCCGCTGTTCTACAGAACGCCACCGACTGTCTGTCCGCAGTCTCCAACATCATGTCCGCTCTCTATCTGAAACTTAACCTCTCCAAAACTGAACTCCTTCTGCTCCCGCCATCTACTAACCTCCCTAAATCTGACATTTCCCTCTCTGTGGGCAGCACCATGACACCCCGGCAGCAGGCTCGCTGTCTGGGTGTTATGTTTGACACCAATCTCTTCTTCACCTCCCATATACAATCTCTTGCCCGCTCTTGCCGTCTACACCTAAAGAACATCTCTAGAATCCGCCCTTTTCTCACCATGGAAACAACAAAAACCCTAACCGTAGCATTGATCCATTCCCGCCTGGACTACTGTAACGCTCTATTACTGTCACGCTGTCTAATGATATGACTACAATGTCAGTAAACTATTTATACAGGAACCACACTCTATACAACATATAGTTTAGCAACATCAGAATGTAAGTATAAAATAGATTTACCTGACACAATATCAGCAGAACTTAGGGTTAATCTTGAGGACTAGATGTTCAGAAACGATATCAGTTGAACTCAGGGTTAATCTTGAGGACTTGATGAGCTGTAACAGGAAAGAGGAGGACCGGGGTCTAACCTGACCCTACACTGGGGTCCTAACTAATCCCTTACCTTGGAGGTACTGATAATGGTTCAGAGGTCCAAGTCTCCAGCCTAACCCTGTCTCCTATCAGACCCTGAACCCTGTAATCAGTCCAAAGAAGGATCCTGATTACCACCAAAGGGATATGGGCTGATCTCAGCTAAATACACAGATTAGACATATAAGACAGACAGGATAGCACTCTCTTGCATACACACTCAAACACCGAAGGAACATAAATGGTCTGGGAAATAAACTCTAAGCAAGTTAAGCTTAAAACAACTAAGGAGCTCTCAACTAGAGTCTATACAGATACATTCCTATCTGTGGTCTGCATGAAGGGTTTCACTGGCAACTCCCAAAGCAGACAACCAGAAACTTAAAGGAAACCAATCAACAAATAATCAATTGCAGCCGGGAGAAACTGCACCCAGTCCCAGCACCGAGCACAGACAGAATTAACTCCCTAGCTGCCAAACACAAAGAAACAGCAACTCAGCTGTGAGAAGTCAAAATGTGCAACCGCGACGATCTTCGTGGCAATGCACACATGACAGTACCCCCCCTTCTACGAGGGGCCTCCGGACCCTCAGGGCCAGGCCTGCCCGGGTGAGTTCTGTGGAAGGTCCGAACCAAACGATCTGCGTTAACATCAGACGCAGGGACCCACGTCCTCTCCTCCGGACCATACCCCTTCCAATGCACCAAGTACTGAAGGGACCGGCGATTCAGGCGAGAGTCAATGATTTTTGATACTTGAAATTCCAAGTTACCATTGACCAACACTGGAGGAGGAGGTAGAGGTGACGGTATGACTGGTGCCACATACCTTTTAAGTAATGACTTGTGGAACACATTATGAATTTTAAAAGTAGAAGGGAGTTCCAGACGAAATGCCACAGGATTAATTATGGAACTGATCATGTACGGCCCGATGAATCTGGGACCCAGTTTCCAGGAGGGCACTTTAAGTTTTATATTCCTGGTAGACAACCATACCAGATCGTTCACATTCAGATCTGGACCAGAAACTCTCCTCCTATCCGCCATACGTTTGTAACGGTTCCCCATCGTACTCAAATTATTCAATACACCTCGCCACACAGAAGCAAGTGATGACGAGAAATTCTCCTCCTCAGGAACCCCAGAAGGACCCCCCCCATTGAAAGTACAAAACTGGGGATGAAAACCATATGCCCCAAAAAACGGGGACTTACCAGTGGACTCGCTCCGCCTGTTGTTAAGAGCGAACTCTGCCAGAGGCAAGAAGAAGACCAGTCCTCCTGGTTCTCTGAGACAAAACACCGAAGATAAGTCTCTAGGCTTTGATTCAGACGCTCTGTCTGACCATTGGTCTGCGGATGAAAAGCCGAGGAAAATGACAATTGCATCCCCCAACGTAAACAAAATGCCCTCCAAAACTTGGACACAAACTGAGACCCCCTATCTGACACCACATCAGAAGGCAACCCATGAAGTCTCACAATCTCCCCAATGAACACCTGCGCCAGAGTTTTAGCATTAGGGAGGGCAGGAAGAGCAATGAAATGTGCCATCTTACTGAACCTGTCAACAACCACCAGTATGACAGTCTTCCCTGACGACTGAGGAAGGTCCGTGATGAAGTCCATAGACAAATGAGTCCATGGACGCTCCGGAAGTTTCAAGGGTAAGAGGGTCCCAGACGGACGGGTATGAGGGGTCTTAGAGCGAGCACAAACCCCACAGGACGCGACAAAAGTTAAAACATCTTTATTAGCGTTAGGCCACCAAAATCGGCGAGAAAGGAGATCTAAAGTAGCCTTACTCCCTGGATGTCCTGCTAAAGCAGAATTATGATGTGCCTCAATAACCTTTTGTCTCAACTGATTCGGGACAAACAGTCTCCCTGGAGGTCCTGCAGGGGCGTCCCCCTGAGCCTCTAACACCTCCTCCTCAAGCTCAGAACATACAGCCGACACTACCACCCCCTCCTGAAGGATAGGAATCGGGTCATCCGTTTTCCCGGCCCCTGGGAAACTGCGAGACAAAGCATCAGCCTTTACATTCTTAGACCCCGGACGATAAGTGACGACAAAATTAAACCTGGTAAAAAACAACGACCATCGAGCTTGTCTGGAATTCAGACGCTTAGCGGATTCTAAATACAGCAGGTTCTTGTGATCAGTAATAACGGTGACCGGGTGGACTGCCCCCTCCAAAAAGTTATGCCATTCCTCAAAAGCCAATTTAATGGCCAAAAGTTCCCTATTGCCGATATCATAATTCCTTTCGGCGGACGACAATTTCTTAGAAAAGAAAGCGCACGGATGCCATTTACCAGGGGACGGACCCTGGGACAATATAGCACCCACCCCTACGTCAGACGCGTCCACCTCCACAATGAACGGCTGAGATACATCTGGTTGGATGAGAACGGGTGCCGAAGCAAAACATCTCTTTAAAGAGGAAAAGGCTTGACAAGCTTTGTCCGACCACCTAGAAAAATCCGTCCCTTTTCTCGTCATGTCAGTGAGAGGTTTGACGACAGACGAGAAATTACAAATAAATTTCCGGTAGTAATTAGCAAACCCCAAAAAACGCTGCAGAGCCTTAAGATCCCCTGGCTGATCCCATTCAAGCACTGCTCTCACCTTTTCAGGGTCCATACGGAAACCGGAGGCTGACACCAAAAAAACCAAAAACTGAAGTTCCTGTACGGCAAAAACACACTTCTCCAGTTTGGCGTATAGTTTATTGTCTCGCAAGATCTGCAACACCTGTCTCACATGCTCCTGGTGAGACACAAGATCTGGCGAGTAAATTAAAATGTCATCCAAATATACGACCACAAACACCCCCACAAGGTGACGAAAAATGTCATTAACAAAATGTTGGAATACTGCTGGTGCAGTAGTCAGACCAAAAGGCATAACCAGGTTTTCATAATGTCCCTCCGGCGTGTTAAACGCCGTTTTCCACTCATCCCCCTCTTTTATTCTAATCAGATTATACGCCCCCCTGAGATCCAATTTAGAGAACCATTTGGCGCCAACAATTTGATTGAAGAGATCAGGAATAAGAGGGAGTGGATACGGATCTCGAACAGTAATCCGATTAAGTTCGCGGAAATCCAAGCAAGGGCGTAGGCCTCCATCTTTTTTCTTCACAAAGAAGAACCCCGCGGCTACAGGGGAAGATGAAGGTCTAATATGCCCTTTGGCCAGACTTTCGGAAATATAATCTTTCATAGCCTGTCTTTCAGGACCAGAAAGATTATACAACCTAGCTTTAGGTAACTTAGCATCAGGAAGTAGATTAATAGAGCAGTCATACACACGATGAGGAGGCAACTCCCGACACCCCTCCTCAGAAAAAACATCCCCAAAATCCTCCAAAAAAGGAGGCAATGTACTAGGTATGACCGCACTGATGACTGTGTTCATGCAGTTGCTTTTGCAAAACTCACCCCATTGGCTTATCTCTCTGGACTGCCAATTAATTACAGGGTTATGTTTAACCAGCCAAGGAAGTCCCAACACAATGGGAGTAGGTAAACCCTCCAACACATAACAAGATAATTGTTCCCTATGTATTGCCCCTACCTGAAGGTCAATGTTATGAACCTCATGAACAAAGCTACCTTGGCCGAGAGGCCTGGCGTCAATGGAAAAAATAGGGATCGGTTTGACCAATACACTCAGATGCATACCTTGAGCCTGAGCAAACTGAGCGTCAACCAGATTGGCGCCGGAACCACTATCCAGAAGAACAGACAATCTCTTCACTCTAGTACCAAACACCACCTCCACTGGTACAAGGAACTGAGAAGAACCGGCGGATGAAATACATACTCCCAGGTTGTCATCCACCACACAACCTGGGATTAGCAGTTTTCCGGCGACTTTTTACTTAACAAGACACGGGATGGACATTCTCCAACAAAATGTCCCTCTTTCCCGCAGAAAAAACACCTTCTAGTCCTGCGGCGTGCCGCCAATCCCCTACTACGAAAAGATGTCCCTCCCAACTGCATAGGCTCATCCGAACAGACAAGGGGAACCTCAACATAAGGGACTTTAGTAGTAGGTGGAGTAACAACAGGGAGTGGAGTTACCTCACCCCTCTCCCGAAGCCGTCTATCAGTACGGATAGCTAGGGCCATAGCAGCCTCCAGAGAAGGAGGAGACTCATACTGAGCCAAAACGTCTTTTAATTTGTCAGAAAGCCCATGACAAAACTGGCTCCTAAGAGCTGGGTCATTCCACTGAGTATCCGTGGCCCATCTACGAAACTCAGAAGCAAATTCCTCCGCAGGACGATCTCCCTGCTGTATCTTACGTAATTTAGTCTCAGCAAGAGAGACCCGATCTGGGTCATCATATACCAATCCCAGAGCAGTAAAAAATTGATCTACAGACTGTAGAGCCGGGGATCCCGGAGGAAGGGAAAATGCCCAGGATTGAGGGTCCCCTTGAAGAAGTGAGATAACAATTCCCACTCTCTGCTCATCACTCCCTGATGATCGCGGCCGAAGCCGAAAATACAATTTACATGCCTCCCGGAAGGTAAAAAATTTGTCTCGCCCACCAGTGAACCTATCTGGAAGAGCTACTTTAGGTTCAACTCTGGTTTGCTCCAGGGGAGACAAAACTTTGGACTTAATGTCCGTCAGCTCCATGGATAATCCCTGCAACTGCAGAGCCAGCTGGGCTACTGGATCCATGGTAACTAGAGATAATTTTTTATGGCCAGTGAAAATGTCACGCTGTCTAATGATATGACTACAATGTCAGTAAACTATTTATACAGGAACCACACTCTATACAACATATAGTTTAGCAACATCAGAATGTAAGTATAAAATAGATTTACCTGACACAATATCAGCAGAACTTAGGGTTAATCTTGAGGACTAGATGTGCAGAAACGATATCAGTTGAACTCAGGGTTAATCTTGAGGACTTGATGAGCTGTAACAGGAAAGAGGAGGACCGGGGTCTAACCTGACCCTACACTGGGGTCCTAACTAATCCCTTACCTTGGAGGTACTGATAATGGTTCAGAGGTCCAAGTCTCCAGCCTAACCCTGTCTCCTATCAGACCCTGAACCCTGTAATCAGTCCAAAGAAGGATCCTGATTACCACCAAAGGGATATGGGCTGATCTCAGCTAAATACACAGATTAGACATATAAGACAGACAGGATAGCACTCTCTTGCATACACACTCAAACACCGAAGGAACATAAATGGTCTGGGAAATAAACTCTAAGCAAGTTAAGCTTAAAACAACTAAGGAGCTCTCAACTAGAGTCTATACAGATACATTCCTATCTGTGGTCTGCATGAAGGGTTTCACTGGCAACTCCCAAAGCAGACAACCAGAAACTTAAAGGAAACCAATCAACAAATAATCAATTGCAGCCGGGAGAAACTGCACCCAGTCCCAGCACCGAGCACAGACAGAATTAACTCCCTAGCTGCCAAACACAAAGAAACAGCAACTCAGCTGTGAGAAGTCAAAATGTGCAACCGCGACGATCTTCGTGGCAATGCACACATGACAATTACTTAGCCTCCCCACTACTCGACTATCCCCTCTCCAGTCCATCCTTAATGCAGCAGCCAGGGTCATCCATCTGGCTAATCGGTACTCAGTCGCGTCCGCTCTTCACCAGTCCTTACACTGGCTGCCCATTCATTATAGGATCCAATTCAAAGTACTGGTTCTCACCCACAAAGCTCTCCACAGTGCAGCACCCCCCTACATCTCCTCCCTCATTTCTATCTATCGGCCTAACCGACTGCTGCGCTCTGCAAACGACTTTCGACTAACCTCTGCACTAATCCGTACCTCCCACTCCCGATTCCAAGACTTCTCCCGCGCTGCGCCAATCCTCTGGAATGCTCTACCCCAAGAAATTAGGACTATCCACAATTTGCATGGTTTCAGGCGCTCCCTCAAAACACATTTGTTCAGAGCGGCCTATCACATTCACTAATCAAAGTCGTTCTATGTTTAAGTGTGTATGTGTAGCCCATTCACTATCTCCATCCATCCCTCAGTCCCTCAAGATGGCTGGACCATCATTGTAAATGCACCATTGTATATACACACCTGTACTTTGTATCTCCCCCACCTCATTGTAGATTGTAAGCTCTCACGAGCAGGGTCGGCTTATTTTGCTTTAATTATTGTATTGTTAACGTTGTTACTTATGACTTATGTTTTGAAACTGTTAAACTGTAAAGCGCTGCGGAATATGTTGATGCTATATAAATAAAGATTATTATTATTATTATTATTATTATCCAGCCAAGGCCGATGTTGCAATAGCATCTGCCATGGCTGGACACCTAGTTCCCACCCTCCCCACTCCGAGTGATGGCGGTGATCGGTCACCGCCGTCACTAAATGCTCCCCTGCGCTCCGTCCGCTCCCTTCTTCCTTGCCTCCGCTCCCCTCCGCTCCGGTCCGCTCCCTCCCGCCTTCCACTCCCCCCACCCTCAGCTGTCCTCACCTCCCCCGGTCCTCTGTTGGCCCTTGATCCGTCCCAGCGTCCGTCCGAGAATCTTCATGGGCGCCGCCATCTTGGAAAATGGCGGGCGCATGTGCAGTGCGCCCGCCGGCCAGCAGCTTCAGTAATTTATTTTGATCACTGTGATAAACTCTCACAGTGATCAAAATAAATAAAAAAGTAAATAAATGCCCCCTTTTTCACCCCCATAGGTAGGGACAAATAATAAAATTTAGAAAATATTTTTTTTTCTATTAGGGTTAGAATTACAGTTAGGGTTAGGTTAGGGTTAGGGTTACTCACCTGCCCAGATCTCAGAACAAATGCACAACAGGATGCAGCCAGCCCATAAAGCAAGATGTTAGCAGCACAGGTGCAAAATACCAGATTAAACAGCCACTCTCCACATACCCATTCAAGGAGAGGGTGACTGCCCAGTATACAATTGCACAATAGAGGCCCGCATAGGGTGTTGTTCACACAAGGATACTGCACAGTGTCTGGTTCACAGCCTATTAGTCACGCCCCTACTATTTGACTAGGCGGGCTGGCCAGTACACTCTCAATGCGCACCAGTGTGAACACCCCTCATGCGAGACCAGACGTGCCTGGGCCTGGCTGCACCCCGAAAAATAAAGTACAAAAAATACAAAAATAGTGGGGTATTAGTTAATATTTTGGCCAAAATACGTAAGCTTGTAACCTGCGCCAAAGGTCCCCACGCTTACAAGTCCTACACTACACTATCCAGCAAAGCCACTAAAGGAGACTCAAGGTCTCCAAAAATTCAATATGAACAGCAAACAAAAAGGCAGCAACACTCACCTGGCCAGATCTCAGAACAAATGCACAACAGAATGCAGCCAGCCCATAAAGCAAGATGTTAGCAGCACAGGTGCAAAATACCAGATTAAACAGCCACTCTCCACATACCCATTCAAGGAGGGGATGACTGCCCAGTATACAATTGCACAATAGAGGCCCGCATAGGGTGCCGTTCACACAAGGATACTGCACAGTGCATTTGTTCTGAGATCTGGGCAGGTGAGTGTTGCTGCCTTTTTGTTTGCTGTTTATATTGAATTTTGGAGACCTTGAGTCTCCTTTAGTGGCTTTGCTGGATAGTGTAGGGTTAGGGTTAGCTTTAGGGTTAGGATTATGTTAGGGTTAGGCTGGATAAATATCACGTAATGGCAGTCAGTTAGACGCACTGCGTTACACCGCGGTATAACGCGGTGTAACGCAGTCCGTTAACACTGCCATTCACCGCCATTTGCGGGCGCATCGCGACGCATGCCGTAAAGCGGCATGCGTTTGCGACATGCCGTCATTCAGTGACTGAGCCTCGGACGCGGCCTGCAGCATCTGGGCTCCGTCACCGCTAGCGCAGAAGAATCATCTGCTGATTCCTCTGCGCTAGTGGGTATAGCATAACACGATCGCGTTATGCTATACCGTTACCAGCCCGTCAACGCTGTGTTGAATGGGCTGGTAAAACATAATGTGAACCTAGCCTTAGGGTTAGGTTAGGGTTAGGACTAGGGTTAGGGTTAGCATTAGGGTTATAATTAGGGTTAGGGTTAGGCTGGATTCATATCACGTTATGGCAGTCTGTTAGACAGACTGCATTATACCACGGTATAACGTGGTGTAACGCAGTCCGTTAACGCTGCCATTCACCCCCATTTGAGGGCACATCGCGACGCATGCCGTAAAGCGGCATGCGTTCGTGACGTGCCGTCATTCAGTGACGGAGCCTCGGACGCTGAATGCAGCGTCTGGGCTCTGTCACCGCTAGCGCAGATGCATCATCTTCTGTTTCCTCTGCGCTAGCGGGTATAGCATAACGCGATCGCGTTATGCTATACTGTTACCAGCCCGTCAACGCTATGTGTTGAACGGGCTGGTAAAACGTAATGTGAACCTAGCCTTTAGCATTAGGGTTAGAGTCGAATTAGGGTTACGGTTGGAATTTGGGTTAGGGTTGGAATTAGGGTTACGGTTAGAATTAGGGTTAAGATTGGAATTAGAGTTAGGAGTGTTTTGGGGTAAAGGTTGGGATTAGGTTTAGGCTTGTGGTTAGGGTTATGATTAGGGTTGCGATTAGGGTTAGGGGTGTGTTGGGGTTAGGGTTATGGGTGTGGTTAGGGTTGGAGTTAGAATTGAGGGGATTCCACTATTTAGGCACATCAGGGGGTGTCAGGAGTCGAACCCAGTACCTCTTGTCCACTGGCCAGCAGCTCTACCATCTGAGCTATTCTGCTGGCTGCAAAGTTCCTTGCTGAACCCAGATACCATTGACTGTTCTTCCTGATTGGCTACACCTAGTGCTCTTTTGATTGGGCCTCTGATTGCCAATTACACACCCTATATAAACCTGGCCCTGTGGGTGTGTCATTGCGAGATTATTGAGCTCCAAGCCTTTAGTCAAGCGTTTCCTGCTGATCCATTGCTACAAACACTGCTCTCCTGTGAACCGACCTCGGCCTGCCTTCTGACTACGCTCTCCGCCTGATCCATTGCTGCAAACACTGCTCTCCTGTGAACCGACCTCGGCCTGCCTTCTGACTACGCTCTCCGCCTGATCCATTGCTACAAACACTGCTCTCCTGTGTACCGACCTCCGGCTGCCATCTGACTACGCTACCTGCCTCTGCTTCCCCTAGTGTTTGCAGTAACATCGGCTCCAACCCAGACGGGATCTTGACAGAATAATCTCGCGCCAAAATGGAGTCCGCTGTGAACACCCTGAGACGGCAAGTTACGGAGCTTCAAAGTTTTTGTACTGACTCTCAAGGAAAATATGCCAAGTTACAAACTGATTTCACGGCGATACAACAGGAAGTAATTGAGCTACAAAAACAACTTCTGGACGTGCGCAATTCAGGGTCCGAATCAAACGTGCGGCTGCCGCTGCCTGCAAAGTTCAGTGGGGATCGCAAGCAGTACCGAGGATTCCTCAATCAATGCCGCATATACTTCCAGATGCAACCTGCTCCCTTTACCAGTGAGAGGAAGAAAGTTTTTTTCATGATAAATCTCCTGACGGATGAAGCTCTTGCTTGGGCTTCACCTTATGTAGAAAAGGACTATGACCTCCTTAATGACCTGGAAGCCTTCACCGCAGCTATGAATCAAGTTTTTGATGACCCAAACCGCTGTGCCACAGCAGAAACCAAATTACATAATTTGCGCCAAGGACGTCGCTCTGTTGCGGAATACACATCGGAGTTCCGTCGCTGGGTGGCCGACACCACCTGGAATCCAGCGGCCCAGAGAAGTCAATTTCGACGAGGGTTATCAGAACCAGTGAAAGACAAGCTTGCCAGGGTTGAGACCCCTGACCAGTTGGAGGACTTTATTCAACTATGTATCCGGATTGACCAGAGACTTACTGAAAGGAGAAAGGAGAGACTGCGAGCACTTGGGAATAGCCCTGGCTTCTCATTTTCAGCATCGGACCACCAAGAAAAGACGCAAGGCGTGTCTGAACCGATGCAGATCGACGTCATCCGAAGACCACTCTCTGCACAGGAGAAGGAGAGGCGACGTGCAGAACATCTCTGCCTCTATTGTGGGAACCCTGGACACTATGCCATCAACTGTCCTAACAAAAGGACTATAGCCTTTACCAACAACAGGTCTGCCAGCAATATGGACCTTTCTTAGCAGTCGGATTCCATCTTGCAGACTATCTCATCAGTAACGCCAGAAATAGACAAAATACATACTACATCATCTCATTTTGTAATCCCCATTCAGGTTGTAATGGGCACCCAAAAAATACAATGCTCTGCCCTGTTGGATTCGGGAGCAGGAGGGAATTTTATGGACTTAAAATTTACACGTGATAATAATATTTCCAGTAGGACCAAATCCACACCAATTGAAATGGAAACGGTGGATGGATCACCCTTGTCTTCTGGACCTGTCACGCATGAGACAATCGAACTGGAGATTTGTATCGAACCGGATCATCATGAAGCTGTCAGTTTCCACCTTATCTCATCTCCGAAATTTCCGGTTATTCTAGGGATCCCCTGGTTTTCAGTCCATAACCCTTCTATCAACTGGGCATCAAGGACCATCACCTTTCCATCTGACTACTGTAAGAATAATTGTCATAAGGAACCCCCTGTTCTCCAACAAGTCCAAATCTCTGAGATTTCGCATGAGAAGGAAGAGAAACTACCACCTCAATATCAGCAGTTCTCTGATGTCTGCAGTAAGAAGAAAGCAGATCAATTACCTCCTCACCGTCCTTACGACTGTCCCATTGAATTGCTGCCAGGAGCAACCATTCCATTTGGACGGATTTACAATCTTTCCGAACCTGAATTGAAGGTATTAAGAAAGTTCCTGGATGAAAATTTAGAGAAAGGCTTTATTCGACCTTCCACATCTCCAGCTGGGGCACCCCTGTTCTTTGTTGAAAAGAAAGACTCCACTCTGCGGCCATGTATTGACTACAGAGAGATGAATAATATCACTGTCAAGAATCGCTACCCGCTACCCTTGATTCCTGAACTATTTGAGAGACTCCGTTCTGCGAAAATCTTTACGAAGCTGGATCTTAGAGGGGCTTACAACCTCATACGGATTCGCCCAGGAGATGAGTGGAAGACCGCCTTCAGAACGAGATATGGACATTTTGAATCTCTGGTTATGACCTTTGGTCTTAGCAATGCCCCAGCCACCTTTCAACATTTTATTAATGATGTATTTCGAGATTTCTTGGACCAATTCGTTGTGGCTTATCTCGATGACATTCTTATATTTTCAGACACCTTGGAAGAGCATCGCAGGCACGTCCAGTTAGTCTTGGAACGACTACAGGAGAACCATCTTTACATTAAACTTGAAAAATGTGAGTTTGAACAAACCAGTATCCAATTTCTGGGATATATCATCTCCCCAGAAGGTCTGAGCATGGATCCCGGCAAAATCAATGCTGTAGTGGACTGGCCTGTTCCAAGAAATTTAAAAGACGTCCAGCGTTTCATAGGATTTGCAAATTTTTACCGAAAATTTATAAAGAACTTTTCACGGATCATACTACCAATTACTACACTAACAAAAAAGACCAAAGCATTTTTCTGGTCTCGGAGGCACAGGAGGCTTTTGACAAATTGAAAACTCTTTTTACGTCTGCTCCATTGTTAGTACACCCAAATCCTGAATTGCCATTTACTGTCGAAGTGGACGCCTCGGACTCTGCAGTGGGAGCCATTCTGTCTCAGCGAGTTGGGGACAAAATGCAACTTCACCCATGTGCGTTTCTTTCCACACCATGTCATCTGCAGAAAAGAACTACGACATCGGTAATAAAGAACTGTTAGCCATTAAAGTTGCCTTCTCCGAATGGAGACATCTTTTGGAAGGTGCCAATCACCCTGTGACTGTCCTCACGGACCACAAGAATCTTGAATTCCTCCGTACAGCAAAAAGATTGTCTGCAAGACAAGCACGATGGGCCTTATTTTTCTCAAGATTCAATTTTATAATTTCTTACCGGCCTGGTTCAAGAAATGGCAAGGCTGACGCCCTGTCCAGGATGTGTTCGGAACCTCAGGAGAGGTCTAGTAATGACGATACAATTCTAGGCCCTAAAATTTTTTTGGGAATATTGCACTCTAGAGGACTATGTAATAGAATTAAAGATGGATATCAAAAGGACTCTTTCCTTAACCATCCTTCGGAAGACGTCGATCTTTCATTCAAAGAGGGGTTTTGGATGCAGAAACACAAAATATATGTACCTGAATCTTCTCGCCTTGAAGTCCTCAAAAATGTCCATGATTCTAAACTGGCAGGACATCCTGGAGTTGCAAAAACACAAGACTTACTACTTCGTTTCTTTTGGTGGCCTAATTGTAGGAAGGACGTGAGGAAATATGTTTCAACCTGTTTAACATGCGCACGAAACAAGACCCCACGATCGTCTCCTCTAGGACTCTTGCAACCACTTCCAGTTCCATCCAGGCCTTGGGGATCTATTTCCATGGATTTTATTGTGGAACTACCCCCTTCCAAACAGATGACCGTCATCCTTGTCATAGTGGACCGACTCACAAAAATGGCCCACTTTATTCCAACTGAAGGAATTCCTACTGCTGAAAAAACTGCAGAACTGATAATCAAAGAGGTATTCAGGTTACATGGAATTCCTGACAGCGTGGTGTCTGACAGAGGCGTTCAGTTTACGTCAAAATTTTGGAAGAGTTTCTGTACAGCCTTGGGAGTCACGGTGAATCTTTCTACCGCTTTCCATCCTCAGTCCAATGGCCAGACGGAGAGAACGAACCAGACTTTGGAGCAATACCTCCGTTGCTTCATTTCCTATCTTCAGGATGACTGGGTGGACTATTTACCAACAGCAGAGTTTTCCTACAACAACTCCATACATAGCGCTACATCTCAAACCCCATTTTTTGCTAATTATGGAGTACATCCAGTATTTATCCCTAATCTGCCAGTGAACACTCCCATTCCTGCTGTAAATGACAGGCTTGCAAAATTACAGGAATCCCAGAAGGAATTATCAGAGATATTACTCAAGACCCAGGAAGTATATAAGGAAGCAGCAGATAAACATCGAAGAGTGCCCCCTGCTCTTCAGGTTGGAGACAAAGTTTGGCTGTCCACTAAAAACCTTAAGACACATGTGCCATCCTCCAAATTGGGTCAGAAATTCATTGGACCTTTTCAAATTTCTGCAAAAATTAACCAGGTTGCTTTTCGTTTGGAACTTCCCAACAATCTAAAGATTCATCCAGTGTTTCACATATCCTTGCTCAAACCCTTCTGTGAAAACCCGTTTCCAGGAAGAATTCAGCCACCTCCTCCACCAGAAAGGATCCGTGGTGAAGAAGAATACATTGTGGATAAGATTCTGGACTCCCGAAAATTCAGAGGTAAACTGCAGTATCTGGTGCAGTGGAAGGGTTACGGACCAGAGGAAAATTCATGGGAACCAAGGGACAACGTCCATGCTCCTAGACTAACAAGAGCCTTTCATCAGAGGTACCCGGATAAGCCAGCTCCTGAGATGTCCAGAGGCCATCCTGGACGGAGGGGAGTACTGTCAGGAGTCGAACCCAGTACCTCTTGTCCACTGGCCAGCAGCTCTACCATCTGAGCTATTCTGCTGGCTGCAAAGTTCCTTGCTGAACCCAGATACCATTGACTGTTCTTCCTGATTGGCTACACCTAGTGCTCTTTTGATTGGGCCTCTGATTGCCAATTACACACCCTATATAAACCTGGCCCTGTGGGTGTGTCATTGCGAGATTATTGAGCTCCAAGCCTTTAGTCAAGCGTTTCCTGCTGATCCATTGCTACAAACACTGCTCTCCTGTGAACCGACCTCGGCCTGCCTTCTGACTACGCTCTCCGCCTGATCCATTGCTGCAAACACTGCTCTCCTGTGAACCGACCTCGGCCTGCCTTCTGACTACGCTCTCCGCCTGATCCATTGCTACAAACACTGCTCTCCTGTGTACCGACCTCCGGCTGCCATCTGACTACGCTACCTGCCTCTGCTTCCCCTAGTGTTTGCAGTAACATCGGCTCCAACCCAGACGGGATCTTGACAGGGGGTTTCCAAACGCGACATGGCACCACCATTGATTCCTGCAAATTTTGCGTTAAAAAAGTCAAACAGTGCTCCCTTTATTCCGAGCCCCGACGTGTGCCCAAACAGTGGTTTACCCCCACATACGGGGTATCAGCGTACTCAGAAAAAATTGCACAATATCTTTGGGGGTCTAATTTCTCCTGTTACCCTAGGGAAAAAAAATTGGGGGCTAAAAGATCATGTTTGTGGAAAAAAAATATTTTTTATTTTCACGGCTCTGCGTTATAAACTTCTGTGAAGAACTTGGAGATTCAAAGTGCTCACCACACTTCTAGAGGAGTTCCTTGGGGGATCTAGTTTCCAAAATGGGGTCACTTGGGGGGGTTTCCAGTGTTTAGGCACATCATGGGCTCTGCAAACGTAACATGACACCCGCAGACCATTCCATCAAGTCGGTATTACAAAACATCACTAGTTCCCTTCCAGCCCCAACTTGTGCCCAAACAGTGGTTCCCCCCACATATGGGGTACCAGCGTACTCAGGACAAACAGGACAACTTTTGGAGTCCAATTTCTCCTGTTACCCTTGTGAAAATAAAAAATTGTGGGATAAAAAATCATTTTTGGAGGGAAAAAAATGATTTTTTATTTTCATGACTCTGGATTATAAACTTCTGTGAAGCACTTGGGGGTTAAAAGTGCACACTACACATCTAGATGAGTTCCTTGGGTGGTCTAGTTTCCAAAATGGGGTCACTTGGGGGATTTCCACAGTTTAGGCACATCAGGGGCTCTGCAAACTTAACATGACGCCCGCAGACCATTCCATCAAGTCGGCATTTCAAAACGTCACTACTTCCTTTCCGAGCCCCGACGTGTGCCCATACAGTAGTTTTCTCCAACATATGGGATATCAGCGTACCCAGGACAAATTGGACAACAACTTTTGGCATCTACAGTCATGGCCAAAAGTTTTGAGAATGACACAAATATTAATTTTTACAAAGTCTACTGCTTCACTTTTTCTAATGGCAATTTGCATATACTCCAGAATGTTATAAAGAGTGATCAGCTTAACAGTAATTACTTGCAAAGTCAATATTTGGCTAGAAAATGAACTTTATCCCCCAAAACACATTTCAACATCATTGCAGCCCTGCCTTAAAAGGACCAGCTAACCTCTTTTCAGTGATTGCTCCATTAACACAGGTGTGGGTGTTGATGAGGACATGGCTGGAGATCAATCTGTCATGATTAAGTAAGAATGACACCACTGGACACTTTAAAAGGAGGCTGGTGCTTGGCATCATTGTTTCTCTTCTGTTAACCATGGTTATCTCTAAAGAAACACGTGCAGTCATCATTGCAATGCACAAAAATGGCCTAACAGGGAAGAGTATCGCAGCTAGAAAGATTGCACCTCAGTCAACAATCTATCGCATCATCAAGAATTTCAAGGAGAGAGGTTCCATTGTTGCCAAAAAGGCTCCAGGGCGCACAAGAAAGACCAGCAAGCGCCAGGACCGTCTCTTAAAAGTGTTTCAGCTGCGGGATCGGGCTACCAGCAGTGCAGAGCTTGCTCAGAAATGGCAGCAGGCAGGTGTGAGTGCATCTGCACGCACTGTGAGGTGGAGACTCTTGGAGCAAGTTCTGGTCTCAAGGAGGGCAGCAAAGAAGCCACTTCTCTACATAAAAAAACATCATGGACAGACTGATATTCTGCAAAAGGTACAGGCAGTGGACTGCTGAGGACTGGGGTAAAGTTATTTTCTCTGATGAATCCCCTTTTCGATTGTTTGGGACATCAGGAAAACGCCTCATTCGGATAAGACAAGGTGAGCGCTACCACCAGTCTTGTCTCATGCCAGCTGTTAAGCATCCTGAAAACATTCATGTGTGGGGTTGCTTCTCAGCCAAGGGAATCGGCTCTCTCACAGTCTTGCCTAAAAACACAGCCATGAATAAAGAATGGTACCAGAATGTCCTCCAAGAGCAACTTCTCCCAACCTCCAAGAGCAGTTTGGCGATCAACAATGCCTTTTCCAGCATGATGGAGCACCTTGCCATAAAGCAAAGGTGATAACTAAATGGCTCAGGGAACAAAACATAGAGATTTTGGGTCCATGGCCTGGAAACTCCCCAGATCTTAATCCATTGAGAACTTGTGGTCAATCATCAAGAGACGGGTGGACAAACAAAAACCTAAAAATTCTGACAAAATGAAAGCATTGATTGTGCAAGAATGGACTGCTATCAGTCAGGATTTGGTCCAGAAGTTGATTGAGAGCATGCCAGGGAGAATTGCAGAGGTCCTGAAGAAGAAGGGTCAACACTGCAAATATTGACTTGCTGCATTAGCTCATTCTAACTGTCAATATAAGCTTTTGCTACTCATATGTTTGCAATTATATTTCTGTCTGTGATAAAAACATCTGTCAAACACACACATAAAAACCAGAGGGCAGCAGATCATGTGAAAATATAATATTTGTGTCATTCTCAAAACTTTTGGCCATGACTGTAATTTCTCCTGTTACCCTTGGGAAAATAAAAAAATTGGGACTAAACGATCATGTTTGTGGAAAAAATATGATTTTTTTATTTTCATGCCCTGGAGTTATAAACTTCTGTGTAGCTCTTGGGGGTTCAAAGTGCTCACCACACATCTAGATAAGATCCTTGCGGGGTCTAGTTTCCAAAATTGGGTCACTTGGGGGGGTTTCCACAGTTTAGGCACATCAGGGGCTCTGCAAACATAACATGATGCCGGCAGACCATTCCATCAATGTCGGCATTTCAAAACGTCACTACTTCCCTTCCGAGCCCCAACGTGTGCCCGAACAGTGGTTCCCCCCCACATATGGGGTACCAGTGTACACAGGACAAACTGTACAAGAACTTTTGGGGTCCAATTTCTCCTGTTACCCTTGTGAAAATAAAAAATTGCGGGTTAAAAAAATCAGTTTTTGAGGAAAAAATGATTTTTTATTTTCACAGCTCTGCATTATAAACTTCTGTGAAGCACGTGGGGGTTCAAGGTGCTCACCACACATCTGGATAAGTTTATTGGGGTCTAGTTTCCAAAATGGGGTCAGTTGTGGGGGGTTTCTACTGTTTAGGCACATCAGGGGCTCTGCAAACGTAACAAGATGCCCGCAGACCATTCCATGAAGTCGGCATTTCAAAGCGTCACTACATCCCTTCGAGCCCTGACGTGTGCCCAAACAGTGGTTCCCCCCACATATGGGGTACCAGCGTACTCAGGACAAACTGACAACAACTTTTAGGGTCCAATTTCTCCTGTAACCATTGTGAAAATAAAAAATAGGGGGCTAAAAAAAAATCATTTTTTGAGGAAAATGATGATTTTTTATTTTCACGGCTCTGCGTTATAAACTTCTGTGAAGCACCTGGGGGCTCAAAGTGCTCACTGTGCATCTAGATGAGTTTCTTAGGGGGTCTAGTTTCCAAAATGGGGGTATTTGTGGGGGAGCTCCAAAGTTTAGGCACACAGGGGCTCTCCAAACACGACATGGTGTTCGCTAATGATTGGAGCTAATTTTCCATTAAAAAAGTCAAATGGCTCCTTCCCTTCTGAGCCCTGCCGTGCGCCCAAACAGTGGTTCCCCCCACATTTGGGGCACCATCGTACTCAGGAAAAATTGGACAACAACTTTTGGGGTCCAATTTATCCTGTTACCATTGGGAAAATAAAAAATGCGGGCTAAAAAAGATTCTTGAGGAACAAAAATTTTTTTTATTTTCATGTTGCGTTTTTAAATTTGTGAAGCATTGGGGGTTCAAGTGCTCACAACTCTAGATAACTCCTTGGGGGGTTATTTCCAAAATGGGGTCATTGTTGGGGGTTTTACTGTTTTAGGCATCGGGGGCCCCTTTGCAAACGCAAATGCGCCCGAAAAGAAATTCCCAACAAGTCTGCATTCCAAAATGGCGTCCTTCCTTTGAGCTCTTCATGTCCAAAACAGTGGTTCCCCCCCTATGGGGTATTGGGGGTATCAGGACAAATTGCAAACAACTTTTGTGGTCCAATTTCTTGTTACCCTTGGAAAAAAAAAATGCAGGCTAAAAATAATTTTTGGGGAAAAAAAAAAATTATTTTTTTATTTTCCTGCTCTGCTTTTAAAAAATTTGGAAGCACTTGGGGTTAAGTCCCAAACAACCACAGTAAGTTCCATAAGGGTCTAGTTTTCCAAAATGGTGTAAACATGTGGGGGGTTTTCATGTTTAGGCACACAGGGGCCTCCAAAAGCGTCATGGTGTCCGCTAACGATGGGAGTAATTTTTCCATTCAAAAATCAAATGGGGGGCGCTCCTTCCCTTCTTGGCCCTGCCGTGCCCTAAACAGTGGTTTATGACCACAACAGAACAGACCAAAGGGCCCTTTCTCATTCAAAGTTTTTCTGTATTTTTCTGACTTTGAAAATTGTAGATCAAGAACATCAAAAATATGAAGTAACACATTGGAATTTTACATTACATTACAAAAAAGTGTGAAACTGAAAATATTTCTTATATTCAGGTTTTCAAATTACCACCTTTTGCTTTGATTACGTTTGCCGCAGAAAAGGTAACGGGTGGTTTTCATGCCTGGTTCCCACGTGAAGCATGGAGGAGGGGTGGTGTGATGGTGTGGGGGTGCTTTGCTAGTGACATTTGTTGGAGATTTATTCAAAATTGAAGGCAAGTGACCAGCATGGCTACTACAGCATTTGCAGCGGCATGCTATTCCATCGGTTTGCGTTTTGTTGGGACCATCATTTATTTTTCAAACGGACAATGACCCCAAAACACCTCCAGCTGTTAAGGGTTATTTGACAAGAAGGAGAGTGTGGGGTGTACGCCAGATGACCTGGCCTCCCAGTCACCAGACCTGAACCCAATCGAGATGGTTTGGGGTGAGCTGGACCGTCACCGCTTCAATTTTGAAAAATCCCCAACAGTGCATCAGCAAAGCCCCCCCCACCACCACCACCTCCCTCCATGCTTCCGGTGGGAAACCAGGCATTAGAGTCGCCGTTCACCTTTTTGCTTGCAAAGCAGTAATGAAAGAAAAAGGTGGCTACTTTGAAGAACCTAGACTAAAGAATTTTTCAGTTGTTTCACACTTTTTTGTAAATTGTAAAGTATAATTCCCATGTGTTTTCATAGTTTTGATGCCTTCAGTGTGAATTTAAATTTTCTAGTCATGAAAATCAAAATCTTTGAATAAAGTGTGTCCAAAATTTTGGTCTGTCGTATGAGGTATTGGTACTCAGGATAAATTGCACAAAAATTTTGGTCCATTTTATTGTTTCCCTGTGAAAATGAAAAAACTGAGGCTAAAGAAAATTTTTGTGGAAAAAAAGTACTTTCTTTTTTTCGGATCAATTTGTGAAGCCCTGGGGTTTCAAAGTGCTCAATGATCTGATAAGTTCCTTGGGGGTCTAGTTTCCCAAATGGGGTCACTTGTGGGGGTCCAATTTTAGGCAACGGTATCTCCAAATCGTGGAACAGCTAAATATTCCGCATATTTTCCATTCAAAAAGTCAAATGGCGCTCCTTACTTCTGAGCCCTGCCGTGGCCCCAAACAGTGGTTTTGACCACAAGAGGAACGATGTACTCAAAAGAAATTGCCAACAAAAATTTTTCGATCCATTTTATTGTTGCCCATATGAAATGGAAAAAACTAGGCTAAAAAAAGAACTTTTTGGAAAAAAATACTTTCTTTTTTAAGACAATTTTGTGAAGACCTGGGGGTTCAAAGTGCTACTAGCATCTATAAGTTCCTTGGGGGGTCTAATTTCCAAAATGTGGGTCACTTGTGGGGTAGCTCCAATTTTAGGCAAAGGGTCTCTCCAAATCGACATGGCAAGCTTAAATATTCCAATATTTTTTATTCAAAAGTCAAATGGGCCCTTCCCTTCTGAGCCCTCCGTCGCCCAAACAGGGTTTATACCACATATGGTTCTGTGTACTCAAAGAAATTGCCCAACAAATTTTAGGATCCATTTATCCTGTTGCCCGTAAAAATGAAAAAATTGTGCTAAAGAAAATTTTTTCCTTCATGTTGCTTTAGTTTGTAAGCACCTGAAGAGTTATTTAAACTTCTTGAATGTTTTTGAGTGCTTGAGGGGTCAGTTTTTATAATGGTGTACTTTTGGTATTTTCTGCCATATAACCCTCAAAGTGACTTCAAATATGAGGTGGTCCGTAAAAAAAATGGCTTTTAAATTTGTTGTAAAAAAGGAAATCGCTGGTCAACTTTTAACCATAAACTTCCTAACAAAAAAAATTTTTTTTTCCAAAATTGTGTATGTAAAGTAGACATGGGGAAATGTTTTTTTAATTTTTGTGTAAAAAACTCTTGGTTTAACAGAATAAAAATTAAAAATTTGAAAATTGCAAAATTTTTTCTAAATTTTCGCCAAAAATTTTCCCTTTTTTTCACAAGTAAACGCAAAAATTATCGACCTACATTTCCATTATCTGAAGCCCAATATGTCACGAAAAAAAAATCCGTTGAAGCATTCCTGATTCTCACCTCATAAAGGGACAACTGGTCGAATTCTAAAAAGGCAAGGTCTTTAAGGTCCAAAATAGGTTGGGTCATGAAGGGGTTAACCAAGCTCAATATTTTTGTGTTTCATTGCTTGTCATTCAGCAAGGGGTTTCACATTATGAATAATTTAAATAAACTACCGGTAAAAAATAGTAAAATCCGAAAACGCTTTAATGCCTTAGGTTTCATGACGGCCCAATCAAATACAGAACAAAC
>JARQOD010000007.1:157886775-158026451 GCA_033576555.1 Oophaga sylvatica | reverse complement strand
AAAAATGATTTTTTTATTTTCACTGCTCTGCGTTTATAAACTTCTGTGAAGCACTTGGGGGTTCAAAGTGCTCACTACACATCTAGATAAGCTCCTTGGGGGGTCTAGTTTCCAAAATGGGGTCACTTGTTGGGGGTTTCTACTGTTTAGGCACATCAGGGGCTCTGCAAACGCAACATGACCCCGCAAGACATTCCATCAAGTCTGCATTCCAAAATGGCGCTCCTTCCCTTCTGAGCTCTCTCATGTGCCAAAACAGTGGTTCCCCCCACATATGGGGTATTGGGGTACTCAGGACAAATTGCACAACAACTTTTGTGGTCCAATTTCTCCTGTTACCCTTGTGAAAATAAAAAATAGCAGGCTAAAAAATAATTTTTGAGGAAAAAAATTATTTTTTTATTTTCACTGCTCTGCATTATAAACTTCTGTGAAGCACTTGGGGGTTCAGAGTGCTCACAACACATCTAGATAAGTTCCATAAGGGGTCTAGTTTCCAAAATGGTGTCACATGTGGGGGGTTTTCACTGTTTAGGCACACAGGGGCTCTCCAAACGCGTCATGGTGTCCGCTAACGATTGGAGCTAATTTTCCATTCAAAAAGTCAAATGGCGCTCCTTCCCTTCTTGGCCCTGCCGTGCGCCTAAACAGTGGTTTATGACCACATACAGTACAGACCATAAGTTTGGACACATCTTCTCATTCAAAGATTTTTCTGTAGTTTCATGACTATGAAAATTGTAGAATCACACTGAAGGCATCAAAACTATGAAGTAACACATGTGGAATTTACATTACACTTTACAAAAAAGTGTGAAAACTGAAAATATGTCTTATATTCTAGGTTCTTCAAATTAGCCACCTTTTGCTTTGATTACTGCTTTGCACGCAGAAAAGGTGAACGGGTGGATTCTACATGCCTGGTTCCCACCGTGAAGCATGGAGGAGGTGGTGTGATGGTGTGGGGGTGCTTTGCTAGTGACACTGTTGGAGATTTATTCAAAATTGAAGGCATAGTGAACCAGCATGGCTACTACAGCATCTTGCAGCGGCATGCTATTCCATCCGGTTTGCGTTTAGTTGGACCATCATTTATTTTTCAACAGGACAATGACCCCAAACACACCTCCAGACTGTGTAAGGGTTATTTGACCAAGAAGGAGAGTGCTGGGGTGCTACGCCAGATGACCTGGCCTCCACAGTCACCAGACCTGAACCCAATCGAGATGGTTTGGGGTGAGCTGGACCGCTCACCGCTTCAATTTTGAATAAATCCCCAACAGTGTCATCAGCAAAGCACCCCCACACCATCACACCACCTCCTCCATGCTTCACGGTGGGAACCAGGCATGTAGAGTCCAGCCGTTCACCTTTTCTGCTTGCAAAGCAGTAATCAAAGAAAAAGGTGGCTACTTTGAAGAACCTAGACTATAAGACATATTTTCAGTTGTTTCACACTTTTTTGTAAAGTGTAATGTATAATTCCACATGTGTTAATTCATAGTTTTGATGCCTTCAGTGTGAATTTACAATTTTCATAGTCATGAAAATACAGAAAAATCTTTGAATGAGAAGGTGTGTCCAAACTTTTGGTCTGTACTGTATGAGGTATCTGTGTACTCAGGATAAATTGCACAACAAATTTTAGGATCCATTTTATCCTGTTGCCCATGTGAAAATGAAAAAACTGAGGCTAAAAGAAAATTTTTGTGGAAAAAAAGTACTTTCTTTTTTTTACGGATCAATTTGTGAAGCACCTGGGGGTTCAAAGTGCTCACTATGCATCTAGATAAGTTCCTTGGGGGTCTAGTTTCCAAAATGGGGTCACTTGTGGGGGAGCTCCAATGTTTAGGCACACAGGTACTCTCCAAATGCGACATGGCAACAGCTAAATATTCCAGCATATTTTCCATTCAAAAAGTCAAATGGCGCTCCTTCACTTCTGAGCCCTGCCGTGCGCCCAAACAGTGGTTTATGACCACATATGAGGTATCGATGTACTCAGAAGAAATTGCCCAACAAATTTTACGATCCATTTTATGCTGTTGCCCATATGAAAATGAAAAAACTGAGGCTAAAAGAACATTTTTGTGAAAAAAAAGTACTTTCTTTTTTTTACAGATCAATTTGTGAAGCACCTGGGGGTTCAAAGTGCTCACTATGCATCTAGATAAGTTCCTTGGGGGGTCTAATTTCCAAAATGTGGTCACTTGTGGGGTAGCTCCAATGTTTAGGCACACAGGGTCTCTCCAAATGCGACATGGCAACCGCTAAATATTCCAGCATATTTTTTATTCAAAAAGTCAAATGGCGCTCCTTCCCTTCTGAGCCCTGCCGTGCGCCCAAACAGTGGTTTATGACCACATATGAGGTATCTGTGTACTCAGAAGAAATTGCCCAACAAATTTTAGGATCCATTTTATCCTGTTGCCCATGTAAAAATGAAAAAATTGATGCTAAAAGAAAATTTTTTCCTTCCATGTTGCTTTAGTTCCTGTGAAGCACCTGAAGAGTTAATAATCTTCTTGAATGTAGTTTTGAGTAGCTTGAGGGGTGCAGTTTTTATAATGGTGTCACTTTTGGTATTTTCTGCCATATAGACCCCTCAAAGTGACTTCAAATATGAGGTGGTCCGTAAAAAAAATGGCTTTGTAAATTTTGTTGTAAAAATGAGAAATCGCTGGTCAACTTTTAACCCTTATAACTTCCTAACAAAAAAAATTTTGTTTCCAAAATTGTGCTGATGTAAAGTAGACATGTGGGAAATGTTATTTATTAACTATTTTGTGTCACAAAACTCTCTGGTTTAACAGAATAAAAATTAAAAATTTGAAAATTGCAAAATTTTCTAAATTTTCGCCAAATTTCCATTTTTTTCACAAGTAAACGCAAAAATTATCGACCTACATTTACCATTATCATGAAGCCCAATATGTCACGAAAAAACAATCCGTTGAAGCATTCCTGAGTTCTCACCTCATAAAGGGACACTGGTCAGAATTTCTAAAAATGGCAAGGTCTTTAAGGTCAAAATAGGTTGGGTCATGAAGGGGTTAACCAAGCTCAATATTTTTGTGTTATCACTTGCTTGTCATGTCAGCAAGGGGTTTCACTATTACTGAATAATTTTAAATAAACTACCGGTAAAAAATTAGTAAAATCCAGAAAACGCTTTAATGCCTTCAGGTTCTCATGACGGTCCCAATCAAATACAGAACAAACCTTCTCTGGATCCATCCGAAAATCTGAAGATGGCAACAGGTTGACAACAGGTGCCCTAAAAACTGCACCTGCTGGACAACGAAAACACATTTCTCTAGTTTGACATAAAGCTGGTTATCCCTGATTCACATGCCCACGATGTGTCTCCAAATCAGATGAAAAAAAGAAAATGTCATCCAGATAGACCACCACAAACCTGCCACCAAGTGATGGAAAATATCAATTATGAAATGCTGGAACGCCGCCAGTGCATTGGTCAGACCGAAAGGCATAACCAGACTCTCGAAATGTCCCTCAGGGTTATTGAACGCTTGTAATGTATGTAGTACAGTTCATATAGCGTCTTGTGCTTGGGTGCGATGAAAACACAGGAGTCACAGGTTTGATATAGAAAAGTCCTGTATTACTTCATACAAGTTGGCAGAAATAGTCACACAGTTTGCAGACACAGAAACAGGAGACACAGCAGGCCAGAGTAATCCAAGCTCAGCAATCACTCTCCAATACAGATTCAGGATCTTCTTCTCTGTTACCGTAAGTCCATGCAAACGTGGGTCTTTTAAAGAGCAGGGTTCAGAGTCCACAAGTGCTTCAGAGTTCCTCAGTAGGAATAGCTGGAGTACAAGGTCCAAGGCTTACAGGAGTCAAGTCACAGGTTCACTGCAGGCTAGATTCTGAAGCACTGATTGCTCAGCTGTGGCTGCTTAAGAAGCAAAGGAGAGAATCAGGGCGGGAACATGCAAGCTGGAAACTCCATTTTGACTGAGGGCAAGATAGCTGCAGCAAGACAGAAAGTAAAATGGCTGACGAACAAACTGAGTTTCAGGAATATATACATAGAACCTTACATTACTCCCCCCTTAAGGACAACCTCCGGATGACCTCAGACCAGGCTTGTGTGGGTACCTCTGATGAAACTGAAGGAGCAAGCGAGGAGCATTAACGTTATTGACCGGTTCCCATGAGTTGTCCTCCACTGGGTAGCCCTGCCATTTAATCAGATATTGTAACTGATTTCTATACAACCTGGAATCTAAAATCCTTTCCACCACAAATTCTTCCTGACCATCGACTAGCACTGGGTCAGGGCAAGGAGAGGAACGTCCAGGAAACGTATTGGGTGTCGCAGCCTTTAGTAGGGATACATGAAAGACAGGGTGGATTCTCATAGTTCTGGGCAGTTGAAGACGACAAGCAACGGCACTTATAATTTTACTGATTTTATAGGGTCCAATGTACTTATGTCCCAACTTAGATGATGGAATCCTTAACTTAAGATTTCTGGTTGACAGCCAGACCAAGTCTCCTACCTTGAAAGCTGGTGCAGGTTTACGAAATTTATCTGCTGCTTTCTTGTACCTTTCTTGAGCCGATTCCAGATTTTCCTTTAGAAGATCCATATTCTTCTGTAAAGACGTGATTCTTTCAGCCACTGCTGGTAAAGGCGTTTCTATGGGAAATCGTGGTAGAATGTTAGGATGATAACCTAGATTAGAGTAAAAAGGAGACTGTTTAGTGGAGGCACTCTGAGAGTTGTTATACGAGAACTCAGCTAATGGAAGTAGATCCACCCAATCATCCTGTAGGTGGCAGATAAAGCAGCGGAGATACTGCTCCAGGGTTTGATTGGTTCGTTCGGTCTGTCCATTAGTCTGGGGATGAAAAGCAGAAGAAAGGTTTACTTTAATGTCCAATGCTGCACAGAAATTTTGCCAAAACCTAGAAGTGAATTGCACCCCTCGATCCGAAATAACCTCATCCGGTACTCCATGTAAGCGAAACACATCTTTAATCATCAAATCTGATGTCTGTTTTGCAGTGGGTAAGCCGACACAAGGGATAAAATGAGCTGCCTTTGTTAGACGGTCAACCACCACTAGAATGGTGTTCTTCCCCTGAGAGGTTGGTAACTCCACAATGAAGTCCATAGAAATGGATCCCCACGGGCGGGACGGGGTGGGAAGAGGCTGTAACAGACCAGTTGGTGAGGAGCGAGGTGTTTTGCATCTTGCACAGACCTCACATGAAGTGACATAATTCAAAACATCCTTCCTGCAAGTGGGCCACCAAAAGAAACGAGAAAGAAATTCCTGTGTGTTTAGAATTCCTCTATGCCCAGCTATCTTGGAATCGTGGAATGAGTTGCAATACTCTTAATCTGACTGTTTCAGGAATATACAGACGTTGTCCCTGAATCCACACACCATTCTTAAAGACAAGACTTACGTCCCTTGGGGGTTGTGCCAAAAAGGAATCCGCATGGTATGCTTCCTTGATGTCCTTAAGTAGGTCTTGATTATGAATTACTCCTAGGAATCTAGAGTCAGGAAGAATAGTCTTAGGAGGAGTAATTGGACGTGTCTCTGCTGAGTAAATCCTAGAGAGTGCATCAGCCTTTCCATTGCGCGATCCTGGTCTATAAGAGATGATAAAATTAAATTGGTTTAAGAAAAGATTCCAGCGAGCCTGGCGAGGAGTCAGGCACTTAGCCGACCTGATAAACTCAAGGTTACGATGGTCTGTCAGGACGACTATTTGCTGTGCAGCTCCCTGAAGAAGGTGTCTCCATTCTTTGAAGGCGGCAATAATGGCCAACAACTCTCTATTGCCCACATCGTAGTTCCTCTCAGCCGAAGACAACTGCTGGGAAAAGAAGGCACAGGGATGCAAGACATTCTTCTCACCTGTTCTCTGAGAGAGTATAGCTCCAACGGCACAGTCTGAAGCATCCACCTCTATTATGAAGGCAAGCTCGGGGTTGGGATGTACTAGGATAGGTGCAGTGGTAAATTTATCTTTTAGACGGGAAAATGCTTCCTGGGCTTGGGGAGTCCAGGAAAACCTAGACTCTTTCCGGGTAAGTTGAGTGATAGGTGACACTACCTCAGAGAAATTTCTAATGAAACGTCTATAGAAGTTGGCAAACCCGATGAAGCGCTGTACCTCCTTCACATTTCTAGGACTTGGCCAATCCTTGATGGCTTGGGTTTTGCTTCCATCCATACTAATTCCTTGTGTAGACAGTACATACCCCAGAAATTGAATTTCGGTCCTATGGAATTCACACTTTTCAAGTTTGATGTAAAGATGATTTTGTCTTAGACGTTCCAAGACCATTCTCACATGTCCATGATGTTCCTCTGTGGAGTTAGAAAAAATTAGAATATCATCCAAATAGATTACCACGAATGTATCTAGGAGATCCCTGAAGATGTCATTCACCAAGTGTTGGAAAGTGGCTGGGGCGGTACTCAGACCAAAAGGCATAACTAGATATTCAAAGTGTCCATAGCGTGACCTGAATGCAGTCTTCCATTCATCCCCAGGTCTAATACGGACTAAGTTATAGGCCCACGAAGATCTAGTTTAGAAAAAATTTTGGCATGTCGCACTCTCTCCAATAACTCAGGGATTAAAGGCAATGGATAACGGTTTCTAATAGTAACCTTATTGAGTTCCCTATAGTCTACGCATGGTCTCAGAGATCCATCTTTCTTCTTTACAAAGAAGATGGGTGCACCTGCAGGAGATGAAGAGGGGCGTATGAAGCCCTTGGCTAGATTTTCATCTATGTAATCCTTTAAAGCCTTTAGCTCGGGCCCCGCCAGGGGGTAGATCTTACCAAAAGGTATCTCTGCTCCAGGCAATAATTCAATTGGACAATCATATGGACGGTGAGGAGGAAGCTGGTCAGCGTTCTTCTTGTCACATAAATCCACATAGTCCTGGTATACAGCTGGTAGTTCAGGGACTGACATGATTCCTTTAGGAACAGAGCAAGCTGAAACTTTTGGACTCATCTGTTTCTCTGGAAAGTGTAATTCCTTGGTCTCCCAGTTAATGGTAGGATTCTGAGCCTGCAGCCATGGTAGCCCTAGAATAATGGGAAAGTGGGGAGAAGAGATAAGCATAAAGGACAGTTTCTCTTGATGATCTTTACCCATAAGAACCCTCAAAGGCTCTGTTTCCTGATCCACTGGTCCAGAGGTCAGCAGGGAGCCATCCACAGTTTCCATCTGTACTGGAGTAGCCTTCTTCACTGAACGTATTCCCTGTTTCAGAGCAAAGGAGACATCCATAAAATTTCCACTTGCCCCTGAGTCGATCATAGCAGAGCTAGACACCCAAGCTGAGTCAACCCAGAGTTTGATGGAAAGAAAGCAATGAGAATTGTTTTTCTTACAACTCAGCTGGGACACCGCTGAGGAAACTTGAAAAATGGCAGCGTTTACACAGTCAACGTCCTCAGAGGTAACGGAGTTTAAGTCCGAGAAATCAAGATCTGTTGCTGCAGATCTCTCTGGAGCCTGAGGCTCGGACCTGACAGATCCCCTCTCGCAACACTCACAATGAATGAGTGCTGCAGTAGTCTTACGAGAACGGCTGGGGCAGTTTATAATGAAGTGCCCTGACTTACCACAATAGAAACATAGATTCTCCTTAAAACAATGTTCCTTGCGTGCATCACTAACCCGTCGTTGTAAAGAGTCTACCTGCATGGGTTCAGGTTCAGGTTCCCATGTAATCCTACTCAAAGGTTCCTTAGCTGGAGAGGAAGGTAGGAAAAGGTTAGTACGATTGCTTTCGAACCATCTCTCTTGCCTGCGTTCAGTCAGACGAGTATCAATACGGATGCAGTAGTTAATAAAGTCACCTAACGCAGTGGGAGGGTCGGCACGAGCAAGTTCATCCTTAATCAGTGGAGATAACCCCTTTCGAAAAATAGATTTTTTGGCGGAACTGTCCCAGGTGGTATCAAGGGCCCATCTCCTGAAATCCAAGGCATATTCAGCTACCGAGTGCTTACCTTGGTGCAAAGCTAACATGGCTGCTTCAGCTGTTGCACCTCGATTGGGGTCATCAAACACCTGCCCCATGGCTGAAATAAAATCATCAAGGTGATTCAAACAATCATCCTCAGTCTCAATCAGAGGGTTTGCCCACATTAAAGCCTTGTTGGTAAGCAACATAATTATAGTAAGCACCTTAGATCGTTCAGTGGGAAATTGTGAAGCATGTGCAGAAAAAAAAAGATTGCATTGATTAATAAATCCCCTGAATTTCTCACGTTCACCGCCAAAACGAAAAGGGGGCAACTGGGGAATCCCAGCACTCGGGGCTACGGCAGGAGCCTGGACTCGCCCCTCTAGAACCTCAATCCTGGCTCGCAAATCCTGGGTAGTCTGTCCAACCACTTGCAAATTGTGATTATTGAGGTCCTGTAGATTTGTAAAACGGGTCTTTATATTCTGCAAATCTGCAAGGATATTATCAGTCACTCCGCAAAGTTCCTTTATGCGGGCCTCCATTTTCCAGATCTTTTAAGACAGGATTACTGGAAGAAGAGGAGAGAAAAAAAAACAATAATGTTCACCTGTGGCAACACTGCAGAGAGAAAAAAAAATTAAGGGAACTGCTCACCTGGAATGGTTGTGAGAAGTCACAACCACTATCATCACAGAAAGTTTCAACCAGACATCTGATATCCAGAGTTACAGCAGACAAAAAAGAGAAAAGAAAGGAAAAAAAAAAAAAAACAATAGTGTTTACCTGTGGTAACACTGCAAAAAGAAAAAACTTAAGGGAATTGCTCACCTGGAATGGTTGTGAGAAGTCACAACCACTGTCATCACAGAAAGTACAACCGGACGTCTGATATCCACAGTACAGCAAACACAGCCTTCCAGACCCAGCAGACACTAACGTTTTGGCTTCAGAATCTTGTAATGTATGTAGTACAGTTCATATAGCGTCTTGTGCTTGGGTGCGATGAAAACACAGGAGTCACAGGTTTGATATAGAAAAGTCCTGTATTACTTCATACAAGTTGGCAGAAATAGTCACACAGTTTGCAGACACAGAAACAGGAGACACAGCAGGCCAGAGTAATCCAAGCTCAGCAATCACTCTCCAATACAGATTCAGGATCTTCTTCTCTGTTACCGTAAGTCCATGCAAACGTGGGTCTTTTAAAGAGCAGGGTTCAGAGTCCACAAGTGCTTCAGAGTTCCTCAGTAGGAATAGCTGGAGTACAAGGTCCAAGGCTTACAGGAGTCAAGTCACAGGTTCACTGCAGGCTAGATTCTGAAGCACTGATTGCTCAGCTGTGGCTGCTTAAGAAGCAAAGGAGAGAATCAGGGCGGGAACATGCAAGCTGGAAACTCCATTTTGACTGAGGGCAAGATAGCTGCAGCAAGACAGAAAGTAAAATGGCTGACGAACAAACTGAGTTTCAGGAATATATACATAGAACCTTACAACGCTGTTTTCCATTCATTCGCTTCCCTGATTCTAACCAAGTTATAGGCCCCCTTAAATGCAACTTGGAGAATACCTTAGCTGTCCTTAATGCTGTTTCCTTTTTCCCTCCCCCTTTTATTTTATTATTACTCTTTCTGTTATTCTCTTGCCTTTTCAATTTGTTGTTGTTTGTTTTTGTATAATTGATTTTAACTGTATCCGTATATTTTGTCTATATTTAGTAAACATATTTCGGACTGTTGCTATGGAGTTCCCTGCACGCAGAGGATTCATCCATCTATCCTCCCTCATTTTGTATACCACTTCATCTGGGCAGCGAAATGGGCGTGTTTGGAGACAAGTTTTGGCATCCCTCGTTTAATCTGTGGACAAATTAAGAAATCTTAACTTTGATGCCGTGTCTGCCACTCTGTTTGTGTACTGTCTATATATATTTCAGCTTTTGATATGCATTTATGGTGTACAATAATAAATAATATTGTGGTACCGTGTTAGCCAGAAAAATCGATGTGAATACTTTTCCATCCAATTATGACAAGAGCATTCTTAAGGTGATACCTTTATTGGCTAACCAGAAAATTATATGTTCGCAAGCTTTCAGAGCGCAGAGGCTCCTTCTTCAGGCAAGATTACATTTGGAATAATAAGAAAGACACATTAGATGCTTACTATAGTAGGAAATTTGTTCAAGACCTGGGAGGTGTGATGCCTTCAAAAGATAAGCAAAGGAAATCAAATTAGCATTTTCTTACAAATGGAGAGCGAGTGTGAATGTGTTATTGGCTATCTGGAGTCCTTCTGGTGAAGGTGTGAACTGTGTCTATGTAATGAGTCATAAAACCGGGTGTTAAGTTGAGTCCTAGTGTCAAAGTATTGAACATCCTAATAAGTTTGAATTCCCATATTTTTCTCTCCCTGTCATCCTTAAAATGACCTTTTAGTATTAAGACTTTTAAGTCTGTCATACAATGTCCAGTTCCAGAGAAATGTTTTCCCACAGGCGTGTCCATTTCATTCCTGATCGTATGTCTGTGTAGATTCATCCTTGTTTGTAGTTTTTGCATGGTTTCCCCAATATAGATAGCTCCAGGGCACCTTGTACATTGTATCATGTACACCACATTGGAGGATGTACATGAAAAGGAACCCATGACCTTATAGTCCAGATTTGTGTTTGGCACACGGACTGTATTTGTTGGTAATATGTGGGTACAAGTTTTGCATTTTTTGTTGTTACATGGGAATGTGCCAGTCACTGATGGTGACGAAAGGACACTTCTGACAAGGAGATTCCTTAAGTTAGGGGGCTGTTTGTAGGAGAGGAGTGGTAGTTCTGGGAATATGTCTTTCAATTTGTGGTCCCTGTGGAATATGGGTTGGAGATCAGCACCAATTTTCCTTAGGATGCTCATGTGGGGGTTGTATGTGACCACAAGAGGTACCCTGTTGTTGTCCTCTCTCAGTTTGTAATCCAGGAGGTTGCTTCTTGGGATTCTTGTAGCCCTGTGGATCTGTTCATCTATTGCCAGTGGATGGTATCCTTGTTGTAGGAATGTATTCCTCAGAGATAGCAGCTGTAGTTCCCTGTCTTTACTGTCTGAACAGATCCGAATATATCTCAGAGCTTGACTGTAGATGATGGATTTTTTTGTGTGTCTTGGATGAAAGCTGTTCCATCTAAGGTATGTTGGACGTCCTGTGGGCTTATGGTAAATTGATGTTTGTATGGCGTTGTCCTTGATGTATATGGTCAAGTCCAGAAAATGTATTTGAGACTTTGAAAAGTTGAGGGTGAGCTTGATGGTTGGGTGGTATTTGTTGAAGTTATTGTGGAAGGTGAGCAGATCATCTTTTGAGCCTGTCCAGATTCAACAAATACCACCCAACCATCAAGCTCACCCTCAACTTTTCAAAGTCTCAAATACATTTTCTGGACTTGACCATATACATCAAGGACAACGCCATACAAACATCAATTTACCATAAGCCCACAGGACGTCCAACATACCTTAGATGGAACAGCTTTCATCCAAGACACACAAAAAAATCCATCATCTACAGTCAAGCTCTGAGATATATTCGGATCTGTTCAGACAGTAAAGACAGGGAACTACAGCTGCTATCTCTGAGGAATACATTCCTACAACAAGGATACCATCCACTGGCAATAGATGAACAGATCCACAGGGCTACAAGAATCCCAAGAAGCAACCTCCTGGATTACAAACTGAGAGAGGACAACAACAGGGTACCTCTTGTGGTCACATACAACCCCCACATGAGCATCCTAAGGAAAATTGGTGCTGATCTCCAACCCATATTCCACAGGGACCACAAATTGAAAGACATATTCCCAGAACTACCACTCCTCTCCTACAAACAGCCCCCTAACTTAAGGAATCTCCTTGTCAGAAGTGTCCTTTCGTCACCATCAGTGACTGGCACATTCCCATGTAACAACAAAAAATGCAAAACTTGTACCCACATATTACCAACAAATACAGTCCGTGTGCCAAACACAAATCTGGACTATAAGGTCATGGGTTCCTTTTCATGTACATCCTCCAATGTGGTGTACATGATACAATGTACAAGGTGCCCTGGAGCTATCTATATTGGGGAAACCATGCAAAAACTACAAAAAAGGATGAATCTACACAGACATACGATCAGGAATGAAATGGACACGCCTGTGGGAAAACATTTCTCTGGAACTGGACATTGTATGACAGACTTAAAAGTCTTAATACTAAAAGGTCATTTTAAGGATGACAGGGAGAGAAAAATATGGGAATTCAAACTTATTAGGATGTTCAATACTTTGACACTAGGACTCAACTTAACACCCGGTTTTATGACTCATTACATAGACACAGTTCACACCTTCACCAGAAGGACTCCAGATAGCCAATAACACATTCACACTAGCTCTCCATTTGTAAGAAAATGCTAATTTGATTTCCTTTGCTTATCTTTTGAAGGCATCACACCTCCCAGGTCTTGAACAAATTTCCTACTATAGTAAGCATCTAATGTGTCTTTCTTATTATTCCAAATGTAATCTTGCCTGAAGAAGGAGCCTCTGCGCTCTGAAAGCTTGCGAACATATAATTTTCTGGTTAGCCAATAAAGGTATCACCTTAAGAATGCTCTTGTCATAATTGGATGGAAAAGTATTCACATCGATATGCATTTATGTATGTTACATACATATGGACAATTAACTGATGTCTCTTCTTTCTATTGCTGCACACTTAGTCTACTTTCACACATCAGTTTTTTGATGTCAGGCGCGATCCAGCGTCGCGCCGGAGCGCCGGATGTGGCTATTAAATGAAAAACCTGATGCGCCGGATCCGGTTTTCTGCCTGATCCGTCTAGCGGATCAGGCAGAAAACCAGATCCGGCGCATCAGTTTCATCCGTTTTTTATCTGTTTTTTGACGGATTACGACGGATCCGGTTTTCCAAATGCCCCTTTATTTTCAAACCTGATTGGCTACTGTAATCCTATATATACACTGTTCCTACAGCCCATTTTTGACAGGTTGTAGAGGAGCAAAGTGCAGGTTGGAGAGAAGAGCAAGTGACTGGCGAAGATGGATGTGATTATTGGGAATATTTTCAAGAATCTTGTGGATTTTACTGCGGAGGCGAATCGCTTGAAGATTATTGTTATGGAGAAGGAGAGAAAGATCGAGCAGCGCATTATGCGTCAGCGCCAGCGACGACGCCATATGTGGATCCACCCCATCACGGCACAGAGATTAACCCGTGGTGTGTATAGTACACTAAACATGGAGCTGCGACAAAATCCAGAATTTTTTTTTTCATATCTACGGATGAAGAAGGAAACTTTTGATATGTTGGTGGAGCGGATTGAAGACCAGATCAGGAGATGTGACACCTACTGCCGTTTCTCGATTTCTCCGGCGGAGTATCTCATGGTCACTATAAGGTAAGCTATATGTATTGGATCTGCTTCCTTGAACACACTTGTATTGTTGTTATTTTTTATTATAGGACAAAAAGGGAATCCAAGGATTACCAGTGCAATAAAAAATGGTTAAAAACTTGTGTGTGTTTATTTCATTCAAATGCATTTTTTGTGTATCTCCAATTGTTATACCTGAGTTCTGCAATGTAATGCTGTGATTGTGAGCTAAATGTTTTTTTCTTTTTTGTTTACAGATTCCTTGCAAGTGAAGAATCGCTCTCCTCACTACATTTTCAGTTTAGACTTGGAATATCTACAATATCGGGCATCATCAAGCACACCTGCCGTGCACTGTGGGACTGTTTGGTCAGTGAATTTTTGCCTGAGCCGACTACAGAGAGGTGGATGCAAATTGCGGAGAAGTTCCAACAGATCTGCCAGTTTCCTAATTGTCTTGGAGCTGTTGATGGGAAACATGTCCGGATTGTCAAGCCAGCGGGAACAGGATCCGAATATTTTAATTACAATAAATATTTCTCGGTTGTCCTGATGGCCATCGCTGACGCAGAATACAAGTTCATAGCTGTGGACATTGGGGCATATGGACGATCTAATGATTCCCAGGTGTTCAAACTTTCTGCGATGGGACGTCGACTGTATGGGAACACCTTCCATTTCCCAGCCCCTAGGCCGCTGCCTCAAACCACTGGGCCACCTATGCCTTTTGTGTGTCTTGGTGATGAGGCATTCCAGCTCTCTGAACATCTCTTAAAGCCGTATGCCAGCAGAGGACTGACCCATACAAACGTATTTTTAATTACAGGCTCACAAGAGCAAGAAGAATGGTGGAGTGCACTTTTGGAATCCTGACTGCAAAGTGGCGTGTACTATTGACAGCCATAAATTTGAAGACTGACACTGTTGGCGAAGTCATTAAAGCGTGCGTGGTCCTGCATAATTTTGTGATATGCAAAGAACAGATTACCATTGAGGAACACTTGCAAGAAACCACATTACACGATTATCAGAACAATACCAATCGCAGTTCACTGGCTGTTTCAAGGATGAGGGACAGATTTGCAGAATATTTTATTTCACCAGAAGGACTAGTAGACTGGCAGGATGACCGTGTTTGAGAAATTGGTGATTACTGTAACCAAAGTCATGTACTGTAAAAAGAAGTCTAACTTGTTGTTTCTTTTTTTTTTCTCTATGTTATGCTTGTGTTTTTTATACCCTAAATATATGTAATGTTGTTACTGTACTTTATCTTTATTTTTACAGATGTAACCTTACATAATATGGTACATTAGAAAGAAATGACAGACAGAATTTTAATCAACCAATTCAACTTTTATTGACCATCTTTTTTTTAACCAGTTTGTAAAATTTTACTTGAAAACTTTTTTTTAATAAAATTTGGAATTTTGCATTAAATGACTGATTGTATTTTTTTTATAATGTTAAATACGTTACAACGTAGTGTAGTGTGGGGTGGACATACTATTGGAGGGGCTGCGGGACACTTTGACCGTGGGAGTGTGTAGAGAGGACTGGGATGGTGGTGGGGAAGGAACAGTAAGAGGTGAAGGGTGGAAAGAGTTAAAGAATGGGAGGAAAAGTTGGAGGCAGAATCGGTGATGGGTGGTGGAGTGGAGGGTGGGGCAGGGACTGGAGGAGCAGGTGATATGGTTGGGAATTGGAAGGGGGAAGAAGATTGGTAAGAGGTGGGAGTGTGGTATGGGGTAGGTGGTTGGTACGGGGTGGGTGGCTAGTACTGGGGAGGTTGCTGGTACTGGAGAGGTGACTGGAGTTGTTGAGGGGACTGGAGTTGGTGAGGTGGCTGTAATTGGTAAGATGGCTGAAGTTGGGGAGGTGGCTGTAGTTGTTGAGGTGGCTGTAGTTGGTGAGGTGGCTGGAGTTGGGAAGGTGGCTGTATTTGGGAAGGTGGCTGTAGTTGGGAAAGTGGCTGGTACTGGGGAGGTTGGTGATAGTGGGGAGGTTGCTGGAACTGGGGAGGTGGCTGATATTGAATAGGAGGGGGAGGAGGGACGGCGGCTGGAGGGGGGAGGTGGAGGAACGACTGGGGTGGATAGAGGAGGATGGGAGATAACCTGCACTACAGCAGCGTGGCACGTATGCATTACATACATCTGCTGGTCAAGAGATAGCGTATCTATGCGCTCCGCCACAGACCTAAAAAAGCTGTGATTAGGTGATGCTCTTGCTTCCGAATGCATGGTTTGCAGAAGTGTCTTTACCTCCAACTTGTTCAGATAATACTTTAAGACAGTTCTGAAAAGATGCATTCAAATGCAAGAACTCGAGCGCATAGTTCCTTTCCTGACCCCTCTGCCGGTGCCGCCCAGTAGCCGCAGGTGTACTAGAGGTGGCAGGGGCAGAAGGATGGGGTAAAGGGAAATCTATCTCCTGACCAGCAGCCTCATGCAATGCACTCGGCCACGATGCTGCAGCGCTGGTGGAGGGGAAAGAGGGCTCACGTGTGGGTGCGGATGGGTCAGGGCGGTCAAAGTGTCCCTCGGTGCCGGTCTCCTCAGGGATCGCCCCAGAAGGGCCCAAATCTGCGGGCGCCCGAGTGCTGGTCACCGTGCTGTGGAATAAAGAGAAAAAATACAATTAATATACTGTATTTGAATGGCCCTGGCTGGAAAAAAAATTTAGTTAGACATGTAAACATTTCCTTTTGAATATTTACCTTCTGGTGACCATTGTTGCCCACAGGAACGCCAGGGCTCTTGCATATTTTTATTTGCTCTGGCGTCCTGAAGAACCACTCGGGGCCTGCATCTCTTTGTTGAACTCCTTATTGAAGCGATCCCTGATAGACCGCCACCGCTTCACAATTCTGTCCCCTGAAACGAGATAGCACAAATTGGTTAGTATACAACATCAGTGTTTCCCAAACTACAGTCCTCATGTCCCCCACGGGTCATGTTTTCAGGATTTCCATAGCGTTGTACCAAAGGAAATCCTGAAAACATGACCCCTTGGGGTTCACGAGGACTGGAGTTGTGGAAACACTGCTTTAAATCCAGCAGCCCTACTGAACTGTATATACTTATGCATTTTAGACTGTGACCGAGCTTCAAGGTCCTCCCAGTAGCCCACAAGTTGGGAACAGACTTCATCCCAGAGCCGACGGGTCACTATCTGATCTGAATGGCGGCGGTCCCCCATGTTCCACAGCGGCTCCCGCTCTCTGATCAGATCAATTAGGAGGTCCACATCGATACCCTCCTCACCGTCTGAGTCGGGAGCACGCTGTGAAGCCTAAAATGAAATGAGAAAAAAATACATTAACCCCTTCCCGACCCATGACGCCGACGTCGGCGTCATGAAAAGCGGTGGCATCCCGACCCATGACGCCGACGTCGGCGTCATGGTGAAAATCGCGTTCCAGCAGGTCGGGTGACCGGGGTCATTTAAATGTCACCCGACCCGCAGATACAGGATGACCGGCGGATAACCCCAGGGGGGGTGGCTTTGCCCCCCCGGTGTTACGATCGCTGTGATTGGCTGTTGAAAGTGAAACAGCCAATCACAGCGATTGCTATGTTAGATCTCTAAATATTTATTTTCAGCAATGGCTGATGCTGCAATAGCATCAGCCATTGGCTGCAGCTTGGTGACCGCTGTGTCACCCCCCCAGATCTGATTGGAGCTAGCGTCCACATGACGCTATCCCTCCAATCAGATGTGGAGGGGAGGTGTCAGGTATGGCTGCCCTCGCTCTTCACCCTCATCCCGTCTGTGGAAGGTGAAGAGCGAGGTGCTGCCTGCTGCCCTGACGCCTGACAGGTCCCTGCCTGCTGCTACCGCCGCCGATCGCCCCCTGCCGCTGCGCCGATCGCCCCCAGCGCCGATCGCCCCCAGCGCCGATCTCCCTGACTGCTGTCCCTGTCTCCCCTCTTCTGCCTAACTGCCTGCTGCTAGCTGTGCCGATCGCCCCCAGCGCCGATCGCCCCCAGCGCCGATCTCCCTGCCTGCTGTCCCTGTCTCCCCTCTTCTGCCTGCTGCTAGCTGCTGCCGATCGCCCCCAGCGCCGATCGCCCCAGCGCCGATCTCCCTGCCTGCTGTCCCTGTCTCCCCTCTTCTTCCTAACTTCACCCCTGCCCCAGTAATCACCACCCCGCACCTCTGATCACCCCCCCTCCACTGTGATCACCCCCCCTCCACTGTGATCACCCCCCCGCCCTGTGATCACCCCCCCGGCCCTGTGATCACCCCCTGCCCCAGCAACCACCCCCTTTGCCCCAGTAATCACCCCCCTGCCCCAGTAATCACCCCCCTGCCCCAGTAGTCACCCCCTGCCGCAGTAATCACCCCCCTGCCCCAGTAATCCCCCCTTCCCTGTGATCACCCCAGCTGCTGCTGCCGATCACTGCCTGCTGCTGCCGATCGCCGCAGCTTCCGCCGATCGCCACAGCTGCCGCCGATCGCAGCAGCTGCCGCTGATCGCCGCTCCTATCGCTGATCGCCGCAGCTGCCGCTGATCGCCCCAGCTGCCGCTGATCGCCGCCGCTGGTGCCTCTGGTCTCCGGTGGTCGCCCCTGCTGCTGCCGCTGGTCTCCGCTGCTGCCTGTGGTCTCCGCTGGTCACCGTTGCTGCTGCCGCTGGTCTCCGCCGCTGCGCTCCGGTGGTCGCCGCAGCTGCTGCCGCTGGTCTCCGCCGCTGCTGCCGCTGGTCTCCGCTGGTTGCCGCTGCTGCCTGTGGTCTCCGCTGGTTGCCGCTGCTGCCTGTGGTCTCCGCCGCTGCTGCCGCTGGTCTCCGCCGCAGCTGCCGCTGGTTTCCACCGCTGCTGCCGCTGGTCTCCGCTGGTTGCCGCTGCTGCCTGTGGTCTCCGCCGCTGCTGCCGCTGGTCTCCGCCGCTGCTGCCGCTGGTCTCCGCCGCTGTTGCCGCTGGTCTCCGCTGGTCTCCGCCGCTGCTGCCGCTGGTCTCCGCCGCTGCTGCCGCTGGTCTCCGCCGCTGCTGCCTCTGGTCTCCGGTGGTCGCCCCTGCTGCTGCCGCTGGTCTCCCTGCTGCCTGTGGTCTCCGCTGGTCACCGTTGCTGCTGCCGCTGGTCTCCTGTGGTCGCCGCAGCTGCTGCCGCTGGTCTCCGCCGCTGCTTTCGCTGGTCTCCGCCGCTGCAGCCTCTGGTCTCCGGTGGTCGCCCCTGCTGCTGCCGCTGGTCTCCGCTGCTGCCTGTGGTCTCCGCTGGTCACTGTTGCTGCTGCCGCTGGTCTCCTGTGGTCGCCGCAGCTGCTGCCGCTGGTCTCCGCCGCTGCTTCCGCTGGTCTCCGCCGCTGCTGCCTCTGGTCTCCGGTGGTTGCCCCTGCTGCTGCCGCTGGTCTCCGCTGCTGCCTGTGGTCTCCGCTGGTCACCGTTGCTGCTGCCGCTGGTCTCCTGTGGTCGCCGCAGCTGCTGCCGCTGGTCTCCACCGCTGGTCTCCGCTGGTTGCCGCTGCTGCCGCTGGTCTCCGCCGTTGCTGCCGCTGATCTCCGCCGCTGCTGCCTGTGGTCTCTGCTGGTCGCCGCTGCTGCTGCTGATCGCCGCTGATTGCTGCTGCTGCCGCTGATCACACCGCCTGCTACCGCCGATCTCCCTTTTCTACTGTCCTCTGCTGCCTGATTTCACCCCTCGCACTTGTGATCAACCCGTTCCCCAGTAATCTCCCCCCTGCTGCTGCTGCCGGCTCCTGCCCCCCCCCCCAGCGCCTGACAGCCCCCTCCTGCCGCCAGCGCCTGACAGCCCCCTCCTGCCGCCCAGCGCCTGACAGCCCCCCTGCCAGCCCGCCCCCCTGCCCCACGCCTGACAGCCCCCCTCCTGCCGCCCAGCGCCTGACAGCCCCCCTCCTGCTGCCCAGCGCCTGACAGCCCCCCCCTGCGACGCTACAGCCCCCCCTGCCGCCCAGCGCCGATGACAGCCCCCCTCCTGCCGCCCAGCGCCTGACAGCCCCCCTCCTGCCGCCCAGCGCCTGACAGCCCCCCTCCTGCCGCCCAGCGCCTGACAGCCCCCCTCCTGCCGCCCAGCGCCTGACAGCCCCACTCCTGACAGCCCCCTCCTGCAGTACGTTTCACCAACCACTCGCACATACACACGCACGCACACTAATAAAGTTAATCTTTTTTACACACGCACACACACCATGCCCCACTCATCCCAATCATCCCAGTCTCAAAAGATGTACTCAGCTGAGGAGGCATATGCTTTTATTGCCTCCGAAGCTGATAGTGAGGGAGAGGACCCCACTTTTCTGTATTCCTCCCCCTCTTCCTCCTCCAGTGACACAGACGTACCAAGACTTCGCAGTACAAGAAACCGTCCGGAGCCCCGGGAGGAAGAGTCGGAGGCCTTAGAGGAAGAGCCGGAGACCAGGGGAGAAGACCCAAGACCAAGTGTGAGTAACCCCCAACCTAGTGCTAGTCACACCCAACCTAGCACTAGTGCCCCCTCCTGGACCCCCGTCCCTGAAAATTTTGCTCCACGGATTCCTGATTTCGTTCCCCAATCAGGAATCCTGTTCGAGACTGCCAACTTTAGAGAAATAGACTTTTTCAAAGTCTATTTCTCGGAGTCAATTGTCAGTCTTATGGTGGAGCAATCAAACTTGTACGCCCAGCAATTTTTGGTTGAAAACCCTACTTCTTCATTTTCTACTTGGAGTCCTGTTGACTCTGTAGAAATGATGAAATATTGGGGACTGGTCCTTCACATGGGGATTGTGAAGAAACCGGAAATTCGCCAATACTGGAGTACTGATATTTTATATCAAACTCCAGTATTTGGCATGGTTATGACTCGCAAACGTTTTGAAGCGATTCATAAGTTTCTTCATTTCAGGGACAACACGGACAGCCTTCCCCGCGATCACCCAAATTTTGATAGACTGTTCAAAATTTGGCCGATCATTGAACACTTCAGCAACAAGTTTGCTGAAGTGTACATTCCCGAAAGGGAAATTTGTGTGGATGAATCCCTCATCCACTTCAAAGGGAGGCTTCAGTTCCGTCAGTACCTGCCCAGCAAGAGGGCAAGGTACGGGATAAAACTCTACAAGCTGTGTGAGAGTACCTCAGGGTACACTCTCAGCTTTAGAGTTTATCAAGGAAAAGACACCAAGATCCAGCCCCCAGAATGTCCACCTGCTCTGGGCGTGAGTGGGAAAATAGTGTGGGATTTGGTCCACCCACTGCTTGATAAAGGTTACCATCTGTATGTTGATAACTTTTATACAAGCATCCCACTATTTCAATCCCTCTCTGCCAGAGCTACCGCAGCTTGCGGTACTGTGCGCAGAAACAAGAGGGGTCTCCCTTTGCCGCTAATTGAGCAGCCTCTCCCAAAGGGCGAGAGCCGAGCCCAATGTAGCGGCAACATGCTTGTGGTCAAGTTCAAAGACAAAAGGGACGTCTTTTTCTTGACAACAATCCATGGTCCCGGCACCACGGCCACCACTGTTCGCGGTACCTCAGCACAGGTCTACAAACCGGACTGTGCCCTGGGGTACAACAAACACATGGGGGGAGTTGATCTTTCTGATCAAGTCCTCCAGCCCTACAGTGCCTTACGGAAGACGAAGGTGTGGTATAAAAAACTGGCTGTGCACATCGTGCAAATGGCACTGTATAACGCATACGTGCTATCACGATGTGCCGGCCAGACCAACAACACCTTCCTTCAGTTCCAGGAGTCGGTGATAAAGGCCTTGATTTTTGGAGAGGAGGACGGAGCGCGCCCCAGCACCCCTGGAACTCAAGTTTCCCGTATGGTACCAGGGCAACATGCTCCCACTAAGTCGAAAGCAAAAAAAAGGTGCCGGGTATGCTATAAAAGGGGGATAAGAAGGGAATCTCGTTTCCAGTGTGAAACGTGTCCTGACAAACCTGCACTGTGTTTGAATGAATGCTTTAGTATTCATCACACAACCGTGGACTAAACACATCCTGACATTCCCGTACAGCACTCACCCACACCAGACTGACATACACAACACCACACACACACCAGCCTGACGTACACTACACCACACACCAACCTCACATAGTTTATGTCAGGTTGGTGTGTGGTGTATGCTACACCACACGCACCAACCTGACATACACTACAACACACACACCAACCTGACCTACACTACACCACACACGCCAACCTGACGTAGTGTATGTTAGGTTTGTGTATGGTGTGGTGTAGTGTACGTCAGGTTGGTGCGTGTGTTGTAGTGTACATCAGGTTAGTGCGTGTGTTGTAGTGTACGTCAGGTTGTGTGTGTGGTGTATACTACACCACACATATCAACCTGACACACTACACCACATACCAAACTGACGTAGTGTATGTCTGGTTGGTGCGTGTGGTCTACTATACACCACACGCACCAACCTGACATACACTACAACACACACACCAACCTGACCTACACTACACCACACACGCCAACCTGACGTAGTGTATGTTAGGTTTGTGTATGGTGTGTTGTAGTGTACGTCAGGTTGTGTGTGTGGTGTTGTCATGTGTGCATCGCCACGAAGATCGTCGCGGTTGCACATTCTGACTTCTCACAGCTGAGTTGCTGTTTCTTTGTGTTTGGCAGTTAGGGAGTTAATTCTGTCTGTGCTCAGTTCTGGGACTGGGTGCAGTTTTCTCCCGGCTGCAATTAATTATTTGTTGATTGGTTTCCTTTAAATCTCTGGTTGTCTGTGTTGGGAGTTGCCAGTGAAATTCTTCATGCAGACCACAGATAGGATTGTATCTGTATAGACTTAAGTTAAAGAGCTCCTTAGTTGTTTTAAGCTCACCTTGCTTAGAGTTTAATATCCCAGATCATTTATGTTCCTTCTGTGTTTGAGTGTGTATGCAAGTCTGTGTTTTCTCCAGTCTGTCTTATATGTCTAATCTGTGTATTTAGCAGAGATCAGCCCATATCCCTTTGGTGGTAATCAGAATCCTTCTTAGGACTGATTACAGGGTTCAGGGACTGATAGGAGACAGGGTTAGGCTGGAGACTTGGACCTCTGAACCATTATCAGTACCTCCAAGGTGAGGGATTAGTTAGGACCCCAGTTTAAGGTCAGGTTAGACCCTCGGTCCTCCTCTTTCCTGTGACAGTGTATCAAGTCCTCAAGATTAACCCTGAGTTCAACGGATATCGTGTCAGGTAAATCTATTCTATATTTACATGCTGATGTTGCTAATCTATATGTTGTATAGAGTGTTGTTCTTTTAAGAATAGTTTACTGACATCGTACACATATCATAAGACCGCGTGACATTTTCACTGGCCTATAAAATTATTCCCAGTTGCCATGGATCCAGTAGCCCAGCTGGCTCTGCAGTTGCAGGGATTATCCATGGAGCTGACGGACATTAAGTCCAAAGTTTTGTCTCCCTCGGAGCAAACCAGATTTGAACCTAAAGTAGCTCTCCCGGACAGGTTCACTGGTGGGCGAGACAAATTTTTTACCTTCAGGGAAGCATGTAAATTGTATTTTCGGCTTCGGCCTCGATCATCAGGGAGTGAAGAGCAGAGAGTGGGAATTGTTATCTCGCTCCTACAAGGGGACCCTCAATCCTGGGCCTTCTCCCTTCCTCCGGGATCCCCGGCTCTACAGTCAGTAGATCGATTTTTTACTGCCCTGGGTTTGGTATATGATGACCCAGATCGGGTCTCTCTTGCTGAGACAAAATTACGTAAGATACAGCAGGGAGATCGTCCGGCGGAGGAATTTGCTTCTGAGTTCCGTAGATGGGCCACAGATACTCAGTGGAATGACCCAGCTCTTAGGAGCCAGTTTTGTCATGGGCTTTCTGACAAATTAAAGGACGTTTTGGCTCAGTATGATTCTCCTCCATCACTGGAGGCTGCTATGGCCCTAGCTATCCGTACTGATAGACGGCTCCGGGAGAGGTGCGAGGTAACTCCGCCCCCTGTTGTTACTCCACTTACTACTAAAGTCCCTTATGTTGAGGTTCCCCTTGTCTGTTCGGAGGAGCCTATGCAGTTGGGAGGGACATCATTTCGTAGGAGGGGATTTGCGGTACGCCGCAGGACTAGAAGGTGTTTCTTCTGCGGGAAAGAGGGACATTTTGTTGGGGGATGTCCATCCCGTGCCTTGTTGAGCAAAAAGTCGCCGGAAAACTGTTAATCCCAGGTTGTGTGGTGGACGACAACCTGGGAGTATGTATTTCGTCCGCTAGTTCTTCTCAGTTCCTTGTACCAGTGGAGGTGGTGGTTGGTACGAGAGTGGAGAGATTTTCTGTTCTTCTTGATAGTGGGTCCGGGGCTAATCTGGTTGACGCTCAGTTTGCTCAGGCTCAAGGTATGCATCTGAGTGTATTGGTCAAACCGATCCCTATATTCTCCATTGACGCCAGGCCTCTCGGCCAAGGTAGCTTTGTTCATGAGGTTCATAACATTGACCTTCGGGTAGGGGCAATACATAGGGAACTATTATCTTGTTATGTGTTGGAGGGTCTACCTACTCCTATTGTGTTGGGACTTCCTTGGTTGGTTAAACATAACCCTGTGATTAATTGGCAGTCCAGAGATATAAGCCAATGGGGGGAGTTTTGCAAAAGTAACTGCATGAACACAGTCATCAGTGCGGTCGTGCCTAGTACTTTGCCTCCTTTTTTGGAGGACTTTGGGGATGTGTTCTCTGAGGAGGGGTGTCAGGAGTTGCCTCCTCATCGCGTGTATGACTGCTCTATTAATTTACTTCCTGATGCTAAGTTACCTAAAGCTAGGTTATATAACCTTTCTGGTCCTGAGAGGCAGGCTATGAAAGATTATATTTCGGAAAGTCTGGCCAAAGGGCATATTAGACCTTCATCTTCCCCAGTGGCCGCGGGGTTCTTCTTTGTGAAGAAAAAAGATGGAGGCCTACGCCCTTGCTTGGATTTCCGCGAACTTAATCGGATTACTGTTCGAGATCCGTATCCACTCCCTCTGATTCCTGATCTCTTCAATCAAATTGTTGGCGCCAAATGGTTCTCTAAATTGGATCTCAGGGGGGCGTATAATCTGATTAGGATAAAAGAGGGGGATGAGTGGAAAACGGCGTTTAACACACCGGAGGGACATTATGAGAACCTTGTCATGCCTTTTGGTCTGACTACTGCACCAGCAGTATTCCAACATTTTGTTAATGACATTTTTCGTCATCTGGTGGGGCTGTTTGTGGTCGTATATTTGGATGACATTTTAATTTACTCACCAGATCTTGTGTCTCACCAGGAGCATGTGAGACAGGTGTTGCAGATCTTGCGAGACAATAAACTATACGCCAAACTGGAAAAGTGTGTATTCGCCGTACAGGAACTTCAATTTTTGGGTTTCTTGGTGTCAGCCTCCGATTTCCGTATGGACCCTGAAAAGGTGAGAGCAGTGCTTGAATGGGATCAGCCAGAGGATCTTAAGGCTCTGCAGCGTTTTCTGGGGTTTGCTAACTACTACCGGAAATTTATTTGTAATTTCTCATCTGTTGTCAAACCTCTCACTGACATGACAAGAAAAGGGACGGATTTTTCTAAATGGTCGGACAAAGCTTGCCAAGCTTTTTCCTCTTTGAAAAAATGTTTTGCTTCGGCACCCGTTCTCATCCAACCAGATGCATCACAGCCGTTCGTTGTGGAGGTGGACGCGTCTGACGTAGGGGTGGGTGCAATATTGTCCCAGGGTCCATCCCCTGGTAAATGGCATCCGTGCGCTTTCTTTTCTAAAAAATTGTCGTCCGCCGAAAGGAATTATGATATCGGCAATAGGGAACTTTTGGCCATTAAGTTGGCTTTTGAAGAATGGCGTCACTTTTTGGAGGGGGCAGTCCACCCGGTCACCGTCATTACTGATCACAAGAACCTGCTGTATTTGGAATCTGCTAAGCGTCTGAATTCCAGACAAGCTCGATGGTCGTTGTTTTTTACCAGGTTTAATTTTGTTGTCACTTATCGCCCTGGATCTAAGAATGTTAAGGCGGATGCCTTGTCTCGCAGTTTCCCAGGGGCCGGGAAAATGGATGACCCGATTCCTATCCTTCAGGAGGGGGTGGTAGTGTCGGCTGTATGTTCTGAGCTTGAGGAGGAGGTGTTAGAGGCTCAGGGGGACGCCCCTGCAGGACCTCCAGGGAGACTGTTTGTCCCAAATCAGTTGAGACAAAAGGTTATTGAGGCACATCATAATTCTGCTTTAGCAGGACATCCAGGGAGTAAGGCTACTTTAGATCTCCTTTCTCGCCGGTTTTGGTGGCCTAACGTTAATAAAGATGTTTTAACTTTTGTCGCGTCCTGTGGGGTTTGTGCTCGCTCTAAGACCCCTCATACCCGTCCGTCTGGGACCCTCTTACCCTTGAAACTTCCGGAGCGTCCATGGACTCATTTGTCTATGGACTTCATCACGGACCTTCCTCAGTCGTCAGGGAAGACTGTCATACTGGTGGTTGTTGACAGGTTCAGTAAGATGGCACATTTCATTGCTCTTCCTGCCCTCCCTAATGCTAAAACTCTGGCGCAGGTGTTCATTGGGGAGATTGTGAGACTTCATGGGTTGCCTTCTGATGTGGTGTCAGATAGGGGGTCTCAGTTTGTGTCCAAGTTTTGGAGGGCATTTTGTTTACGTCGGGGGATGCAATTGTCATTTTCCTCGGCTTTTCATCCGCAGACCAATGGTCAGACAGAGCGTCTGAATCAAAGCCTAGAGACTTATCTTCGGTGTTTTGTCTCAGAGAACCAGGAGGACTGGTCTTCTTTCTTGCCTCTGGCAGAGTTCACTCTTAACAACAGGCGGAGCGAGTCCACTGGTAAGTCCCCGTTTTTTGGGGCATATGGTTTTCATCCCCAGTTTTGTACATTCAATGGGGGGGGCCCTTCTGGGGTTCCTGAGGAGGAGCGTTTCTCGTCGTCACTTGCTTCAGTGTGGAGAGGTGTATTGAATAATCTGAGTGCTATGGGGAACCGTTATAATCGTATGGCTGATAGGAGGAGAGTTTCTGGTCCAGATCTTAATGTGAACGATCTGGTATGGTTGTCTACCAGGAATATAAAACTTAAAGTTCCCTCCTGGAAGCTGGGCCCCAGATTCATCGGGCCGTACAGGATCAGTTCCATAATTAATCCTGTGGCATTTCGTCTGGACCTCCCTCCTACGTTTAAAATTCATAATGTGTTCCACAAGTCATTACTTAAGAGGTACGTGGCACCAGTCATACCATCACCTCTACCTCCTCCTCCAGTGGTGGTCAATGGTAACTTGGAGTTTCAAGTGTCAAAGATCATTGACTCACGTCTGAATCGCCGGTCCCTTCAGTACTTGGTGCATTGGAAGGGGTATGGTCCAGAGGAGAGGACGTGGGTTCCTGCGTCTGACATTAACGCAGATCGTTTGGTGCGGACCTTCCACAGAACTCACCCGGGCAAACCTGGCCCTGAGGGTCCGGAGGCCCCTCGTAGAAGGGGGGGTACTGTCATGTGTGCATCGCCACGAAGATCGTCGCGGTTGCACATTCTGACTTCTCACAGCTGAGTTGCTGTTTCTTTGTGTTTGGCAGTTAGGGAGTTAATTCTGTCTGTGCTCAGTTCTGGGACTGGGTGCAGTTTTCTCCCGGCTGCAATTAATTATTTGTTGATTGGTTTCCTTTAAATCTCTGGTTGTCTGTGTTGGGAGTTGCCAGTGAAATTCTTCATGCAGACCACAGATAGGATTGTATCTGTACAGACTTAAGTTAAAGAGCTCCTTAGTTGTTTTAAGCTCACCTTGCTTAGAGTTTAATATCCCAGATCATTTATGTTCCTTCTGTGTTTGAGTGTGTATGCAAGTCTGTGTTTTCTCCAGTCTGTCTTATATGTCTAATCTGTGTATTTAGCAGAGATCAGCCCATATCCCTTTGGTGGTAATCAGAATCCTTCTTAGGACTGATTACAGGGTTCAGGGACTGATAGGAGACAGGGTTAGGCTGGAGACTTGGACCTCTGAACCATTATCAGTACCTCCAAGGTGAGGGATTAGTTAGGACCCCAGTTTAGGGTCAGGTTAGACCCCCGGTCCTCCTCTTTCCTGTGACAGTGTATCAAGTCCTCAAGATTAACCCTGAGTTCAACGGATATCGTGTCAGGTAAATCTATTCTATATTTACATGCTGATGTTGCTAATCTATATGTTGTATAGAGTGTTGTTCTTTTAAGAATAGTTTACTGACATCGTACACATATCATAAGACCGCGTGACAGGTGTATACTACACCACACATATCAACCTGACACACTACACCACATACCAACCTGACGTAGTGTATGTCTTGTTGGTGTGTGTGGTGTAGTATAAACCACACGCACCAACCTGACGTACACTACAACACACACACCAACCTGACCTACACTACACCACACACGCCAACCTGACGTAGTGTATGTTAGGTTTGTGTAGGGTGTGGTGTAGTGTACGTCAGGTTGGTGCGTGTGTTGTAGTGTACGTCAGGTTGGTGCGTGTGTTGTAGTGTACGTCAGGTTGTGTGTGTGGTGTATACTACACCACACATATCAACCTGACACACTACACCACATACCAACCTGACGTAGTGTATGTCTTCTTGGTGTGTGTGGTGTAGTATAAACCACACGCACCAACCTGACGTACACTACAACACACACACCAACCTGACCTACACTACACCACAAACGCCAACCTGACGTAGTGTATGTTAGGTTTGTGTATTGTAGCCTTTCCGGGGGTTTTAGCTCTGAGATCGCTGTCTGGGTAGACAGAATGGCATGGAAACAGTTCATTCAGACAGCAATTATGGTAAAAACTGGCCGCAACCAGTTTTATTAAAGTCCACAGCACACAGATAAAACAAAGCATAAACAAAAGACCTAGGCTTGTCTAGCCACTAAATTACACTTATGTAATGTCCCTTTCTATCTGGAACCCAGACTCTATCAGTCTGTGCCCAAAACAACACATATGATATATGTTACCAGTATGGAGTTTCCCAGATCCTCCACCTTATGTCTGAAGGTCCACCCGACTTCCAGACTTGAGAGAGATCCACTCCTATTCAGTAGTCATTATGCTGGAGGTTCACAGAGACACTCCTGTGTCCGGGGTCCTTCCTGCACCCAGACTGAGACGGCTCCCCTCCTCTTCGGTAATCATCAGCATGGAGGTTCACAGAGACACTCCTGTGTCCGGGGTACATCTAACCCAGACTGAGATGGCTCCCCTCCTCTTCAGTAATCATCAGCATGCATGCTCACAGAGACTGCTTCCTTGTGCCAGGACACCTCTCTGTGTCCAGGCTGAAGACAGCTCTAACACTCTTGGAGACTGTTTCTTGTGCCAGGACACCTCCCTGTGTCCAGGCTAAACTAGCTCTCAGATTGTGTTTGCAGACACCTACTTCTGGTCTCCTAATTAAGACCTGAGTAGTTTCAGGCTTGTGCTGCAAGTGTGTGCTGAATGTGAGGTGTAGTGACCTTTCTCTACCACTAGGTTTACAAAGCCACACATTTCCCTTATACCTAGGTGAAATGTACACCCCATTCATCCCATATTCACTCACTGTCTCACATATCCCCTCCCTCTTCTCCAGACCGGAGGGCTGGTCATCCAGACCGGAGGGCTGGTCAACAATCCAACAGAGACAGTGAACTCCGGACCAGTCATGGCCCTCACCAGCTTCATCTCCACCACTGTCACTTGTATTTTTACCTGAGTCATAGCCAACATCAGCTTTCTCTTTATCTGAAGCATCCGCACTACCCTGTACCCTCCCAGGCCTATACTCTCTGCGGGCCTCGGGTACCCTGCACGGTTTCATCTTGACCTTAGGGCCGGGCTCATTTTCGATATAGTGCCTGGCCAGAGAAGTACGACCCGACACATCAGAACACTTCTGCTGACTCTTCCTCAGAAACTCACGTACCTCCTGTCCCTGGTACACTGACCCTGTGTCACCAGCTGTCACAGAAGGTATAGGGGGTTTTTCACTTTTCTCCAGTTCCCCACTTTCAGGCTCTTCTGGCAAGACATGCCCAGAAGCCCCACCGTCCGTCCCACACTCTACTTCTTCAGTCACATCTGGCTCACTGTCAGGGCTATACCCTTCATTTTCATTCATATCCTGCTCACTGTCAGTGTCACACAATTCATTTTCACTCACATCCTGCTCACTGTCAGGGTTATACAATTCATTTTCATTCACATCTTGATCTGGAACCTTAGTTAACATGTCATCCACAACATTAACTGCACCATCTGGTCCCTCAAGTATGTGACTATGTGACAACCCCAGCACTATGCTTCCATATAGCTCAGGTGCTAGGAGCTGGCTCACTACCTCTCCCTGGACTTCAGTGTCCCTATACAATAGGCTATTGTCCACGGCAGCATGAGGAAACCTCTCCTCAGACCCAGGCTCCTGGGAAACCTCATTTAGAACAATCATATTTTCCTGTGCTGTTTTAAGAATGGGGTCTCGCCACTGCTCACTCTCAAAATTGTCACAGGACACAGGCAAGTCAGGGACACTCGGTTCCCGAGAACCACCATCCTCGTCTCCCAACATCACCTGCAAAGGAATTCCATCACCATCACAGTCATCATTATTATCAATATCATTATCATGACTATGATCAGTATCATCATCACTATCATTATCAGCATCAGCATCATTATCATGGTCATCATCATTATCATGATCATCATCATCATTATCATGGTCATCATCATTATCATCATCATCATTATCATTATCACATAAATTTAACGGCCCACTAGCATTGTGTTCCGCCCCTCGGGACTGTGCACCCTCAATAGGAGCTTCATCACACTGTCCATCAGAAACATTTCTCCCCCAGAGATCGTTAGACCGGGGAAAGTCATTACCCAATATGACGGGGTGCACCAGGGTCTTCACTACCTCCATTTCACATGAAACCTCCCCGAGTTTGGGGACCAAGTCCACGGCAGTCTCTGGGTAGACTTTGGTGTCTCCATGGATGCACACCATACTCAGGTGCTTATCAGGGATGAAGTCCCTATCAATCAGGCTGTCACATACGGAAGTCACTGGACTCTCTTAGTCCAAGAGGACCTGTGCTGGGCAGTCCTTTACAACCACCGGGGAGACCTGTGGTCCAGTCTCTTCGGCTGAGGTGGACACACACACAGGTTCTGCGCAGGGAGAGAGGGATCTGCCAACATCACAACACATAGGCTCCCCCTCTATGGGACAGTTCGCTGCAATTTCACGCCAGCTCCAACACTGTCCATCACACTCTCCCACCCACATGTCCCCAACAGCTGGAACGCTCTTACCGCGAGAGTTCAGCGTCCGGGAACTCTGAAGTGACGACCTCTCAGACGGCTGTACCTCAGGAGGACGTGCTTGGGTGTAGCGGTCCACTATCACCTTTTCAACTCCATAATCAAGCCTGCTGACTGCAGACTCCCAACTGTATCTCCAGTCATGAACTCCCCTGGCACGGCTGTCACCGTAACACCCAGCCGGACAAGAATCCCCACTTTCATCTTAGCATAGTTTTGGCGGTCCTGCTCGCTCAGGTCAGCATAGGCCCTTTGAGGCTCTCCAATCAGATAGGGTGCGACCATCATGGCCCATTCAGATAGGGGCAGATTCTCCTTCTCTGCCAGTCTCTCAAACCTAGTGAGATATACCTCCACATCATCACGAGGTGTCATCTTTTTCAGGGACCGTCTTACCGCCTTCTTTACAGCGGACAATGCAGGTACCTTCACAACATTACTCGGGAACAAGGTGCTGAGAGCTGCAATCCGCTCCCTCAGCAATCGGTTAAACTCCTGCTGCTGCTGCCAGCTCTGCTGGGCCTGCTGCATGCTCTGCAGGTGTTTCTTAACAAGCTCCTCCATACTGCTGGACTTATCTGTCTCAACCACGGCAGTCTTATGTTGCATATTAACTTACGCCATTTGTTCAAACAGCGCCTCCATGCTGTCAGATATCTCTGTCTTCACAACGGCAGACTTCAGTCAAGGCATACACACTACACAGCTTTTTTCCACAGAAAATTCAGCCATGCTGTGCAAACACCCTTTTTTTTTTTTTTTTTTCTTTTGCAAAGTCTATTAGGGCTACTGTCTCTTTAAGACTGCTCCACAGACGTTTCTCTTGCTGCTGCACATTCCACAGTCATTTTCACAACAAGTTCAGCTTTGCTGTGCATACATTTTCTCTCTGCAGACCCTATCAGGGCCACTGTCTCTCCAAGACTGCTCCAAACAGACGTTTCTGCTGACACACACTTTTTTTTTTTCCTCTGTTGCTATTTCAATAGACTTCACCTTTAATGCTGTCTCTTGCCACTGTGCTGCATGCACACTCCAGCACTAACTGTACCAGGCCCTGCGCTGCCCGCATTCTCCACCAATTGTAGCCTTTCCGGGGTTTTAGCTCTGAGATCGCTGTCTGGGTAGACAGAATGGCATGGAAACAGTTCATTCAGACAGCAATTATGGTAAAAACTGGCCGCAACCAGTTTTATTAAAGTCCACAGCACACAGATAAAACAAAGCATAAACAAAAGACCTAGGCTTGTCTAGCCACTAAATTACACTTATGTAATGTCCCTTTCTATCAGGAACCCAGACTCTATCAGTCTGTGCCCAAAACAACACATATGATATATGTTACCAGTATGGAGTTTCCCAGATCCTCCTCCTTATGTCTGAAGGTCCACCCGACGTCCAGACTTGAGAGAGATCCACTCCTATTCAGTAGTCATTATGCTGGAGGTTCACTGAGACACTCCTGTGTCCGGGGTCCTTCCTGCACCCAGACTGAGACGGCTCCCCTCCTCTTCGGTAATCATCAGCATGGAGGTTCACAGAGACACTCCTGTGTCCGGGTACATCTAACCCAGACTGAGATGGCTCCCCTCCTCTTCAGTAATCATCAGCATGCATGCTCACAGAGACTGCTTCCTTGTGCCAGGACACCTCTCTGTGTCCAGGCTGAAGACAGCTCTAACACTCTTGGAGACTGTTTCTTGTGCCAGGACACCTCCCTGTGTCCAGGATAAACTAGCTCTCAGATTGTGTTTGCAGACACCTACTTCTGGTCTCCTAATTAAGACCTGAGTAGTTTCAGGCTTGTGCTGCAAGTGTGTGCTGAATGTGAGGTGTAGTGACCTTTCTCTACCACTAGGTTTACAAAGCCACACATTTCCCTTATACCTAGGTGAAATGTACACCCCATTCATCCCATATTCACTCACTGTCTCACAGTATGGTGTGGTGTAGTGTACGTCAGGTTGGTGCGTGTGTTGTAGTGTACGTCAGGTTGTGTGTGTGGTGTATACTACACCACACATATCAACCTGACACACTACACCACATACCAACCTGACGTAGTGTATGTCTTGTTGGTGTGTGTGGTGTAGTATAAACCACACGCACCAACCTGACGTATACTACAACACACACACCAACCTGACCTACACTACACCACACACGCCAACCTGACATAGTGTATGTTAGGTTGGTGTATGGTGTGGTGTAGTGTACGTCAGGTTGGTGCGTGTGTTGTAGTGTACTACAGGTTGTGTGTGTGGTGTATACTACACCACACATATCAACCTGACACACTACACCACATACCAACCTGACGTAGTGCATGTCTGGTTGGTGTGTGGTGTACGTCAGGATGGTGTGTGTGTGGTGTATACTACAGCACACACACCAACCTGACATGCACTACACCACACCACACACCAACCTGACATACGCTGCATACTTTCCATACGCGACATGGTGTCCGCTAACGATTGGAGCTAATTTTCCCTTCAAAAAGTCAAATGGCGCTCCTTCCCTTCCAGGCCCTGTCGTGCGCCCAAACAGTGGTTTATGACCACATATGAGGTATCGGTGTACTCAGGAGACATTGCCCAACAAATTTTAGGATCCATTTTATCCTTTTACCCTTGGGAAAATAAAAAAATTGATGCTAAAAGAAAATTTTTGTGAAAAAAAAAGTACTTTTTCATTTTTACGAATCAATTTGTGAACCACCTAGGGGTTAAAAGTGCTCACTATGCATCTAGATAAGTTCCTTGGGGGGTCTAGTTTCCAAAATGGGGTCACTTGTGGTGGTGCTCCAATGTTTAGGCACACAGGGGCTCTCCAAATGCAACATGGTGTCCGCTAACGATTGGAGCTAATTTTCCTTTCAAAAAGTCAAATGGCGCTCCTTCCCTTCCGGGCCCTGTCGTGCGCCCAAACAGTGGTTTATGACCACATATGAGGTATCGGTGTACTCAGGAGTCATTGCCCAACAAATTTTACGATCCATTTTATCCTTTTACCCTTGGGAAAATAAAAAAATTGATGCTAAAAGAAAATTTTTGTGAAAACAAAAGTACTTTTTCATTTTTACGGATCAATTTGTGAACCACCTAGGGGTTAAAAGTGCTCACTATGCATCTAGATAAGTTCCTTGGGGGGTCTAGTTTCCAAAATGGGGTCACTTGTGGGGGTGCTCCAATGTTTAGGCACACAGAGGCTCTCCAAATGCGACATGGTGTCCGCTAACGATTGGAGCTAATTTTCACTTCAAAAAGTCAAATGGCGCTCCTTCCCTTCCGGGCACTGTCGTGCGCCCAAACAGTGGTTTATGACCACATATGAGGTATCGGTATACTCAGGAGACATTGCCCAACAAATTTTAGGATCCATTTTATCCTTTTACCCTTGGGAAAATAAAAAAATTGATGCTAAAAGAAAATTTTTGTGAAAAAAAAAGTACTTTTTCATTTTTACGAATCAATTTGTGAACCACCTAGGGGTTAAAAGTGCTCACTATGCATCTATATAAGTTCCTTGGGGGTCTAGTTTCCAAAATGGGGTCACTTGTGGGGGTGCTCCAATGTTTAGGCACACAGGGGCTCTCCAAATGCGACATGGTGTCCGCTAACGATTGGAGCTAATTTTCCTTTCAAAAAGTCAAATGGCGCTCCTTCCCTTCCGGGCCCTGTCGTGCGCCCAAACAGTGGTTTATGACCACATATGAGGTATCGGTGTACTCAGGAGACATTGCCCAACAAATTTTAGGATCCATTTTATCCTTTTACCCTTGGAAAAATAAAAAAATTGATGCTAAAAGAAAATTTTTGTGAAAAAAAAAGTACTTTTTCATTTTTACGGATCAATTTGTGAACCACCTAGGGGTTTAAAAGTGCTCACTATGCATCTAGATAAGTTCCTTGGGGGTCTAGTTTCCAAAATGGGGTCACTTGTGGGGGTGCTCCAATGTTTAGGCACACAGAGGCTCTCCAAATGCGACATGGTGTCCGCTAACGATTGGAGCTAATTTTCACTTCAAAAAGTCAAATGGCGCTCCTTCCCTTCCGGGCACTGTCGTGCGCCCAAACAGTGGTTTATGACCACATATGAGGTATCGGTGTACTCAGGAGACATTGCCCAACAAATTTTAGGATCCATTTTATCCTTTTACCCTTGGGAAAATAAAAAAATTGATGCTAAAAGAAAATTTTTGTGAAAAAAAAGTACTTTTTCATTTTTACGGATCAATTTGTGAACCACCTAGGGTTAAAAGTGCTCACTATGCATCTAAATAAGTTCCTTGGGGGGTCTAGTTTCCAAAATGGGGTCACTTGTAGGGGTGCTCCAATGTTTAGGCACACAGGGGCTCTCCAAATGCGACATGGTGTCCGCTAACGATTGGAGCTAATTTTCCCTTCAAAAAGTCAAATGGCGCTCCTTCCCTTCCGGGCCCTGCCGTGCGCCCAAACAGTGGTTTATGACCACATATGAGGTATTGGTGTACTCAGGAGACATTGCCCAACAAATTTTAGGATCCACTTTATCCTGTTACCCTTGTGAAAATAAAAAAATTGATGCTAAAAGAAAATTTTTGTGAAAAAAAAAGTACTTTTTCATTTTTACGGATCAATTTGTGAACCACCTAGGGGTTAAAAGTGCTCACTATGCATCTAGATAAGTTCCTTGGGGGTCTAGTTTCCAAAATGGGGTCACTTGTGGGGGTGCTCCAATGTTTAGGCACACAGGGGCTCTCCAAATGCGACATGGTGTCCGCTAACGATTGGAGCTAATTTTCCCTTCAAAAAGTCAAATGGCGCTCCTTCCCTTCCGGGCCCTGCCGTGCGCCCAAACAGTGGTTTATGACCACATATGAGGTATTGGTGTACTCAGGAGACATTGCCCAACAAATTTTAGGATCCATTTTATCCTGTTACCCTTGTGAAAATAAAAAATTGATGCTGAAAGAAATTTTTTGTGAAAAAAAAAGTACTTTTTCATTTTTACGGATCAATTTGTGAACCACCTAGGGGTTAAAAGTGCTCACTATGCATCTAGATAAGTTCCTTGGAGGGTCTAGTTTCCAAAATGGGGTCACTTGTGGGGGTGCTCCAATGTTTAGGCACACAGGGACTCTCTGTCATGTGTGCATTGCCACGAAGATCGTCGCGGTTGCACATTTTGACTTCTCACAGCTGAGCTGCTGTTTCTTTGTGTTTGGCAGCTAGGGAGTTAATTCTGTCTGTGCTCGGTGCTGGGACTGGGTGCAGTTTCTCCCGGCTGCAATTGATTATTTGTTGATTGGTTTCCTTTAAATTCCTGGTTGTCTGCTTGGGGAGTTGCCAGTGAAACCTTCATGCAGACCACAGATAGGAATGAATCTGTATAGACTTTAGTTGTGAGCTCCTTAGTTGTTCTAAGCTCAACTTGGTTAGAGTTTATTTCCCAGACCATTTATGTTCCTTTGGTGTTTGAGTGTGTATGCAAGCGAGTGTTATCCTGTCTGTCTTATATGTCTAATCTGTGTATTTAGCTAAGATCAGCCCATATCCCTTTGGTGGTAGTCAGGATCCTTCTTAGGACTGATTACAGGGTTCAGGGTCTGATAGGAGATAGGGTTAGGTTGGTGACTTGGACCTCTGAACCATTATCAGTACCTCCAAGGTGAGGGATTAGTTAGGACCCCAGTTTAGGGTCAGGTTAGATCCCGGTCCACCTCTTTCCTGTTTCAGCTCATCAAGTCCTCAAGATTAACCCTGAGTTCAGCAGATATCGTGTCAGGTAAATCTATTCTATACTTACATGCTGATGTTGCTATACTAGTTGTTGTATAGAGTGTTGTTCCTGTATTAATAGTTTACTGACATTGTATACATATCATTAGACAGCGTGACATTTTCACTGGCCATAAAAATTATCTCCAGTTACCATGGATCCAGTAGCCCAGCTGGCTCTGCAGTTGCAGGGATTATCCATGGAGCTGACGGACATTAAGTCCAAAGTTTTGTCTCCCCTGGAGCAAACCAGTGTTGAACCTAAGGTTGCTCTCCCGGACAGGTTCACTGGTGGGCGAGACAAATTTTTCACCTTCCGGGAGGCATGTAAATTGTATTTTCGGCTTCGGCCTCGATCATCAGGGAGTGAGGAGCAGAGAGTGGGAATTGTTATCTCACTTCTGCAAGGGGACCCTCAATCCTGGGCATTTTCCCTTCCTCCGGGATCCCCGGCTCTACTGTCTGTAGATCAATTTTTTACTGCCCTGGGATTGGTATATGATGACCCAGATCGGGTCTCTCTTGCTGAGACAAAATTACGTAAGATACAGCAGGGAGATCGTCCGGCAGAGGAATTTGCTTCTGAGTTTTGTAGATGGGCCACAGATACTCAGTGGAATGACCCAGCTCTTAGGAGCCAGTTTTGTCATGGGCTTTCTGATAAATTAAAAGACGTTTTGGCTCAGTATGAGTCTCCTCCTTCTCTGGAGGCTGCTATGGCCTTAGCTATCCGTACTGATAGACGGCTTCGGGAGAGGGGTGAGGTAACCCCACTCCCTGTTGTTTCTCCACCTACCACTAAAGTCCCTTATGTTGAGGTTCCCCTTGTCTGTTCGGATGAGCCTATGCAGTTGGGAGGGACATCATTTCGTAGGAGGGGATTGGCGGTACGCCGCAGGACTAGAAGATGTTTTTTTCTGCGAGAAAGAGGGACATTTTGTTGGAGAATGTCCATCCCGTGCCTTGTTGAGCCAAAAGTCGCCGGAAAACTGTTAATCCCAGGTTGTGTGGTGGACACAACCTGGGAGTATGTATTTCATCCGCCAGTTCTTCTCAGTTCCTTGTACCAGTGGAGGTGGTAGTTGGTACGAGAGTGGAGAGATTGTCTGCTCTTCTTGATAGTGGTTCCGGGGCTAATCTGGTTGACGCTCAGTTTGCTCAGGCTCAAGGTATGCATCTGAGTGTATTGGTCAAACCGATCCCTATATTCTCCATTGACGCCAGGCCTCTCGGCCAAGGTAGCTTTGTTCATGAGGTTCATAACATTGACCTTCGGGTAGGGGCAATACATAGGGAACAATTATCTTGTTATGTGTTGGAGGGTCTACCTACTCCCATTGTGTTGGGACTTCCTTGGTTGGTTAAACATAACCCTGTGATTAATTGGCAGTCCAGAGAAATAAGCCAATGGGGTGAGTTTTGCAAAAGCAACTGCATGAACACAGTCATCAGTGCGGTCGTGCCTAGTACATTGCCTCCTTTTTTGGAGGATTTTTGGGATGTTTTCTCTGAGGAGGGGTGTCAGGAGTTGCCTCCTCGTCGCGTGTATGACTGCTCTATTAATCTCCTTCCTGATGCTAAGTTGCCTAAAGCTAGGTTGTATAATCTTTCTGGTCCTGAGAGGCAGGCTATGAAAGATTATATTTCTGAAAGTCTGGCCAAAGGGCATATTAGACCTTCATCTTCCCCAGTAGCCGCGGGGTTCTTCTTTGTGAAGAAGAAAGATGGAGGCCTACGCCCTTGCTTGGATTTCCGCAAACTTAATCGGATTACTGTTCGAGATCCGTATCCACTCCCTCTTATTCCTGATCTCTTCAACCAAATTGTTGGCGCCAAATGGTTTTCTAAATTGGATCTCAGGGGGGCGTATAATCTGATTAGGATAAAAGAGGGGGATGAGTGGAAAACGGCGTTTAACACGCCGGAGGGACATTATGAGAACCTAGTCATGCCTTTTGGTCTGACTACTGCACCAGCAGTATTCCAACATTTTGTTAATGACATTTTTCGTCACCTTGTGGGGCTGTTTGTGGTTGTATATTTGGACGACATTTTAATTTACTCGCCAGATCTTGTGTCTCATCAGGAGCATGTGAGACAGGTGTTGCAGATCTTGCGAGACAATAAATTATACGCCAAACTGGAGAAGTGTGTATTTGCCGTACAGGAACTTCAGTTTTTGGGTTTTTTGGTGTCAGCCTCCGGTTTCCGTATGGACCCTGAAAAGGTGAGAGCAGTGCTTGAATGGGATCAGCCAGGGGATCTTAAGGCTCTGCAGCGTTTTTTGGGGTTTGCTAACTACTACCGGAAATTTATTTGTAATTTCTCATCTGTCGTCAAACCTCTCACTGACATGACAAGAAAAGGGACGGATTTTTCTAAATGGTCGGACAAAGCTTGCCAAGCCTTTTCCTCTTTGAAGAAATGTTTTGCTTCGGCACCCGTTCTCATCCAACCAGATGCATCTCAGCCGTTCATTGTGGAGGTGGATGCGTCTGACGTAGGGGTGGGTGCTATATTGTCCCAGGGTCCGTCCCCTGGTAAATGGCATCCGTGCGCTTTCTTTTCTAAGAAATTGTCGTCCGCCGAAAGGAATTATGATATCGGCAATAGGGAACTTTTGGCCATTAAGTTAGCTTTTGAAGAATGGCGTCACTTTTTGGAGGGGGCAGTCCACCCGGTTACCGTTATTACTGATCACAAGAACCTGTTGTATTTGGAATCCGCTAAGCGTCTGAATTCCAGACAAGCTCGATGGTCGTTGTTTTTTACCAGGTTTTATTTTGTCGTCACTTATCGCCCGGGGTCTAAGAATGTAAAGGCTGATGCCTTGTCTCGCAGTTTCCCAGGGGCCGGGAAAACGTATGACCCGAGTCCTATCCTTCAGGAGGGGGTGGTAGTGTCGGCTGTATTTTCTGAGCTTGAGGAGGAGGTGTTAGAGGCTCAGGGGGACGCCCCTGCAGGACCTCCAGGGAGACTGTTTGTCCCAAATCTGTTGAGACAAAAGGTTATTGAGGCACATCATAATTCTGCTCTAGCAGGACATCCAGGGAGTAAGGCTACTTTAGATCTCCTTTCTCGCCTGTTTTGGTGGCCTAATGCTATTAAAGATGTTATAACTTTTGTCGCGTCATGTGGGGTGTGTGCTCGCTCTAAAACCCCTCATACCCGTCCGTCTGGGACCCTTTTACCCTTGAAACTTCCGGAGCGTCCATGGACTCATTTATCTATGGACTTCATTACGGACCTTCCTCCGTCGTCAGGGAATACTGTCATACTGGTGGTTGTTGACAGGTTCAGTAAGATGGCACATTTCGTTGCTCTTCCTGCACTCCCTAATGCTAAAACTCTGGCGCAGGTGTTCATTAGGGAGATCGTTAGACTTCATGGGTTGCCTTCTGATGTGGTGTCAGATAGGGGGTCTCAGTTTGTGTCCAAATTTTGGAGGGCATTTTGTTTACGTCGGGGGATGCAATTGTCATTTTCCTCGGCTTTTCATCCGCAGACCAATGGTCAGACAGAGCGTCTGAATCAGAGCTTAGAGACATATCTCCGGTGTTTTGTCTCAGAGAACCAAGAGGACTGGTCTTCTTTCTTGCCTCTGGCAGAGTTCGCTCTTAACAACAGGCGGAGCGAGTCCACTGGTAAGTCCCCGTTTTTTGGGGCATATGGTTTTCATCCCCAGTTTTGTACTTTCAATGGGGGGGGCCCTTCTGGGGTTCCTGAGGAGGAGCGTTTCTCGTCGTCACTTGCTTCTGTGTGGAGAGGTGTATTGAATAATCTGAGTGCGATGGGGAACCGTTACAAACGTATGGCTGATAGGAGGAGAGTTTCTGGTCCAGATCTGAATGTGAACGATCTGGTATGGTTGTCTACCAGGAATATAAAACTTAAAGTGCCCTCCTGGAAACTGGGTCCCAGATTCATCGGGCCGTACAGGATCAGTTCCATAATTAATCCTGTGGCATTTCGTCTGGACCTCCCTCCTACGTTTAAAATTCATAATGTGTTCCACAAGTCATTACTTAAAAGGTATGTGGCACCAGTCATACCGTCACCTCTACCTCCTCCTCCTGTGTTGGTCAATGGTAACTTGGAATTTCAAGTATCAAAGATCATTGACTCACGTCTGAATCGCCGGTCCCTTCAGTACTTGGTGCATTGGAAGGGGTATGGTCCAGAGGAGAGGACGTGGGTCCCTGCGTCTGATGTTAACGCAGATCGTTTGGTTCGGACCTTCCACAGAACTCACCCGGGCAGGCCTGGCCCTGAGGGTCCGGAGGCCCCTCGTAGAAGGGGGGGTACTGTCATGTGTGCATTGCCACGAAGATCGTCGCGGTTGCACATTTTGACTTCTCACAGCTGAGCTGCTGTTTCTTTGTGTTTGGCAGCTAGGGAGTTAATTCTGTCTGTGCTCGGTGCTGGGACTGGGTGCAGTTTCTCCCGGCTGCAATTGATTATTTGTTGATTGGTTTCCTTTAAATTCCTGGTTGTCTGCTTGGGGAGTTGCCAGTGAAACCTTCATGCAGACCACAGATAGGAATGAATCTGTATAGACTTTAGTTGTGAGCTCCTTAGTTGTTCTAAGCTCAACTTGGTTAGAGTTTATTTCCCAGACCATTTATGTTCCTTTGGTGTTTGAGTGTGTATGCAAGCGAGTGTTATCCTGTCTGTCTTATATGTCTAATCTGTGTATTTAGCTAAGATCAGCCCATATCCCTTTGGTGGTAGTCAGGATCCTTCTTAGGACTGATTACAGGGTTCAGGGTCTGATAGGAGACAGGGTTAGGTTGGTGACTTGGACCTCTGAACCATTATCAGTACCTCCAAGGTGAGGGATTAGTTAGGACCCCAGTTTAGGGTCAGGTTAGATCCCGGTCCACCTCTTTCCTGTTTCAGCTCATCAAGTCCTCAAGATTAACCCTGAGTTCAGCAGATATCGTGTCAGGTAAATCTATTCTATACTTACATGCTGATGTTGCTATACTAGTTGTTGTATAGAGTGTTGTTCCTGTATTAATAGTTTACTGACATTGTATACATATCATTAGACAGCGTGACACTCTCCAAATGCGACATGGTGTCCGCTAACGATTGGAGCTAATTTTCCCTTCAAAAAGTCAAATGGCGCTCCTTCCCTTCTGAGCCCTGCCGTGCGCCCAAACAGTGGTTTATGACCACATATGAGGTATCTGTGTACTCAGGAGACATTGCCCAACAAATTTTAGGATCCATTTTATCCTGTTGGCCGTGTGAAAATGAATAAATTGTTGCTAAAAGAAAATTTTTGTTGGAAAAATTATAATGTCCATTTTTTCCTTCCACGTTGCTTTAGTTCCTGTGAAGCACCTGAAGGTTAATAATCTTCTTGAATGTGGTTTTGAGTACCTTGAGGGTGCAGTTTTTAGAAAGGTGTCACTTTTGGGTATTTCCTTTCATATAGACCCCTCAAAGTGACTTCAAATGGGAGGTGGTCCCTAAAAAAAATGGCTTTGTAAATTTTGCTGTAAAAATGAGAAATCGCTGGTCAACTTTTAACCCTTATAACTTCCTAAGAAAAAAAAATTTTGTTTCCAAAATTGTGCTGATGTAAAGTAGACATGTGGGAAATGTTATTTATTTACTATTTTGTGTCACATTACTCTCTGGTTTAACAGAATAAAAATTCAAAATTTGAAAATTGTGAAATTTTCAAAATTTTCACCAAATTTCCTTTTTTTTCACAAATAAACGCAAAAATTATCGACCTAAATTTACCACTAACATGAAGCCCAATAGGTCATGAAAAAACAATCTCAGAATCGCTAGGATCCGTTGAAGCGTTCCTGAGTTATTACCTCATAAAGGGACACTGGTCAGAATTGTAAAAATGGCAAGGTCTTTAAGGTCAAAATAGGCCGGGTCATGAAGGGGTTAAGTAAAAAAAAGTGCAAATTTAATTAAAAAAACTAAAAAAAAAAATAATTACAGGTTGTAGACCGCCGCGTTGTTCACGTCGACTCTGGGAGGCACTGCGAGGACCTCTTGAAGCCACAGGTGCGGAAGACTAAAATAAAAAAAAAAAATTACGGTTTCTTTGATGTTGGTTTTCGGTTGTGTGCAGTGTTTTTTTTTTTTTTGTGATGTGTTGTGTGTAGTGTGATGTTGTGTTGCAGTGATGGATGCAGGAAACTTACGAATTGTGAGCCCACTCCGGGTATCTGTCCACCCCTTCCTTCTTCTGAGAGCTCCTCAGCTTCAGATTCCTGTTTTTTTTTTAAAAAAAAGGAATACATATACCAAAGATGCATTGTGAAAGAAAAAATAATTTAATAAATATATCCAAGAGATGGATTGTGAAAAAAAAAAATAAGATGGATTGTGGAAATATATTTTTAAAAAAATACCGCTAAACGCTGCCGATGAGTGGGAGGGCTCCCAGAAGAACTACTGTCCTGCTGCCGGCCGTATTCCATTGGTGCCTGTGCTGGTCGTCTGCTGTGCAGTAAACAGAAAAAAAGTGAAATGAATACATGGACACAATCATGCCCCTGGCTGAAACACAAAAGTTAAGTTTTGGGTTATGGGGTGTGAGATATTTACCGTCTGCTGGATGCTGCAATGTCACGCTGCTCTCCGGCTTCAGTGTCATCTGGTGGTGGTGCTGTAGCAGCCTCCGGCCTCCGATGATGTCCTCTGCTGTGGAATAAATAGAAAAAATTTGCAATGAATACATGTATACAATCAAGGCCCGTGCTGAAAGACAAAAGTTCCGTTTTGGGTTATGGGGTGTGAGATATTTACCGTCTGCTGGATGCTGCAATATCACGCTGCTCTCCGGCTTCAGTCTCATGTGGTGGTGGTGCTGTAGCAGCCTCCGGCCTCCGATGATGTCCTCTGCTGTGGAATAAAAATAAAAAAATGCAAAGAAAAAATGTATACAATCATGGCCCGTGCTGAAAGACATAAGTTCCGTTTTGGGTTATGGGGTGTGAGATATTTACCGTCTGCTGGATGCTGCAATGTCACGCTGCTCTCCGGCTTCAGTCTCATCTGGTGGTGGTGCTGTAGCAGCCTCCGGCCTCCGATGATGTCCTCTGCTGTGGAATAAATAGAAAAAATTTGCAATGAATACATGTATACAATCAAGGCCCATGCTGAAAGACAAAAGTTCCGTTTTGGGTTATGGGGTGTGAGATATTTACCGTCTGATGTATGCTGCAATGTCACGCTGCTCTCCGGCTTCAGTGTCATCTGGTGGTGGTGCTGTAGCAGCCTCCAGCCTCCGATGATGTCCTCTGCTGTGGAATAAATAGAAAAAAATTGCAATGAATACATGTATACAATCATGGCCCGTGCTGAAAGACAAAAGTTCCGTTTGGGGTTATGGGGTGTGAGATATTTACCGTCTGTTGTATGCTGCAATATCACTCTGCTGTTCTCCTGCTTAACTATGATCTTGGGGTGGTGCAGTATCAGCCTCCTGCCTCCGATGATGTCCTCTGCTGTGGAATAAATAGAAAAAAATTGCAATGAATACATGGACACAATCATCATATACATGATACATAGATCAAATCAAATATTTTTGCTGAATTCAGGATGAATTACGATATTTTCACAGTATAGCACTACCCTCATAGCATACAGCAATACCAACATAATAGACAAAAATGGCAACACTGTATATAGCAATAACCACATAGTATACAAGTATGCCAAAACAGTATATAGCAATACCCACATTGTATAAAGCACTACCCACATAGTATACAACTATGCCAACACTAAAGCACTACCCACATAGTATACAAGTATGCCAAAACAGTATATAGCAATACCCACATTGTATAAAGCACTACCCACATAGTATACAACTATGCCAACACTAAAGCACTACCCACATAGTATACAACTATGCCTAAACAGTATATAGCAATACACGCATAGTATACAACAATGCCAACACAGTATATAGAGATACCCACATTGTATAAAGCACTATCCACAAAGTATACAACTATGCCAACACTAAAGCACTACCCACATAGTATACAACTATGCCAAAACAGTATATAGCAATACACGCATAGTATACAACAATGCCAACACAGTATATAGAGATACCCACATTGTATAAAGCACTATCCACATAGTATACAACTATGCCAACAGTAAAGCACTACCCACATAGTATACAAGTATGCCAAAACAGTATATAGCAATACCCACATTGTATAAAGCACTACCCACATAGTATACAACTATGCCAACACTAAAGCACTACCCACATAGTATACAACTATGCCAACACAGTATATAGCAATACATGCATAGTATACATCAATGCCAAAACAGTATATAGCACTACCCACATAGTATACAATTATGCCAACACAGTATATAGCAATACACGCATAGTATACATCAATGCCAAAACAGTATATAGCACTACCCATATAGTATACAACAATGCCAAAACAGTATATAGCAAAACACGCATAGTATACATCAATGCCAAAACAGTATATAGCACTACCCACATAGTATACAACTATGCCAACACAGTATATAGCAATACACGCAGAGTATACATCAATGCCAAAACAGTATATAGCACTACCCACATAGTATACAACAATGCCAAAACAGTATATAGCAATACACGCATAGTATACATCAATGCCAAAACAGTATATAGCAATACACGCATAGTATACATCAATGCCAAAACAGAATATAGCAATACCCACATTGTATTAAGCACTACCCACAAAGTATACAACAATGCAAACACATTATATAGCAATAACCACATTATATAAAGCACTACCAACATAGTACACAAGTACGCCAAAGCAGAATATAGCAATACCCACATTGTATTAAGCACTACCCACAAAGTATACAACAATGCAAACACATTATATAGCAATAACCACATTATATAAAGCACTACCCACATAGCATACAAGTACGCCAAAACAGAATATAGCAATACCTGTTGTGAATGGACTTGAGATGAGTTCTGAGCAGAGGCTCCCTCTTACAAGCGGTACTGGACTGTCCAGTGAAGATTGTGAGGATTGGAAATCAGGTGTTACTGACTGGTCTTATATAAGGGAGTCGCCTTCCCATCAGGGTTGCCGGTGATCAATTGTTCTGGTCTCAATCCTTGATTCCTGTTTCCTTTGTAGCCTGCTGTGTCGTGTCTGCATCTCCTGCTAACAGATAAGACATTTTCTTCTTTTTGTTTTTGTGCTTGATTTTTGCATTTTGTCCTGCACTTCTGTGGGGGCCTTCTGGGTCCCCTCCGGGGGCTTTTGCCCTCTCAGTTTTGTTCAGCCACTGATGTTTTGTACATTTGCTTTTTCCAGTTTTTTCAGTGGCTGCTGTTTTGATTTTGTTACACCAGAGAACTAATTTAGGTGGTAGAGGTCGTGTGATCTCAGGTGTTTTTGAAATTAGTAGAGTTGGTGCTTTTCAGGGTTTTTTGGGATTGCAGTAAGTGCCCTTCCTATCCTTTTCTATTTAGATAGTTTGGGCCCCAACGTTTGCTCATACTATTTTCTGTCTGTGTCAGTATTTCTTCTTGTCTAACCGCCATTACATGTTTGGGGGCTTTCTATGTTCTTTGGGGATCTGCTCCGGGGCAGATAGCTTTCCGCTTTCTATCTTTAGGTATAGTTAGTTTCTCAGGCTGTGACGAGGCGTCTAGGACCAACGTAGGAATGCTCCACGGCTGCCTCTAGTTGTGGTGGTTAGTCAGGGTATTGCAATCTCATAGATTCCAACTGCTCTGGTGTATTGCCTTTTTTACCTGCACTCCTCAGCTACCAAATCATAACAGTATCACCGGCCTAAACTGAAAATTATATGGTACTCACAGAAGGGAAAAATATTGTGAAAGAAAAAAAAAAGGTTGTCAGAGTTGTCAGAGATATTTTTCTGTTTGTTGCATTTTTTTTTTTTCCCTCTGTATCTCTGGTGTTATGTTTCGGTAGCTGAGGAGTGCAGGCAAAAAAGGCAATACACCAGAGCAGTTGGAATCTATGAGATTGCAGTACCCTGACTAACCACCACAACTAGAGGCAGCCGTGGAGCGTTCCTACGTTGGTCCTAGACGCCTCGTCACAGCCTGAGAAACTAACTACACCTAAAGATAGAAATAGGAAAGCTATCTGCCCCGGAGCAGAACCCCAAAGATAACAGAAAGCCCCCAAACATGTAATGGCGGTTAGACAAGACGAAATACTGACACAGAAAGAAAATAGTATGAGCAAACGCTGGGGCCCAAACTAACTAAATAGAAAAGGATAGGAAGGGTACTTACTGCAATCCCAGAAAACCCTGAAAGGCACCAACTCTACTAATTTCAAAAACACCTGAGATCACACGACCTCTTCCACCTAAATTAGTTCTCTGGTGTAACAAAATCAAAACAGCAGCCACTGAAAAAACTGGAAAAAGCAAAAGTACAAACATCAGTGGCTGAACAAAACTGAGAGGGCAGAAGCCCCCGGAGGGACCCTGAAGGCCCCCACAGAAGTGCAGGACAAAATGCAAAAATATAGCACAAACACAAAAGAAGAAAATGTCTTATCTGTTAGCAGGAGATGCAGACACGACACAGCAGGCTACAAGGGAAACAGGAATAAAGGATCCAGACCAGAACAATTGGTCACCGGCAACCCTGATGGGAAGGTGACTCCCTTATATAAGACCAATCAGTAACACCTGATTCCCAGTCCTCACAATCTTCACTGGACAGACTAGCACCGCTTGTAACCACCAGAGGGAGCCTCTGCTCAGAACTCATCTCAAACCCATTCACAACAGTACCCCCCCCTTGAGGAGGGGTCACCGAACCCTCATTTGAGCAACCAGGTCGGTCAGGATGAGTTCTATGATACGCACGGATAAGTCTCCTAGCATGGATGTCCGAAGCAAACACCCAAGAATTGTCTTCCTGACCATAACCTCTCCATTTAACCAAATACTGGAGTTTCCGTCTAGAAAAACGAGAATCTAATATTTTCTCAACCACATACTCCAGATTGCCCTCAACCAAAACAGGGTCAGGAGGCACAGCAGCAGGAACCACTGGCTCAACAAACCTCTTCAACAAGGACTTGTGGAACACGTTATGGATCTTAAATGTCCCTGGAAGAAGCAAACGAAAAGAAACAGGATTAATAATCTCCATGATCTTATAAGGTCCAATGAACCTAGGCTTAAATTTAGGAGATGCTACTCTCATAGGAATATTCTTTGAGGACAACCAGACCAAGTCCCCCACTTTAAACCGAGGACCATCAGTCCTATGCCGGTTAGCAAACCGCTGGGCCCTCTCCTGAGAGAGGGACAACCTCTCCACTACCTGGTCCCAAATCTGTTGCATACGCTCCACAAAAGAGTCAACACCTGGACAGACAGAAGCCTCCGTCTGTCCTGAAGAAAATCGAGGGTGAAACCCAGAATTACAAAAAAATGGAGACATCAAAGTGGCAGAGCTAGCCCTATTATTAAGAGCAAAATCAGCCAAAGGCAAAAAAGAGACCCAGTCATCCTGATCAGCAGACACAAAGCATCTTAGATAAGTCTCCAATGTCTGGTTTGTTCTCTCAGTTTGACCATTGGTCTGAGGATGAAATGCAGAGAAGAAAGACAATTGAACACCCAGTTTAGAACAAAAAGTCCTCCAAAATCTGGAAACAAACTGGACTCCTCTGTCAGACACAATGTTCTCAGGAATGCCGTGTAAACGAACCACGTGCTGAAGGAACAACGGCACCAATTCAGAGGAGGAAGGCAACTTAGGTAATGGCACAAGATGTATCATTTTGGAAAACCTATCACAAATTACCCAGATGGTGGTCATTCTCTGAGAAACAGGAAGATCGGAAATGAAATCCATAGAGATATGGGTCCATGGTCTCTTGGGCACAGGCAATGGCATCAACAAACCACTAGAGCGAGAGCAAGGCTTGGAGCGAGAGCAAGTCCCGCAGGACTGCACAAATTCCCTGACATCACGAGACAAGGTAGGCCACCAAAAGGACCAACTAACCAAGTCTCTGGTACCAAAAATTCCGGGATGCCCAGCCAATGCGGAACAATGAATCTCAGACATCACACTCTTTTTCCACTGGTCCGGGACAAACAATTTTCCAACAGGGCAGCACTCGGGCCTATACTCCTGACACCCCTCCAGAGCAAGTCTCAAATTGGGCGAGATGGCGGAAAGAACTACACCCTCTTTCAAAATAACAGAAGGATCAGATAACTCAGGAGAGTCCGCAAGGAAACTCCTCGAGAGGGCATCCGCCTTAAAATTCTTAGTGCCAGGAAGAAAGGAAACCACAAAATTAAAACGTGTGAAAAACAAGGCCCACCTGGCCTGTCTAGGATTGAGTCGCTTGGCAGATTCCAGATAGACCAGATTCTTATGGTCCGTATGGACCACCACCTGATGTTTGGCTCCCTCCAGCCAATGTCTCCACTCTTCAAAAGCCCACTTCATGGCCAATAACTCCCGATTACCCACGTCATAATTACGTTCAGTAGGAGAAAATTTTCGAGAGAAAAAGCACAAGGGTTACTTTTAGAGGTCTCTGGATCTTTTTGGGACAAAACGGCACCTGCCCCAATTTCAGAGGCATCAACCTCCACCTGAAATGGCAGAGAAACATCAGGCTGCCGTAGAACAGGAGCAGAAGTGAATCTCTGCTTAAGTTCCTGAAATGCAGAGACTGCCTCAGGAGGCCAATTCACCACATCAGAACCCTTTCTGGTCAAATCAGTTAATGGTTTAACAATAACCGAAAAATTACCAATAAATTTACGATAAAAATTGGCAAAACCCAAAAATCTCTGAAGAGCCTTTAATGAAGTAGGTTGGACCCAATCACAGATGGCCTGAACCTTGACCGGGTCCATTTCAATAACAGATGGGGACAAAATGAATCCCAGAAATGAGATCCTCTGTACGCCAAAAAGACACTTTGATCCCTTCACATACAGAGCATTCTCTCTCAAAATCTGGAATACAGTTCGAACATGTTTCACATGAGAGTCCCAGTCATTAGAAAAAATCAAGATATCATCCAAATAAACAATCAGAAATTTGTCCACAAAATCCCTGAAAATGTCATTCATGAAGGACTGGAAGACGGAAGGAGCATTAGTGAGCCCAAAGGGCATCACCAGGTACTCAAAATGCCCTTCAGGGGTATTGAATGCCGTCTTCCATTCATCCCCGTGCTTAATGCGAATAAGGTTATACGCCCCCCTGAGGTCAAGCTTGGTAAACCAAGTAGCGTTTTTCACCCTGGAAAACAGGTCAGAAATCAAGGGTAACGGGTATTGATATTTCACAGTAATATTGTTCAAGAGACGATAATCAATACACGGCCTTAATGAACCATCCTTTTTGGCCACAAAGAAAAAACCGGCACCTAAGGGTGAAGAGGATGGTCTGATATGACCCTTCTCCAATGATTCCTTGATATAAGACCGCATAGCGTCATGTTCAGGTACAGACAAGTTAAAAAGGCGACCTTTAGGGAATTTACTACCCGGCACTAATTCAATAGCGCAGTCATAGCTCCTATGGGGAGGCAAGGATGCAGATTTACTTTCGCTAAACACATCAGAAAAATCAATCAAAAAGTCAGGAACATCCTGAGCCTGGGGGGAGGCAGAAAAAACAGGAGTGTTGGTATTAACACATTGGCAGCCCCAACTGGTTACAGACACAGATTTCCAATCCAAAACAGGATTATGAGACTGTAACCAAGGAAAACCCAGCATGATAATGTCATGCAGATTATACAGAACCAAAAATTTGCAGCACTCCTGGTGACCAGGTTCAACCCTCATTATCACCTGAGTAGAAAACTGGGGTTTATTCTCAGCCAAAGGTGTTATGTTTCGGTAGCTGAGGAGTGCAGGTAAAAAAGGCAATACACCAGGCAGTTGGAATCTATGAGATTGCAGTACCCTGACTAACCATCGCAACTAGAGGCAGCCGTGGAGCGTTCCTACGTTGGTCCTAGATGCCTCGTCACAGCCTGAGAAACTAACTACACCTAAAGATAGAAACAGGAAAGCCATCTGCCCCGGAGCAGAACCCCAAAGACAATAGAAAGCCCCCAAACATGTAATGGCGGTTAGACAAGAGGAAATACTGACACAGAAAGAAAATAGTATGAGCAAACGCTGGGGCCCAAACTATCTAAATAGAAAAGGATAGGAAGGGTACTTACTGCAATCCCAGAAAACCCTGAAAAGCACCAACTCTACTAATTTCAAAATCACCTGAGATCACACGACCTCTACCACCTAAATTAGTTCTCTGGTGTAACAAAATCAAAACAGCAGCCACTGAAAAAACTGGAAAAAGCAAAAGTACAAAACTCAGTGGCTGTACCAAACTGAGAGGGCAGAAGCCCCCGGAGGGGACCCAGAAGGCCCCCAAAGAAGTGCAGGACAAAATGCAAAAATATAGCACAAACACAAAAGAAGAAAATGTCTTATCTGATAGCAGGAGATGCAAACACGACACAGCAGGCTACAAGGGAAACTGGAAAGAAGGATTCAGACCAGAACAATTGATCACCGGCAACCCCGATGGGAAAATGACTCCCCTACATAAGACCAGTCAGTAACACCTGATTCCCAGTCCTCACAATCTTCACTAGTACCGCTTGTAACCACCAGAGGGAGCCTCTGCTCAGAACTCATCTCAAACCCATTCACAACAGTACCCCCCCCCTGGGGAGGGGTCACCGAACCCTCATTTGAGCAACCAGGTCGGTCAGGATGAGCTCTATGATACGCACGGATAAGTCTCCTAGCATGGATGTCCGAAGCAAACACCCAAGAATTGTCTTCCTGACCATAACCTCTCCATTTAACCAAATACTGGAGTCTCCGTCTAGAAAAACGAGAATCCAATATTTTCTCAACCACATACTCCAGATTGCCCTCAACCAAAACAGGGTCAGGAGGCACAGCAGCAGGAACCACTGGCTCAACAAACCTCTTCAACAAGGACTTGTGGAACACGCTATGGATCTTAAATGTCCCTGGAAGAAGCAAACGAAAAGAAACAGGATTAATAATCTCCATGATCTTATAAGGTCCAATGAACCTAGGCTTAAATTTAGGAGATGCTACTCTCATAGGAATATTCTTTGAGGACAACCAGACCAAGTCCCCCACTTTAAACCGAGGACCATCAGTCCTATGCCGGTTAGCAAACCGCTGAGCCTTCTCCTGAGAGAGGGACAACCTCTCCACTACCTGGTCCCAAATCTGTTGCATACGCTCCACAACAGAGTTAACACCTGGACAGACAGAAGCCTCCGTCTGTCCTGAAGAAAATCGAGGGTGAAACCCAGAATTACAGAAAAACGGAGACATCAAAGTGGCAGAGCTAGCCCTATTATTAAGAGCAAACTCAGCCAAAGGCAAAAAAGAGACCCAGTCATCCTGATCAGCAGACACAAAGCATCTTAGATAAATCTCCAATGTCTGGTTTGTTCTCTCAGTTTGACCATTGGTCTGAGGATGAAATGCCGATGTAATGTATGTAGTACAGTTCATATAGCGTCTTGTGCTTGGGTGCGATGAAAACACAGGAGTCACAGGTTTGATATAGAAAAGTCCTGTATTACTTCATACAAGTTGGCAGAAATAGTCACACAGTTTGCAGACACAGAAACAGGAGACACAGCAGGCCAGAGTAATCCAAGCTCAGCAATCACTCTCCAATACAGATTCAGGATCTTCTTCTCTGTTACCGTAAGTCCATGCAAACGTGGGTCTTTCAAAGAGCAGGGTTCAGAGTCCACAAGTGCTTCAGAGTTCCTCAGTAGGAATAGCTGGAGTACAAGGTCCAAGGCTTACAGGAGTCAAGTCACAGGTTCACTGCAGGCTAGATTCTGAAGCACTGATTGCTCAGCTGTGGCTGCTTAAGAAGCAAAGGAGAGAATCAGGGCGGGAACATGCAAGCTGGAAACTCCATTTTGACTGAGGGCAAGATAGCTGCAGCAAGACAGAAAGTAAAATGGCTGACGAACAAACTGAGTTTCAGGAATATATACATAGAACCTTACAGCCGAGGAGAAAGACAATTGAACACCCAGTTTAGAACAAAAAGTCCTCCAAAATCTGGAAACAAACTGGACTCCTCTGTCAGACACAAAGTTCTCAGGAATGCCGTGTAAACGAACCACGTGCTGAAGGAACAACGGCACCAATTCAGAGGAGGAAGGCAACTTAGGTAATGGCACAAGATGTATCATTTTGGAAAACCTATCACAAATTACCCAGATGGTGGTCATTCTCTGAGAAACAGGAAGATCGGAAATGAAATCCATAGAGATATGGGTCCATGGTCTCTTGGGCACAGGCAATGGCATCAACAAACCACTAGAGCGAGAGCAAGGCTTGGAGCGAGAGCAAGTCCCGCAGGACTGCACAAATTCCCTGACATCACGAGACAAGGTAGGCCACCAAAAGGACCGACTAACCAAGTCTCTGGTACCAAAAATTCCGGGATGCCCAGCCAATGCGGAACAATGAATCTCAGACATCACACTCTTTTTCCATTGGTCCGGGACAAACAATTTTCCAACAGGGCAGCGCTCGGGCCTATCCTCCTGACACCCCTCCAGAGCAAGTCTCAAATTGGGCGAGATGGCGGAAAGAACTACACCCTCTTTCAAAATAACAGAAGGATCAGATAACTCAGGAGAGTCCGCAAGGAAACTCCTCGAGAGGGCATCCGCCTTAACATTCTTAGTGCCAGGAAGAAAGGAAACCACAAAATTAAAACGTGTGAAAAACAAGGCCCACCTGGCCTGTCTAGGATTGAGTCGCTTGGCCGATTCCAGATAGACCAGATTCTTATGGTCCGTAAGGACCACCACCTGATGTTTGGCTCCCTCCAGCCAATGTCTCCACTCTTCAAAAGCCCACTTCATGGCCAATAACTCCCGATTACCCACGTCATAATTACGTTCAGTAGGAGAAAATTTTCGAGAGAAAAAGGCACAAGGGTTACTTTTAGAGGTCTCTGGATCTTTTTGGGACAAAACGGCACCTGCCCCAATTTCAGAGGCATCAACCTCCACCTGAAATGGCAGAGAAACATCAGGCTGCCGTAGAACAGGAGCAGAAGTGAATCTCTGCTTAAGTTCCTGAAATGCAGAGACTGCCTCAGGAGGCCAATTCACCACATCAGAACCCTTTCTGGTCAAATCAGTTAATGGTTTAACAATAACCGAGAAATTACCAATAAATTTACGATAAAAATTGGCAAAACCCAAAAATCTCTGAAGAGCCTTTAATGAAGTAGGTTGGACCCAATCACAGATGGCCTGAACCTTGACCGGGTCCATTTCAATAACAGATGGGGACAAAATGAATCCCAGAAATGAGATCCTCTGTACGCCAAAAAGACACTTTGATCCCTTCACATACAGAGCATTCTCTCTCAAAATCTGGAACACAGTTCGAACATGTTTCACATGAGAGTCCCAGTCATTAGAAAAAATCAAGATATCATCCAAATAAACAATCAGAAATTTGTCCACAAAATCCCTGAAAATGTCATTCATGAAGGACTGGAAGACGGAAGGAGCATTAGTGAGCCCAAAGGGCATCACCAGGTACTCAAAATGCCCTTCAGGGGTATTGAATGCCGTCTTCCATTCATCCCCGTGCTTAATGCGAATAAGGTTATACGCCCCCCTGAGGTCAAGCTTGGTAAACCAAGTAGCGTTTTTCACCCTGGAAAACAGGTCAGAAATCAAGGGTAACAGGTATTGATATTTCACAGTAATATTGTTCAAGAGACGATAATCAATACACGGCCTTAATGAACCATCTTTTTTGGCCACAAAGAAAAAACCGGCACCTAAGGGTGAAGAGGATGGTCTGATATGACCCTTCTCTAATGATTCCTTGATATAAGACCGCATAGCGTCATGTTCAGGTACAGACAAGTTAAAAAGGCGACCTTTAGGGAATTTACTACCCGGCAATAATTCAATAGCGCAGTCATAGCTCCTATGGGGGGGCAAGGATGCAGATTTACTTTCGCTAAACACATCAGAAAAATCAAACAAAAAGTCAGGAACATCCTGAGCCTGGGGGGAGGCAGAAAAAACAGGAGTGTTGGTATTAACACATTGGCAGCCCCAACTGGTTACAGACACAGATTTCCAATCCAAAACAGGATTATGAGACTGTAACCAAGGGAAACCCAGCACGATAATGTCATGCAGATTATATAGAACCAAAAATTTGCAGCACTCCTGGTGATCAGGTTCAACCCTCATTATCACCTGAGTAGAAAACTGGGGTTTATTCTCAGCCAAAGGGGTAGAATCGATCCCCAGTAGGGGAATAGACTTCTGTAGGGGTATCAAGGGAAACCCACAACGTTTAGCAAAATCATAATCCATCAGGTTAATAGCTGCTCCAGAATCAACGAAAGCCTGAGCAGAAAATGAGGACAGAGAGCATATCAGAGTGACAGTTAATAAAAACTTAGTCTGAACACTACCCAAGACAACTGAGCGTGCAAAACGTCTTCCCCGCTTAGGGCAGACTGAAATAGCATGAGAGGCATCACCACAGTAGAAACATAACCCATTGCGCTTTCGAAACTCATGACGCTGTGCCCCAGACACCACTCTATCACACTGCATGGGTTCAGAAGCTGGCTCACAAGGCAACACCACTCCACGCATACTTCTCCGCTCACGCAAACGTCTGTCAATCTGAATCGCCAATGACATAGAATCATTGAGACCAGAGGGGACAGGGAATCCCACCATAACATCCTTTACATTATCCGACAGACCCTTCCGGAAAAGGGCCGCCAAAGCGTCGTCATTCCATTTGGTCAGGACTGCCCACCTACGGAATCTCTGACAGTATAACTCAGCGTCATCAAGCCCCTGATTTAATGCCAACAAGGCTTTTTCAGCTTGATCAGTGACATTAGGCTCATCGTACAATAACCCCAAAGCCTGAAAAAATGCATCAACATCACTCAAAACAGGATCCCCAGGTATCAGGGAAAAAGCCCAATCCTGAGGATCGCCGCGCAGGAGAGAGATGATAATTTGAACCTGCTGCGCTGCGTTTCCTGAGGACTTAGATTTTAAGGCAAAAAACAATTTACAATTATTTTTGAAATTCTGAAATTTAGCTCGATCCCCTAAAAACAAATCTGGCATGGGGATCCTAGGTTCCACAACAGGCAACCTAGCAAGATATGCAGCAATACTCTGAACCTCAGTGGCAAGCTGATCCACACGGCCAGACAACTGTGCAAACTCCATTGGGAGAAAAGATCCTCCCCAGCACCCAGAGATACAGAGGGAAAAAAAAAAAAAAAATGCAACAAACAGAAAAATATCTCTGACAACTCTGACAACCTTTTTTCTTTCACAATATTTTTTCCCTTCTGTGAGTACCATACAATTTTCAATTTTTTAGGCCAGTGATACTGTTATGTTTCGGTAGCTGAGGAGTGCAGGTAAAAAAGGCAATACACCAGAGCAGTTGGAATCTATGAGACTGCAGTACCCTGACTAACCACCGCAGCTAGAGGCAGCCGTGGAGCTTTCCTACGTTGGTCCTAGACGCCTCGTCACAGCCTGAGAAACTAACTACACCTAAAGATAGAAACAGGAAAGCCATCTGCCCCGGAGCAGAACCCCAAAGACAATAGAAAGCCCCCAAACAATGTAATGGCGGTTAGACAAGAGGAAATACTGACACAGAAAGAAAATAGTATGAGCAAACGCTGGGGCCCAAACTATCTAAATAGAAAAGGATAGGAAGGGTACTTACTGCAATCCCAGAAAAACCTGAAAAGCACCAACTCTACTAATTTCAAAATCACCTGAGATCACACGACCTCTACCACCTAAATTAGTTCTCTGGTATAACAAAATCAAAACAGCAGCCACTGAAAAAACTGGAAAAAGCAAAAGTACAAAACTCAGTGGCTGTACCAAACTGAGAGGGCAGAAGCCCCCGGAGGGGACCCAGAAGGCCCCCAAAGAAGTGCAGGACAAAATGCAAAAATATAGCACAAACACAAAAGAAGAAAATGTCTTATCTGATAGCAGGAGATGCAAACACGACACAGCAGGCTACAAGGGAAACTGGAAAGAAGGATTCAGACCAGAACAATTGATCACCGGCAACCCCGATGGGAAAATGACTCCCCTACATAAGACCAGTCAGTAACACCTGATTCCCAGTCCTCACAATCTTCACTAGTACCGCTTGTAACCACCAGAGGGAGCCTCTGCTCAGAACTCATCTCAAACCCATTCACAACACAAAGGGGTAGAATCGATCCCCAGTAGGGGAATAGACTTCTGTAGGGGTATCAAGGGAAATCCACAACGTTTAGCAAAATCATAATCCATCAGGTTAATAGCTGCTCCAGAATCAACGAAAGCCTGAGCAGAAAATGAGGACAGAGAGCATATCAGAGTGACAGTTAATAAAAACTTAGTCTGAACACTACCCAAGACAACTGAGCGTGCAAAACGTCTTCCCCGCTTAGGGCAGACTGAAATAGCATGAGAGGCATCACCACAGTAGAAACATAACCCATTGCGCTTTCGAAACTCATGACGCTGTGCCCCAGACACCACTCTATCACACTGCATGGGTTCAGAAGCTGGTTCACAAGGCAACACCATTCCACGCATACTTCTCCGCTCACGCAAACGTCTGTCAATTTGAATCGCTAATGACATAGAATCATTGAGACCAGAGGGGACAGGGAATCCCACCATAACATCCTTTACATTATCAGACAGACCCTTCCGGAAAAGGGCTGCCAAAGCGTCGTCATTCCATTTGGTCAGGACTGCCCACCTACGGAATCTCTGACAGTATAACTCAGCGTCATCAAGCCCCTGATTTAATGCCAACAAGGCTTTTTCAGCTTGATCAGTGACATTAGGCTCATCGTACAATAACCCCAAGGCCTGAAAAAACGCATCAACATCACTCAAAACAGGATCCCCAGGTATCAGGGAAAAAGCCCAATCCTGAGGATCGCCGCGCAGGAGAGAGATGATAATTTGAACCTGCTGCGCTGCGTTCCCTGAGGACTTAGATTTTAAGGCAAAAAACAATTTACAATTATTTTTGAAATTCTGAAACTTAGCTCGATCCCCTAAAAACAAATCTGGCATGGGAATCCTAGGTTCCACAACAGGCAACCCAGCAAGATAGATAGCAATACTCCGAACCTCAGTGGCAAGCTGATCCACACGGCCAGACAACTGTGCAAACTCCATTGAGAGAAAAGATCCTCCCCAGCACCCAGAGATACAGAGGGAAAAAAAAAAAAATGCAACAAACAGAAAAATATCTCTGACAACTCTGACAACCTTTTTTCTTTCACAATATTTTTTCCCTTCTGTGAGTACCATACAATTTTCAATTTTTAGGCCGGTGATACTGTTATGTTTCGGTAGCTGAGGAGTGCAGGCGAAAAAGGCAATACACCAGAGCAGTTGGAATCTATGAGATTGCAGTACCCTGACTAACCACCTGTCATGTGTGCATCGCCACGAAGATCGTCGCGGTTGCACATTCTGACTTCTCACAGCTGAGTTGCTGTTTCTTTGTGTTTGGCAGTTAGGGAGTTAATTCTGTCTGTGCTCAGTTCTGGGACTGGGTGCAGTTTCTTCCGGCTGCAATTAATTATTTGTTGATTGGTTTCCTTTAAATCTCTGGTTGTCTGTGTTGGGAGTTGCCAGTGAAATTCTTCATGCAGACCACAGATAGGATTGTATCTGTATAGACTTAAGTTAAAGAGCTCCTTAGTTGTTTTAAGCTCACCTTGCTTAGAGTTTAATATCCCAGATCATTTATGTTCCTTCTGTGTTTGAGTGTGTATGCAAGTCTGTGTTTTCTCCAGTCTGTCTTATATGTCTAATCTGTGTATTTAGCAGAGATCAGCCCATATCCCTTTGGTGGTAATCAGAATCCTTCTTAGGACTGATTACAGGGTTCAGGGACTGATAGGAGACAGGGTTAGGCTGGAGACTTGGACCTCTGAACCATTATCAGTACCTCCAAGGTGAGGGATTAGTTAGGACCCCAGTTTAGGGTCAGGTTAGACCCCGGTCCTCCTCTTTCCTGTGACAGTGTATCAAGTCCTCAAGATTAACCCTGAGTTCAACGGATATCGTGTCAGGTAAATCTATTCTATATTTACATGCTGATGTTGCTAAATCTATATGTTGTATAGAGTGTTGTTCTTTTAAGAATAGTTTACTGACATCGTACACATATCATAAGACCGCGTGACATTTTCACTGGCCCATAAAATTATTCCCAGTTGCCATGGATCCAGTAGCCCAGCTGGCTCTGCAGTTGCAGGGATTATCCATGGAGCTGACGGACATTAAGTCCAAAGTTTTGTCTCCCTCGGAGCAAACCAGATTTGAACCTAAAGTAGCTCTCCCGGACAGGTTCACTGGTGGGCGAGACAAATTTTTTACCTTCAGGAAGCATGTAAATTGTATTTTCGGCTTCGGCCTCGATCATCAGGGAGTGAAGAGCAGAGAGTGGGAATTGTTATCTCGCTCCTACAAGGGGACCCTCAATCCTGGGCCTTCTCCCTTCCTCCGGGATCCCCGGCTCTACAGTCAGTAGATCGATTTTTTACTGCCCTGGGTTTGGTATATGATGACCCAGATCGGGTCTCTCTTGCTGAGACAAAATTACGTAAGATACAGCAGGGAGATCGTCCGGCGGAGGAATTTGCTTCTGAGTTCCGTAGATGGGCCACAGATACTCAGTGGAATGACCCAGCTCTTAGGAGCCAGTTTTGTCATGGGCTTTCTGACAAATTAAAGGACGTTTTGGCTCAGTATGATTCTCCTCCATCACTGGAGGCTGCTATGGCCCTAGCTATCCGTACTGATAGACGGCTCCGGGAGAGGTGCGAGGTAACTCCGCCCCCTGTTGTTACTCCACCTACTACTAAAGTCCCTTATGTTGAGGTTCCCCTTGTCTGTTCGGAGGAGCCTATGCAGTTGGGAGGGACATCATTTCGTAGGAGGGGATTGGCGGTACGCCGCAGGACTAGAAGGTGTTTCTTCTGCGGGAAAGAGGGACATTTTGTTGGGGATGTCCATCCCGTGCCTTGTTGAGCAAAAAGTCGCCGGAAAACTGTTAATCCCAGGTTGTGTGGTGGACGACAACCTGGGAGTATGTATTTCGTCCGCTAGTTCTTCTCAGTTCCTTGTACCAGTGGAGGTGGTGGTTGGTACGAGAGTGGAGAGATTTTCTGTTCTTCTTGATAGTGGGTCCGGGGCTAATCTGGTTGACGCTCAGTTTGCTCAGGCTCAAGGTATGCATCTGAGTGTATTGGTCAAACCGATCCCTATATTCTCCATTGACGCCAGGCCTCTCGGCCAAGGTAGCTTTGTTCATGAGGTTCATAACATTGACCTTCGGGTAGGGGCAATACATAGGGAACTATTATCTTGTTATGTGTTGGTGGGTCTACCTACTCCTATTGTGTTGGGACTTCCTTGGTTGGTTAAACATAACCCTGTGATTAATTGGCAGTCCAGAGATATAAGCCAATGGGGGAGTTTTGCAAAGTAACTGCATGAACACAGTCATCAGTGCGGTCGTGCCTAGTACTTTGCCTCCTTTTTTGGAGGACTTTGGGGATGTGTTCTCTGAGGAGGGGTGTCAGGAGTTGCCTCCTCATCGCGTGTATGACTGCTCTATTAATTTACTTCCTGATGCTAAGTTACCTAAAGCTAGGTTATATAACCTTTCTGGTCCTGAGAGGCAGGCTATGAAAGATTATATTTCGGAAAGTCTGGCCAAAGGGCATATTAGACCTTCATCTTCCCCAGTGGCCGCGGGGTTCTTCTTTGTGAAGAAAAAAGATGGAGGCCTACGCCCTTGCTTGGATTTCCGCGAACTTAATCGGATTACTGTTCGAGATCCGTATCCACTCCCTCTGATTCCTGATCTCTTCAATCAAATTGTTGGCGCCAAATGGTTCTCTAAATTGGATCTCAGGGGGGCGTATAATCTGATTAGGATAAAAGAGGGGGATGAGTGGAAAACGGCGTTTAACACGCCGGAGGGACATTATGAGAACCTTGTCATGCCTTTTGGTCTGACTACTGCACCAGCAGTATTCCAACATTTTGTTAATGACATTTTTCGTCATCTGGTGGGGCTGTTTGTGGTCGTATATTTGGATGACATTTTAATTTACTCACCAGATCTTGTGTCTCACCAGGAGCATGTGAGACAGGTGTTGCAGATCTTGCGAGACAATAAACTATACGCCAAACTGGAAAAGTGTGTATTCGCCGTACAGGAACTTCAGTTTTTGGGTTTCTTGGTGTCAGCCTCCGGTTTCCGTATGGACCCTGAAAAGGTGAGAGCAGTGCTTGAATGGGATCAGCCAGAGGATCTTAAGGCTCTGCAGCGTTTTCTGGGGTTTGCTAACTACTACCGGAAATTTATTTGTAATTTCTCATCTGTTGTCAAACCTCTCACTGACATGACAAGAAAAGGGACGGATTTTTCTAAATGGTCGGACAAAGCTTTTCCTCTTTGAAAAAAATGTTTTGCTTCGGCACCCGTTCTCATCCAACCAGATGCATCACAGCCGTTCGTTGTGGAGGTGGACGCGTCTGACGTAGGGGTGGGTGCAATATTGTCCCAGGGTCCGTCCCCTGGTAAATGGCATCCGTGCGCTTTCTTTTCTAAAAAATTGTCGTCCGCCGAAAGGAATTATGATATCGGCAATAGGGAACTTTTGGCCATTAAGTTGGCTTTTGAAGAATGGCGTCACTTTTTGGAGGGGGCAGTCCACCCGGTCACCGTCATTACTGATCACAAGAACCTGCTGTATTTGGAATCTGCTAAGCGTCTGAATTCCAGACAAGCTCGATGGTCGTTGTTTTTTACCAGGTTTAATTTTGTTGTCACTTATCGCCCTGGATCTAAGAATGTTAAGGCGGATGCCTTGTCTCGCAGTTTCCCAGGGGCCGGGAAAATGGATGACCCGATTCCTATCCTTCAGGAGGGGGTGGTAGTGTCGGCTGTATGTTCTGAGCTTGAGGAGGAGGTGTTAGAGGCTCAGGGGGACGCCCCTGCAGGACCTCCAGGGAGACTGTTTGTCCCAAATCAGTTGAGACAAAAGGTTATTGAGGCACATCATAATTCTGCTTTAGCAGGACATCCAGGGAGTAAGGCTACTTTAGATCTCCTTTCTCGCCGGTTTTGGTGGCCTAACGTTAATAAAGATGTTTTAACTTTTGTCGCGTCCTGTGGGGTTTGTGCTCGCTCTAAGACCCCTCATACCCGTCCGTCTGGGACCCTCTTACCCTTGAAACTTCCGGAGCGTCCATGGACTCATTTGTCTATGGACTTCATCACGGACCTTCCTCAGTCGTCAGGGAAGACTGTCATACTGGTGGTTGTTGACAGGTTCAGTAAGATGGCACATTTCATTGCTCTTCCTGCCCTCCCTAATGCTAAAACTCTGGCACAGGTGTTCATTGGGGAGATTGTGAGACTTCATGGGTTGCCTTCTGATGTGGTGTCAGATAGGGGGTCTCAGTTTGTGTCCAAGTTTTGGAGGGCATTTTGTTTACGTCGGGGGATGCAAATGTCATTTTCCTCGGCTTTTCATCCGCAGACCAATGGTCAGACAGAGCGTCTGAATCAAAGCCTAGAGACTTATCTTCGGTGTTTTGTCTCAGAGAACCAGGAGGACTGGTCTTCTTTCTTGCCTCTGGCAGAGTTCGCTCTTAACAACAGGCGGAGCGAGTCCACTGGTAAGTCCCCGTTTTTTGGGGCATATGGTTTTCATCCCCAGTTTTGTACATTCAATGGGGGGGGCCCTTCTGGGGTTCCTGAGGAGGAGCGTTTCTCGTCGTCACTTGCTTCAGTGTGGAGAGGTGTATTGAATAATCTGAGTGCTATGGGGAACCGTTATAAACGTATGGCTGATAGGAGGAGAGTTTCTGGTCCAGATCTTAATGTGAACGATCTGGTATGGTTGTCTACCAGGAATATAAAACTTAAAGTTCCCTCCTGGAAGCTGGGCCCCAGATTCATCGGGCCGTACAGGATCAGTTCCATAATTAATCCTGTGGCATTTCGTCTGGACCTCCCTCCTACGTTTAAAATTCATAATGTGTTCCACAAGTCATTACTTAAGAGGTACGTGGCACCAGTCATACCATCACCTCTACCTCCTCCTCCAGTGGTGGTCAATGGTAACTTGGAGTTTCAAGTGTCAAAGATCATTGACTCACGTCTGAATCGCCGGTCCCTTCAGTACTTGGTGCATTGGAAGGGGTATGGTCCAGAGGAGAGGACGTGGGTTCCTGCGTCTGACATTAACGCAGATCGTTTGGTGCGGACCTTCCACAGAACTCACCCGGGCAAACCTGGCCCTGAGGGTCCGGAGGCCCCTCGTAGAAGGGGGGGTACTGTCATGTGTGCATCGCCACGAAGATCGTCGCGGTTGCACATTCTGACTTCTCACAGCTGAGTTGCTGTTTCTTTGTGTTTGGCAGTTAGGGAGTTAATTCTGTCTGTGCTCAGTTCTGGGACTGGGTGCAGTTTCTTCCGGCTGCAATTAATTATTTGTTGATTGGTTTCCTTTAAATCTCTGGTTGTCTGTGTTGGGAGTTGCCAGTGAAATTCTTCATGCAGACCACAGATAGGATTGTATCTGTATAGACTTAAGTTAAAGAGCTCCTTAGTTGTTTTAAGCTCACCTTGCTTAGAGTTTAATATCCCAGATCATTTATGTTCCTTCTGTGTTTGAGTGTGTATGCAAGTCTGTGTTTTCTCCAGTCTGTCTTATATGTCTAATCTGTGTATTTAGGAGAGATCAGCCCATATCCCTTTGGTGGTAATCAGAATCCTTCTTAGGACTGATTACAGGGTTCAGGGACTGATAGGAGACAGGGTTAGGCTGGAGACTTGGACCTCTGAACCATTATCAGTACCTCCAAGGTGAGGGATTAGTTAGGACCCCAGTTTAGGGTCAGGTTAGACCCCCAGTCCTCTCTTTCCTGTGACAGTGTATCAAGTCCTCAAGATTAACCCTGAGTTCAACGGATATCGTGTCAGGTAAATCTATTCTATATTTACATGCTGATGTTGCTAAATCTATATGTTGTATAGAGTGTTGTTCTTTTAAGAATAGTTTACTGACATCGTACACATATCATAAGACCGCGTGACACCACCACAACTAGAGGCAGCCGTGGAGAGTTCCTACGTTGGTCTTAGACGCCTCGTCACAGCCTGAGAAACTAACTACACCTAAAGATAGAAATAGGAAAGCTATCTGCCCCGGAGCAGAACCCCAAAGATAATAGAAAGCCCCCAAACATGTAATGGCGGTTAGACAAGATGAAATACTGACACAGAAAGAAAATAGTATGAGCAAACGCTGGGGCCCAAACTAACTAAATAGAAAAGGATAGGAAGGGTACTTACTGCAATCCCAGAAAACCCTGAAAGGCACCAACTCTACTAATTTCAAAAACACCTGAGATCACACGACCTCTTCCACCTAAATTAGTTCTCTGGTGTAACAAAATCAAAACAGCAGCCACTGAAAAAACTGGAAAAAGCAAAAGTACAAACATCAGTGACTGAACAAAACTGAGAGGGCAGAAGCCCCCGGAGGGGACCCTGAAGGCCCCCACAGAAGTGCAGGACAAAATGCAAAAATATAGCACAAACACAAAAGAAGAAAATGTCTTATCTGTTAGCAGGAGATGCAGACACGACACAGCAGGCTACAAGGGAAACAGGAATAAAGGATCCAGACCAGAACAATTGGTCACCGGCAACCCTGTTGGGAAGGTGACTCCCTTATATAAGACCAATCAGTAACACCTGATTCCCAGTCCTCACAATCTTCACTGGACAGACTAGCACCGCTTGTAACCACCAGAGGGAGCCTCTGCTCAGAACTCATCTCAAACCCATTCACAACACTCTGGGTGCTGGGGAGGATTTTTTCTCTCAATGGAGTTTGCACAGTTGTCTGGCCGTGTGGATCAGCTTGCCACTGAGGTTCGGAGTATTGCTACCTATCTTGCTAGGTTGCCTGTTGTGGAACCTAGGATTCCCATGCCAGATTTGTTTTTGGGGATCGAGCCAAGTTTCTGAATTTCAAAAATAATTGTAAATTGTTTTTTGCCTTAAAATCTAAGTCCTCAGGGAACGCAGCGCAGCAGGTTCAAATTGTCATCTCTCTTGTTATGTTACGGTAGCTGAGGAGTGCAGGCAAAAAAGGAAATACACCAGAGCAGCTGGAATCTATGAGATTGCAGTACCCTGACTAACCACCGCAACTAGAGGCAGCCGTGGAGCGTTCCTACGTTGGTCCTAGACGCCTCGTCACAGCCTGAGAAACTAACTACACCTAAAGATAGAAATAGGAAAGCTATCTGCCCCGTAGCAGAACCCCAAAGATAATAGAAAGCCCCCAAACATGTAATGGCGGTTAGACAAGAGGAAATACTGACACAGAAAGAAAATAGTATGAGCAAACGCTGGGGCCCAAACTAACTAAATAGGAAAGGACAGGAAGGGTACTTACTGCAATCCCAGAAAACCCTGAAAAAACACCAACTCTACTAATTTCAAAATCACCTGAGATCACACGACCTCTACCACCTAAATTAGTTCTCTGGTGTAACAAAAACAGCAGCCACTGAAAAAACTGGAAAAAGCAAAAGTACAAAACACAGTGGCTGGACAAAACTGAGAGGGCAAAAGCCCCCGGAGGGGACCCAGAAGGCCCCCACAGAAGTGCAGGACCAAATGCAAAAATATAGCAAAAACACAAAATAAGAAATTGTCTTATCTGATAGCAGGAGATGCAGACACGACACAGCAGGCTACAAGGGAAACTGGAAAGAAGGATTCAGACCAGAACAATTGATCACCGGCAACCCTGATGGGAAAATTACTCCCTTATATAAGACCAATCAGTAACACCTGATTCCCAGTCCTCACAATCCTCACTAGTACCGCTTGTAACCACCAGAGGGAGCCTCTGCTCAGAACTCATCTCAAACCCATTCACAACAGTACCCCCCCCTTGAGGAGGGGTCACCGAACCCTCATTTGAGCAACCAGGTCGGTCAGGATGAGTTCTATGATACGCACAGATAAGTCTCCTAGCATGGATGTCCGAAGCAAACATCCAAGAATTGTCTTCCTGACCATAACCTCTCCATTTAACCAAATACTGGAGTCTTCGTCTAGAAAAACGAGAATCCAATATTTTCTCAACCACATACTCCAGATTGCCCTCAACCAAAACAGGTCAGGAGGCACAGCAGCAGGAACCACTGGCTCAACAAACCTCTTCAACAAGGACTTGTGGAACACGTTATGGATCTTAAATGTCCCTGGAAGAAGCAAACGAAAAGAAACAGGATTAATAATCTCCATGATCTTATAAGGTCCAATGAACCTAGGCTTAAATTTAGGAGATGCTACTCTCATAGGAATATTCTTTGAGGACAACCAGACCAAGTCCCCCACTTTAAACCGAGGACCATCAGTCCTATGCCGGTTAGCAAACCGCTGGGCCTTCTCCTGAGAGAGGGACAACCTCTCCACTACCTGGTCCCAAATCTGCTGCATACGCTCAACAACAGAGTCAACACCTGGACAGACAGAAGCCTCCGTCTGTCCTGAAGAAAATCGAGGGTGAAACCCAGAATTACAGAAAAACGGAGACATCAAAGTGGCAGAGCTAGCCCTATTATTAAGAGCAAACTCAGCCAAAGGCAAAAAAGAGACCCAGTCATCCTGATCAGCAGACACAAAGCATCTTAGATAAGTCTCCAATGTCTGGTTTGTTCTCTCAGTTTGACCATTGGTCTGAGGATGAAATGCCGAGGAGAAAGACAATTGAACACCCAGTTTAGAACAAAAAGTCCTCCAAAATCTGGAAACAAACTGGACTCCTCTGTCAGACACAATGTTCTCAGGAATGCCGTGTAAACGAACCACGTGCTGAAGGAACAACGGCACCAATTCAGAGGAGGAAGGCAACTTAGGTAATGGCACAAGATGTATCATTTTGGAAAACCTATCACAAATTACCCAGATGGTGGTCATTCTCTGAGAAACAGGAAGATCGGAAATGAAATCCATAGAGATATGGGTCCATGGTCTCTTGGGCACAGGCAATGGCATCAACAAACCACTAGAGCGAGAGCAAGGCTTGGAGCGAGAGCAAGTCCCGCAGGACTGCACAAATTCCCTGACATCGCGAGACAAGGTAGGCCACCAAAAGGACCGACTAACCAAGTCTCTGGTACCAAAAATTCCGGGATGCCCAGCCAATGCGGAACAATGAATCTCAGACATCACACTCTTTTTCCATTGGTCCGGGACAAACAATTTTCCAACAGGGCAGCGCTCGGGCCTATCCTCCTGACACCCCTCCAGAGCAAGTCTCAAATTGGGCGAGATGGCGGAAAGAACTACACCCTCCTTCAAAATAACAGAGGGATCAGATAGCTCAGGAGAGTCCGCAAGGAAACTCCTCGAGAGGGCATCCGCCTTAACATTCTTAGTGCCAGGAAGAAAGGAAACCACAAAATTAAAACGTGTGAAAAACAAGGCCCATCTGGCCTGTCTAGGATTGAGTCGCTTGGCAGATTCCAGATAGACCAGATTCTTATGGTCCGTAAGGACCACCACCTGATGTTTGGCTCCCTCCAGCCAATGTCTCCACTCTTCAAAAGCCCACTTCATGGCCAATAACTCCCGATTACCCACGTCATAATTACGTTCACTAGGAGAAAATTTTCGAGAGAAAAAGGCACAAGGGTTACTTTTAGAGGTCTCTGGATCTTTTTTGGACAAATTGGCACCTGCCCCAATTTCAGAGGCATCAACCTCCACCTGAAATGGCAGAGAAACATCAGGCTGCCGTAGAACAGGAGCAGAAGTGAATCTCTGCTTAAGTTCCTGAAACGCAGAGACTGCCTCAGGAGGCCAATTCACCACATCAGAACCCTTTCTGGTCAAATCAGTTAATGGTTTAACAATAACAGAGAAATTACCAATAAATTTACGATAAAAATTGGCAAAACCCAAAAATCTCTGAAGAGCCTTTAATGAAGTAGGTTGGACCCAATCACAGATGGCCTGAACCTTGACCGGGTCCATTTCAATAACAGATGGGGACAAAATGAATCCCAGAAATGAGATCTTCTGTACGCCAAAAAGACACTTTGATCCCTTCACATACAGAGCATTCTCTCTCAAAATCTGGAATACAGTTCGAACATGCTTCACATGAGAGTCCCAATCATTAGAAAAAATCAAGATATCATCCAAATAAACAATCAGAAACTTGTCCACAAAATCCCTGAAAATGTCATTCATGAAGGACTGGAAGACGGAAGGAGCATTAGTGAGCCCAAAGGGCATCACAAGGTACTCAAAATGCCCTTCAGGGGTGTTAAATGCCGTCTTCCATACATCCCCGTGCTTAATGCGAATAAGGTTATACGCCCCCCTGAGGTCAAGCTTGGTAAACCAAGTAGCGTTTTTCACCCTGGAAAACAGGTCAGAAATCAAGGGTAACGGGTATTGATATTTCACAGTAATATTGTTCAAGAGACGATAATCAATACACGGCCTTAATGAACCATCTTTTTTGGCCACAAAGAAAAAACCGGCACCTAAGGGTGAAGAGGATGGTCTGATATGACCCTTCTCCAATGATTCCTTGATATAAGACCGCATAGCGTCATGTTCAGGTACAGACAAGTTAAAAAGGCGACCTTTAGGGAATTTACTACCCGGCACTAATTCAATAGCGCAGTCATAGCTCCTATGGGGAGGTAAGGATGCAGATTTACTTTCGCTAAACACATCAGAAAAATCAAACAAAAAGCCAGGAACATCCTCAGCCTGGGGGGAGGCAGAAAAAACAGGAGTGTTGGTATTAACACATTGGCAGCCCCAACTGGTTACAGACACAGATTTCCAATCCAAAACAGGATTATGAGACTGTAACCAAGGGAAACCCAGCACGATAATGTCATGCAGATTATATAGAACCAAAAATTTGCAGCACTCCTGGTGATCAGGTTCAACCCTCATTATCACCTGAGTAGAAAACTGGGGTTTATTCTCAGCCAAAGGGGTAGAATCGATCCCCAGTAAAGGAATAGACTTCTGTAGGGGTATCAAGGGAAACCCACAACGTTTAGCAAAATCATAATCCATCAGGTTAATAGCTGCTCCAGAATCAACGAAAGCCTGAGCAGAAAATGAGGACAGAGAACATATCAGAGTGACAGTTAATAAAAACTTAGTCTGAACACTACCCAAGACAACTGAGCGTGCAAAATGTCTTCCCCGCTTAGGGCAGACTGAAATAGCATGAGAGGCATCACCACAGTAGAAACATAACCCATTGCGCTTTCGAAACTCATGACGCTGTGCCCCAGACACCACTCCATCACACTGCATGGGCTCAGCAGCTGGCTCACAAGGCAACACCACTCCACGCATACTTCTCCGCTCACGCAAACGTCTGTCAATTTGAATCGCTAATGACATAGAATCATTGAGACCAGAGGGGACAGGGAATCCCACCATAACATCCTTTACATTATCCGACAGACCCTTCCGGAAAAGGGCCGCCAAAGCGTCGTCATTCCATTTGGTCAGGACTGCCCACCTACGGAATCTCTGACAGTATAACTCAGCGTCATCAAGCCCCTGATTTAATGCCAACAAGGCTTTCTCAGCTTGATCAGTGACATTAGGCTCATCGTACAATAACCCCAAAGCCTGAAAAAATGCATCAACATCACTCAAAACAGGATCCCCAGGTATCAGGGAAAAAGCTCAATCCTGAGGATCGCCGCGCAGGAGAGAGATGATAATTTGAACCTGCTGCGCTGCGTTTCCTGAGGACTTAGATTTTAAGGCAAGAAACAATTTACAATTATTTTTGAAATTCTGAAACTTAGCTCGATCCCCTAAAAACAAATCTGGCATGGGGATCCTAGGTTCCACAACAGGCAACCTAGCAAGATATGCAGCAATACTCTGAACCTCAGTGGCAAGCTGATCCACACGGCCAGACAACTGTGCAAACTCCATTGGGAGAAAAGATCCTCCCCAGCACCCAGAGATACAGAGGGAAAAAAAAAAAATGCAACAAACAGAAAAATATCTCTGACAACTTTTCTCCTTCAAAATATTTTTTTTCCCTTCTGTGAGTACCATACAATTTTTTTGGCCGGTGATACTGTTATGTTACGGTAGCTGAGGAGTGCAGGCAAAAAAGGAAATACACCAGAGCAGTTGGAATCTATGAGATTGCAGTACCCTGACTAACCACCGCAACTAGAGGCAGCCGTGGAGCGTTCCTACGTTGGTCCTAGACGCCTCGTCACAGCCTGAGAAACTAACTACACCTAAAGATAGAAATAGGAAAGCTTTCTGCCCCGTAGCAGAACCCCAAAGATAATAGAAAGCCCCCAAACATGTAATGGCGGTTAGACAAGAGGAAATACTGACACAGAAAGAAAATAGTATGAGCAAACGCTGGGCCCAAACTAACTAAATAGGAAAGGACAGGAAGGGTACTTACTGCAATCCCAGAAAACCCTGAAAAAACACCAACTCTACTAATTTCAAAATCACCTGAGATCACACGACCTCTACCACCTAAATTAGTTCTCTGGTGTAACAAAAACAGCAGCCACTGAAAAAACTGGAAAAAGCAAAAGTACAAAACACAGTGGCTGGACAAAACTGAGAGGGCAAAAGCCCCCGGAGGGGACCCAGAAGGCCCCCACAGAAGTGCAGGACCAAATGCAAAAATATAGCAAAAACACAAAATAAGAAATTGTCTTATCTGATAGCAGGAGATGCAGACACGACACAGCAGGCTACAAGGGAAACTGGAAAGAAGGATTCAGACCAGAACAATTGATCACCGGCAACCCTGATGGGAAAATTACTCCCTTATATAAGACCAATCAGTAACACCTGATTCCCAGTCCTCACAATCCTCACTAGTACCGCTTGTAACCACCAGAGGGAGCCTCTGCTCAGAACTCATCTCAAACCCATTCACAACACTCTCTCCTGTGCGGCGATCCTCAGGATTGGGCTTTTTCCCTGACACCTGGGGATCCTGTTTTGAGTGATGTTGATGCATTTTTTCAGGCCTTGGGATTATTGTACGATGAGCCTAATGTCACTGATCAAGCTGAAAAAGCCTTGTTGGCATTAAATCAGGGGCTTGATGACGCTGAGTTATACTGTCAGAGATTCCGCAGGTGGGCAGTCCTGACCAAATGAAATGACGACGCTTTGGCAGCCCTTTTTCGGAAGGGTCTGTCAGATAATGTAAAGGATGTTATGGTGGGATTCCCTATCCCCTCTGGTCTCAATGATTCTATGTCATTAGCGATTCAAATTGACAGATGTTTGCGTGAGCGGAGAAGTATGCGTGGAATAGTGTTGCCTTGTGAACCTGCTTCTGAACCCATGCAGTGTGATAGAGTGGTTTCTGGGGCACAGCGTCATGAGTTTCGAAAGCGCAATGGGTTATGTTTCTACTGTGGTGATGCCTCTCATGCTATTTCAGTCTGCCCTAAGCGGGGAAGACGTTTTGCACGCTCAGTTGTCTTGGTAGTGTTCAGACTAAGTTTTTATTAACTGTTACTCTGATATGCTCTCTGTCCTCATTTTCTGCTCAGGCTTTCGTTGATTCGGGAGCAGCTATTAACCTGATGGATTTTGATTTTGCTAAACGTTGCGGGTTTCCCTTGATACCCCTACAGAAGTCTATTCCCCTACTGGGGATCGATTCTACCCCTTTGGCTGAGAATAAACCTCAGTTCTCTACTCAGGTGATAATGAGGGTTGAACCTGATCATCAGGAGAGCTGCAAATTTTTGGTTCTGTATAATCTGCATGACATTATCGTGCTGGGTTTCCCTTGGTTACAGTCTCATAATCCTGTTTTGGATTGGAAATCTGTGTCTGTAACCAGTTGGGGCTGCCAATGTGTTAATACCAACACTCCTGTTTTTTCTGCCTCCCCCCAGGCTCAGGATGTTCCTGACTTTTTGATTGATTTTTCTGATGTGTTTAGCGAAAGTAAATCTGCATCCTTGCCTCCCCATAGGAGCTATGACTGCGCTATTGAATTAGTGCCTGGTAGTAAATTCCCTAAAGGTCGCCTTTTTAACTTGTCTGTACCTGAACATGACGCTATGCGGTCTTATATCAAGGAGTCATTGGAGAAGGGTCATATCAGACCATCCTCTTCACCCTTAGGTGCCGGTTTTTTCTTTGTGGCCAAAAAGGATGGTTCATTAAGGCCGTGTATTGATTATCGTCTTTTGAACAATATTACTGTGAAATATCAATATCCGTTACCCTTGATTTCTGACCTGTTTTCCAGGGTGAAAGACGCTACTTGGTTTACCAAGCTTGACCTCAGGGGGGCATATAACCTTATTCGCATTAAGCACGGGGATGAATGGAAGACGGCATTTAACACCCCTGAGGGGCATTTTGAGTACCTTGTGATGCCCTTTGGGCTCACTAATGCTCCTTCTGTCTTCCAGTCCTTCATGAATGACATTTTCAGGGATTTTGTGGATAAATTTCTGATTGTTTATTTGGATGATATCTTGATTTTTTCTAATGACTGGGACTCTCATGTGAAACATGTTCGAACTGTATTCCAGATTTTGAGAGAGAATGCTCTGTATGTGAAGGGATCAAAGTGTATTTTTGGCGTACAGAGGATCTCATTTTTGGGATTCATTTTGACCCCATCTGTTATTGAAATGGACCCGGTCAAGGTTCAGGCCATCTGTGATTGGGTCCAACCTACTTCATTAAAGGCTCTTCAAAGATTTTTGGGTTTTGCCAATTTTTATCGTAAATTTATTGGTAATTTCTCGGTTATTGTTAAACCATTAACTGATTTGACCAAAAAGGGTTCTGATGTGGTGAATTGGCCTCCTGAGGCAGTCTCTGCATTTCAGGAACTTAAGCAGAGATTCACTTCTGCTCCTGTTCTACGACAGCCTGATGTTTCTCTGCCATTTCAGGTGGAGGTTGATGCCTCTGAAATTGGGGCAGGTGCTGTTTTGCCCAAAGAGATCCAGAGACCTCTAAAAGTAACCCTTGTGCCTTTTTCTCTCGAAAATTTTCTCCTACTGAACGTAATTATGACGTTGGTAATCGGGAGTTATTGGCCATGAAGTGGGCTTTTGAAGAGTCGAGACATTGGCTGGAGGGAGGCAAACATCAGGTGGTGGTCCTTACGGACCATAATAATCTGGTTTATCTGGAATCTGCCAAGCGACTTAATCCTAGACAGGCCAGGTGGGCCTTGTTTTTCACACGTTTTAATTTTGTGGTTTCCTTTCTTCCTGGCACTAGGAATGTTAAGGCGGATGCCCTCTCGAGGAGTTTCCTTGCGGTATCTCCTGAGGTATCTGATCCTTCTGTTATTTTGAAAGAAGGTGTAGTTCTTTCCGCCATCTCGCCCAATTTGAGACTGGCTCTGGAGGGATGTCAGGAGGATAGGCCCGAGCGCTGCCCTGTTGGGAAATTGTTTGTCCCGGACCAGTGGAAAAAGAGTGTGATGTCTGAGATCCTGCGGGACTTGCTCTTGCTCCAAGCCTTGCTCTCGCTCTAGTGGTTTGTTGATGCCATTGCCTGTGCCCAAGAGACCATGGACCCATATCTCTATGGATTTCATTTCCGACCTCCCTGTTTCTCAGAGAATGACCGTCATCTGGGTGATTTGTGATAGGTTTTCCAAGATGATACATCTTGTGCCATTACCTAAGTTGCCTTCCTCCTCTGAATTGGTGCCTTTGTTCCTTCAGCACGTGGTTCGTTTACACGGCATTTCTGAGAACATTGTGTCTGACAGAGGAGTCCAGTTTGTTTCCAGATTTTGGAGGACCTTTTGTTCTAAGCTTGGTGTTCAGTTGTCTTTCTCCTCGGCGTTTCATCCTCAGACCAATGGTCAAACTGAGAGAACAAACCAGACATTGGAGACTTATCTAAGATGCTTTGTGTCTGCTGATCAGGATGACTGGGTCTCTTTTTTGCCTTTGGCTGAGTTTGCTCTTAATAATAGGGCTAGCTCTGCCACTTTGATGTCTCCATTTTTCTGTAATTCTGGGTTTCATCCTCGATTTTCTTCAGGACAGACGGAGGCTTCTGCCTGTCCAGGTGTTGACTCTGTTGTGGATTTGGGACCAGGTAGTGGAGAGGTTGTCCCTCTCTCAGGAGAGGGCCCAGCGGTTTGCTAACCGGCATAGGACTGATGGTCCTCGGTTTAAAGTGGGGGACTTGGTCTGGTTGTCCTCAAAAAATATTCCTATGAGAGTGGCATCTCCTAAATTTAAGCCTAGGTTCATTGGACCTTATAAGATCATGGAGATTCTTAATCCTGTTTCTTTTCGTTTGCTTCTTCCAGGGACATTTAAGATCCATAACGTGTTCCACAAGTCCTTGTTAAAGAGGTTTGTTGAGCCAGTGGTTCCTACTGCTTTGCCTCCTGACCCTGTTCTGGTTGAGGGCAATATGGAGTTTGTGGTTGAGAAAATATTGAATTCTCGTTTTTCTAGACGGAAACTCCAGTATTTGGTTAAGTGGAGAGGTTATGGTCAGGAAGACAATTCTTGGGTGTTTGCTTCAGACATCCATGCTAGGAGACTCATCCGTGCGTATCATAGAACTCATCCTGACCGACCTGGTTGCTCAAGTGAGGGTTCGGTGACCCCTCCTCAAGGGGGGGGTACTGTTGTGAATGGACTTGAGATGAGTTCTGAGCAGAGGCTCCCTCTGGTGGTTACAAGCGGTACTGGACTGTCCAGTGAAGATTGTGAGGATTGGGAATCAGGTGTTACTGACTGGTCTTATATAAGGGAGTCGCCTTCCCATCAGGGTTGCCGGTGATCAATTGTTCTGGTCTCAATCCTTGATTCCTGTTTCCTTTGTAGCCTGCTGTGTCGTGTCTGCATCTCCTGCTAACAGATAAGACATTTTCTTCTTTTTGTTTTTGTGCTTGATTTTTGCATTTTGTCCTGCACTTCTGTGGGGGCCTTCTGGGTCCCCTCCGGGGCTTTTGCCCTCTAAGTTTTGTTCAGCCACTGATGTTTTGTACATTTGCTTTTTCCAGTTTTTTCAGTGGCTGCTGTTTTGATTTTGTTACACCAGAGAACTAATTTAGGTGGTAGAGGTCGTGTGATCTCAGGTGTTTTTGAAATTAGTAGAGTTGGTGCTTTTCAGGGTTTTTTGGGATTGCAGTAAGTGCCCTTCCTATCCTTTTCTATTTAGATAGTTTGGGCCCCAACGTTTGCTCATACTATTTTCTGTCTGTGTCAGTATTTCTTCTTGTCTAACCGCCATTACATGTTTGGGGGCTTTCTATGTTCTTTGGGGATCTGCTCCGGGGCAGATAGCTTTCCTCTTTCTATCTTTAGGTATAGTTAGTTTCTCAGGCTGTGACGAGGCGTCTAGGACCAACGTAGGAACGCTCCACGGCTGCCTCTAGTTGTGGTGGTTAGTCAGGGTACTGCAATCTCATAGATTCCAACTGCTCTGGTGTATTGCCTTTTTTACCTGCACTCCTCAGCTACCAAATCATAACAAATACCCACATTGTATTAAGCACTACCCACATAGTATACAAGTACGCCAAAACAGAATATAGCAATACCCACATTGTATTAAAGCACAACCCACAAAGTATACAACAATGCAAACACATTACATAGCAATACACGCATAGTATAATGGGGTGTGTGATATTTACCGTCTGGCGTTTGCTCCCGTCTCCTCAGCTCCAACGTCTGGGTGGTCCCCGGACTCCATTTGTATGGATGGTGGTGTTGCTGGCTCCAAATCCTTTTCAATTTGGTGATGGCTTTGTCTTGATGCTTGCATGGCATGTGGCAGAGTGTCCCACTGGCGTGGTATATATAGGTTTGCTTCTGGCTGGGCTAATTAACATTCTCAGACAAAATAAACGGATCAGGCCACCAGATCAGGTTTTTGCGGGATGCGGTGCATTGCGGCGCTCATAGACTTTCATTGGGATCCGGCACTTCCGGCTTTTTGGCCGGAGACAAAAAACGTTACAGTAGACGTTTTTCCTAGACGCCGGAAAGAGACCAGACACCGGATCCGGCAGAAAACGGACAAAACGCAGGTACATGCTGCGCGATCCGGCGCTATATTTAGTCAATGTTTAAAACACCGGATCCGGCATGTCAGTTCGCCGCAACCGTGTTCAAAAAAAGGCCGGATCGCGCCTGACTTCAAAAAACTGATGTGTGAAAGTAGCCTTACGCTGTCGCCCTCACTTCATCCCTCACTTAAGATGGCCGCAGCGGCACCGTGGATCTTGGCTCCACCCGCGTCCCCAAAGGCATCCATTTGGGACGTTGTGGGTCACTGACGTCACAGGAACTTTTTCCTTGACAAGTATGCGGCCCTGGAACCGCCACCCATGCACTTCATTATCGCGGCGGCGATAACACTCATCTGTGGAGGGACTACTAATAGCCCCACACAATACAAAAGCCCATACCAGCCCCCCGAGGAAACTCATAGCATGAAACGTGCTTTGGGGCTAAGGATTACAGTGTGCACCATGTTTGTGTACCACATGGGTAAGCACTATACTTAGCACTTTATCAAGTAATAGGCATTTGCACTTTTCCCTGATTATGTGTTGTGAGACAGTGAGTGAATATGTGATGAATGGGGTTACATTTCACCTAGGTATAAGGGAAATGTGTGGCTTTGTAAACCTAGTGGTAGAGAAAGGTCACTACACCTCACATTCAGCACACACTTGCAGCACAAGCCTGAAACTACTCAGGTCTTAATTAGGAGACCAGAAGTAGGTGTCTGCAAACACAATCTGAGAGCTAGTTTAGCCTGGACACAGGGAGGTGTCCTGGCACAAGAAACAGTCTCCAAGAGTGTTAGAGCTGTCTTTAGCCTGGACACAGAGAGGTGTCCTGGCACAAGGAAGCAGTCTCCAAGAGTGTTAGAGCTGTCTTTAGCCTGGACACAGAGAGGTGTCCTGGCACAAGGAAGCAGTCTCCAAGAGTGTTTGAGCTATCTCAGTTTGGGTGCAGGAAGGACCCCGGACATAGGAGTAGTCTCAGTGCGAATCCGTGTGAAGAGCGGCTGAATAGGAGTGGATCTCTCTCAAGTCTGGACGTTGGAGTTACCTTCAGACACAAGGAGGAGTATCTGGGAAACTCCATACGGGTAACATATTTCATATGTGTTGTTTTGGGCACAGACTGGTAGAGTCTGTACCCGGATAGACAGGGCAATCTATCTATGTGTAATTAGTGGCTAGACAAGCCTAGGTCTTTTGTTTATGCTTTGTTTTTATCTGTGTGCTGTGGACTTTAATAAAACTGGTTGCGGCCAGTTTTCACCAAACTGCTGTCTGAATGAACTGTTTCCGTGCCATTCTGTCTACCCAGACAGCGATCCTAGAGCTAAACCCCCTGGAAAGGCTACAGTGTCCAATATCAAAAATCTGTTAGCAATGTCGACCAGGATTATGGGCATACTATGAGACACTATGTTTTTACAGTTTGGCAACTTTGCTGACACATTATTGATGTGCATATACAGGTGCTTCTCACAAAATTAGAATATCATGAAAAAGTTAATTTATTTCAGTTCTTCAATACAGAAAAGTGAAACTCTTACATAGAGTCATTACTAACAGAGTGATCTATTTCAAGTGTTTTTTTTTTGTTTTCTGTTTATGTTGATGATTATGGCTTACAGCCAAACTAAAACCCAAAAGTCATTATCTCAGTAAATTAGAATACTTTATAACACCAGCTTAAAAAATAATTTCAAAATCTGAAATGTTGGCCTATTGAAATGTATGTTCAGTAAATGCACTCAATGCTTGGTAGGGGATCCTTTGGCATCAATTACTGCATCAGTGCGGCGTGGCATGGAGGCGATCAGCCGGTGGCACTGCTGAGGTGTTATGGAAGCCTAGGTTGCTTTCATAGCAGCCTTCAGCTCATCTGCATTGTGGGGTCTGATGTCTCTCATCTTCCTCTTGACAATGCCCCATATATTCTCTATGGGGTTAAGGTCAGGCGAGTTTGCTGGCCAATTAAGGACAGTGATACTGTTGTTTTTAAATAAGGTATTGGTACTTTTGGCACTGTGGACAGGTGCCAAGTCCTGCTGGAGAATGAAATTTTCATCTCCAAAAAGCTTGTCGGCAGAGGAAAGCATAAAGTGCGCTAAAATTTTCTGGTAGACATCTGTGCTGACTTTGGTATTGATTAAACACAGTGGACCTACACCAGCAGATGACATGGCTCCCCAAACCATCACTGATTGTGGAAACTTCACACTAAACCTCAAGCAGCTTGGATTGTGTGTCTCTCCACTCTTCCTCCAGACTCTGGGACCTTGATTTCCAAATGAAATGCAAAATTTACTTTCATCTGAAATCAAAACCTGGGACCACTGAGCAACAGTCCAGTTTTTTTTCTCCTTGGCCCAGGTAAGACGCTTCTTGCGTTGTCTATTGGTCATGAGTGGCTTGACACAAGGAATGCGACACTTGTAGCCCATGTCCTGGATACATCTGTGTGTGGTGGCTCTTTGAAGCAATGACTCCAGCAGCCTTCCACTCCTTGTGAATCTCCATGCCATAAAAGTGTTTAGAAAAACTACATATGTTTTATTTAATTTCAATCTAAAAGTTGACAGTGCAACCAATTCAAATCAATGCGGACAAAAATACAACAAAAAGCCGCATGCAAACATTGGTATAATGTAAAAAATGGTTTGAATTCATCACATAAGGGGATTATATATAGCACAAAATAAATAAATGTACCAACAGGATTCAAATAAATTTGATTAAATATAAGGAGCAAAAACCATGCTTCCTAAAAAATACATATATTTATCATCTAGACCTAAGGTACAAAACAACAAGTAGATGAAACAATATCCAATATCACGCTAGGTGATACTGGTTAAATATATCCCCTACACCAGGGTTCCCCAACTCCAGTCCTCAAGGCCCACCAACAGGTTATGTTTTCAGGATTTCATTAGTTTTGCCCAGGTGATAATTGCATCACCTGTGCAAAACAAAGGAAATTTGAAAATGACCTGTTGGTGGGCCTTGAGGACTGGAGTTGGGGAACCCTGCCCTACACCATTTTCCTCCATAAGTAAGTTCCCATTCATATCATTAAAGCTAGTGCTGAAATAATCATCATATAAAAAGAATGTGCATCAAGATAGCAAAAGACATTATACATGTGAGCGACAGGCACCCCGATGCGCGTTTCGCTCTTGGCTTTATCCAGGGCAATGCTGGTGTGCTATTGCCGTCCAAGTATACCTTTTATATGCTACATTAATCAGTGGTGGAAGCGGGTTAATTACAGCGTCTCCGCTGCAAGAACCTATATGACGTCGCCATGACTCAGCGGCACGTGATGGCCGGACGTTCCCCCCGCCCAACGCGCCAAGGCAGGGAGGAAGGAACGGACATCAGGAAAGACATGACTAAACGTCACTTGATGCCCGAGTGTCTCCCCTGCCTGACGCATAAAGGCAGGGGGAAGGCACGGACACCAGAAAAGACACGTTGCCATAGCGCCGAAATAACAGGCAATCAACGGAAGCATACACCTCCTAAGTAATGCTTTAGTGCACTGATATAATGAGGAGATATTTTAAAGGAATGTATTTTAACTATGACATTTTCAAATGAACAAAGTGAAAATATTAAAGCACCAATTTAAAAATATAACAAAAATTGTTCTTAAGCAAAATTAAAGGTTAGAGCAAAATAAGCCCTATCCACAAGAAATTGTTGTTTGAAATATATATGGAAACCTATACATAAAAAATGAAAATAAAAAAAATAAAAAATGAACATTAAAGTGCAAAAAAGTGTAATCTTTAAGTAAGTCAACAATGTGAATGTGAATTATCTGTGTAAGCTATATGTGTAATTTATTACACAAAAGGAAACAGAATATAAAGTGCAGGGTGCAAACAGCCAATAACTAAGAAATCTATCAAAAATATATAAGCATATACTGTATATATATAAAAGTTAGTGAACATGAGAATATATGAAGACATCATAACATTTTTTTTCACATATATATTCATCAATAAATATTTAAAAAGTGTATAAGATAGGTTCCATAAAATTATTTATCATAAAAAACAAATTCTTAGTAGTCCATTTAGACAAAAAAAATTACTCCTCTTGCTTGAATATCCTTTCTTTATTCCTCTTTAAGTAAAGAATTTTTTATGACGTTTTCATATATTCTCATGTTCACTAAATTTTATATATACATATATACTTATATATTTTTGATAGATTTCTTAGTATTGGCCAATTCACATTCACATTGTTCAGTATATATTCTGACTTACTTGAAGGTTACACTTTTTTGCACTTTAATCTTCATTTTTTTATTTTTTAATTTTCATTTTTTATGTATTGGTTTCCATATATATTTCAAACAACAATTTCTTGTGGATAGGGCTTATTTTGCTCTAACCTTTAATTTTGCTTGAGAACAATTTTTGTTATATTTTTAAATTGGTGTTTTAATATTTTCACTTTGTTCATTTGAAATTATCATAGTTAAAATACATTCCTTTAAAAAATCTCATATCAGTGCAATAAAGCATTACTTAGGAGGTGTATGCTTCTGTTGATTGCCTGTTATTTCAGCGCTATGGCAACGCGTCTTTTCTGGTGTCCGTTCTTCCCTCTGCCTTTACGTGTCAGGCAGGGGACACGCTCGGGGCATCATGTGACGTTTAGTCACGTCTTTCCTGATGTCCGTTCCTTCCTCCTTGCTTTGGCGAGTTGGGCGGGGGGAACGTCCGGGCATCACATGCCACTGAGTCATGGCGACGTCATACAGGTTCTTGCAGCAGAGACGCTGTAATTAACCCACTGCCACCACTGATTAGTGTAGCATATAAAAGGTATACTTGGACGGCAATAGCACACCTGCATTCCCCTGGATAAAGCCAAGAGAGAAACACGCGTCGGGGTGCCTGCCGCACACAGGTATAATGTCTTTTGCTATCTTGATGCACACTCTTTTTATATGGTGATTATTTCAGCACAAGCTTTAATGATATGAATGGGAACTTACTTATGGAGGAAAATGGTATAGGGGATATATTTAACCAGTATCGCCTAGCGTGATATGGGATATTGTTTCATCTACTTGTTGCTTTGTACGTACCTTAGATCTAGATGATATATATATATATATATATATATATATATATATATATATATATATGTATTTTTTAGGAAGCATGATTTTTGCTCCTTATATTTAATCAAATTTATTTGAATCCTGTTGGTACATTTATTTATTTTGTGCTGTATATAATCCACTTCTGTGATGAATTCAAACCATTTTTTACATTATACCAATGTTTGCATGCGGCTTTTTGTTGTATTTTTGTCCCCATTGATTTGAATTGGTTGCACTGTCAACTTTTAGATTGAAATTAAATAAAACATACAGTACAGACCAAAAGTTTGGACACACCTGCTCATTCAAAGATTTTTCTATTTTAATGACTATGAAAATTGTAGAATCACACTGAAGGCATCCAAACTATGAATTATCACATGTGGAATTATACATTACACTTTACAAAAAAGTGTGAAACAACTGAAAATATGTCTTATATTCTAGGTTCTTCAAAGTAGCCACCTTTTGCTTTGATTACTGCTTTGCACGCAGAAATGTGAACGGCTGGACTCTACATGCCTAGTTCCCACCGTGAAGCATGGAGGAGGTGGTGTGATGGTGTGGGGGTGCTTTGCTGGTGACACTGTTGGGGATTTATTCAAAATTGAAGCGGTGAGCGGCCCAGCTCACCTCAAACCATCTCGATTGGGTTCAGGTCTGGTGACTGTGGAGGCCAGGTCATCTGGCGTAGCACCCCAACACTCTCCTTCTTGGTCAAATAGCCCTTACACAGTCTGGAGGTGTGTTTGGGGTCATTGTCCTGTTGAAAAATAAATGATGGTCCAACTAAATGCAAACCGGATGGAATAGCATGCTGCTGCAAGATGCTGTGGTAGCCATGCTGGTTCAGTATGCCTTCAATTTTGAATAAATCCCCAACAGTGTCACCAGCAAAGCACCCCCACACCACCACACCTCCTCCTCCATGCTTCACGGTTGGAACCAGGCATGTAGAGTCCATCCATCCGTTCACCTTTTCTGCGTGCAAAGCAGTAATCAAAGCAAAAGGTGGCTACTTTGAAGAACCTAGAATATAAGACATATTTTCAGTTGTTTCACACTTTTTTGTAAAGTATAATGTATAATTCCACATGTGTTAATTCATAGTTTTGATGCCTTCAGTGTAATTCTACAATTTTCATAGCCATGAAAATACAGAAAAATCTTTGAATGAGAAGGTGTGTCCAAACTTTTGGTCTGTACTGTATGTATTTTTTCTTAACACTTAATGGCATGAAGATTCCTTTTTTCTTTTTTCTGAGTTTGATTTTTGGAGGTGCTATTTTTCTAGGCATTTGTATTTCTTTTGGTGCATCCTTGTAAATCTCTCCTAAATTTTTGAGTGGCCTTTTCTTAACAATCCTTTCAAGGCTGCAGTTATCCCTGTTGCTTGTGCACCTTTTTCTACCACACTTTTTCCTTTCTCTCAACTTTCCGTTAACATGCTTGGATACAGCACTCTGTGAACAGCCAGCTTCTTTAGCAATGACATTTTGTGGCTTAGGCCGGAGTCACACTAGCGAGAAATACAGACAAGTGCTATGTGAGAAACAAATCGCATAGCACTCAGACCAATGTTAATCTATAGGGCAGCTCCCATCAGCCGATTTATTTTTTTTTTCTTGACTGTATTATAATAGGCTGAGAAAATCACAGCATGCAGGAATTGTCACTGTATTACGCCCATAAAACGCCAATGCAAATCTATGGGTGCGAGAAAAATACAGCTTACACACGGACCACACGTGCGACTTGAGAGAAATACGCATCGGTGTCCTTTAGAAAAGCAGGCAATTCAGTGCGGTATACTGTAAAATCACACTGACATGTTTAATAAAGAATCGAAAGAATAGATATATACACATAGAATATATATATATATATATATATATATATATATTATATACCTACATGTCATTGAGACACATATACACACTGCTCAAAAAAATAAAGGGAACACTCAAATAACACATCCTAGATCAAAATGAATGAAATATTCTCATTGAATACTTTGTTGTGTACAAAGTTGAATGTGTTGTCAACATAATCACACAAAAATCATCAATGGAAATCAAATTTTTGTACCAATGGAGGCCTGGAATTGGAGAGACCCCCAAAATGAAAGTGGAAACAAGTCAAAATGATGCTCAGTATTGTGTGTGACCTCCACATGCCTGTATGACCTCCCAACAACACCTGGGCATGCTCCTGATGAGGCTGCAGATGTTCTCCTGAGGAGTCTCCTTCAAGACCTGGACTAAATCATCCATCAACTCCTGGACAGTCTGTGGTGCAAAGTGACTGTTGGTGTGTAAGGAGGTCTGGGATATTAATCCTTTAAGGTTCATTCCCTTAATGGTGTCAATGTACATACAGTATATATGTCTGCTTTGTAATTTGCTATGTAGGTATATATGTGGGGGTTTAGTGACAGGTAGTTAGTGCATCCTTGGGGTCATTAGAGGAGGGCACTGGGAGAATAGTGTACATAAACTGGGTAACTGTTATCTGCAAGGGATCACTAATGGGGGCACTTTAGGAATCCAGTTAGGAAGTTATAAAAGACGTCAATGCAGCAATTGGGTTTGTTGGGTTTGGCCACTAGATGGGGGCAGTCAGCACATCCATTCTATTAGGGACAGTAGTTAGGGACTGGTTGCTAGGGAAGGATTGCCTCCAAGCGGGAATCTGTCAGGAAGCCCTCCTCATAGCGGAGGACAGTCGGGTGTGGACCTTGCTAGTGTTAGGACGTCCACATTCCTGGGCCCTACGCATAGGGTAGGAAGAATAGGGGACCAGCAACCTCTGAAGAAGCTAGATGTCATGTGTGCATTGCCACGAAGATCGTCGCGGTTGCACATTCTGACTTCTCACAGCTGAGTTGCTGTTTCTTTGTGTTTGGCAGCTAGGGAGTTAATTCTGTCTGTGCTCGGTGCTGGGACTGGGTGCAGTTTCTCCCGGCTGCAATTGATTATTTGTTGATTGGTTTCCTTTAAGTTTCTGGTTGTCTGCTTTGGGAGTTGCCAGTGAAACCCTTCATGCAGACCACAGATAGGAATGAATCTGTATAGACTCTAGTTGAGAGCTCCTTAGTTGTTTTAAGCTTAACTTGCTTAGAGTTTATTTCCCAGACCATTTATATTCCTTCGGTGTTTGAGTGTGTATGCAAGAGAGTGCTATCCTGTCTGTCTTATATGTCTAATCTGTGTATTTAGCTGAGATCAGCCCATATCCCTTTGGTGGTAATCAGGATCCTTCTTTGGACTGATTACAGGGTTCAGGGTCTGATAGGAGACAGGGTTAGGCTGGAGACTTGGACCTCTGAACCATTATCAGTACCTCCAAGGTAAGGGATTAGTTAGGACCCCAGTGTAGGGTCAGGTTAGACCCCGGTCCTCCTCTTTCCTGTTACAGCTCATCAAGTCCTCAAGATTAACCCTGAGTTCAACTGATATCGTTTCTGCACATCTAGTCCTCAAGATTAACCCTAAGTTCTGCTGATATTGTGTCAGGTAAATCTATTTTATACTTACATTCTGATGTTGCTAAACTATATGTTGTATAGAGTGTGGTTCCTGTATAAATAGTTTACTGACATTGTAGTCATATCATTAGACAGCGTGACATTTTTCACTGGCCATAAAAAATTATCTCTAGTTACCATGGATCCAGTAGCCCAGCTGGCTCTGCAGTTGCAGGGATTATCCATGGAGCTGACGGACATTAAGTCCAAAGTTTTGTCTCCCCTGGAGCAAACCAGAGTTGAACCTAAAGTAGCTCTTCCAGATAGGTTCACTGGTGGGCGAGACAAATTTTTTACCTTCCGGGAGGCATGTAAATTGTATTTTCGGCTTCGGCCGCGATCATCAGGGAGTGATGAGCAGAGAGTGGGAATTGTTATCTCACTTCTTCAAGGGGACCCTCAATCCTGGGCATTTTCCCTTCCTCCGGGATCCCCGGCTCTACAGTCTGTAGATCAATTTTTTACTGCTCTGGGATTGGTATATGATGACCCAGATCGGGTCTCTCTTGCTGAGACTAAATTACGTAAGATACAGCAGGGAGATCGTCCTGCGGAGGAATTTGCTTCTGAGTTTCGTAGATGGGCCACGGATACTCAGTGGAATGACCCAGCTCTTAGGAGCCAGTTTTGTCATGGGCTTTCTGACAAATTAAAATACGTTTTGGCTCAGTATGAGTCTCCTCCTCCTCTGGAGGCTGCTATGGCCCTAGCTATCCGTACTGATAGACGGCTTCGGGAGAGGGGTGAGGTAACTCCACTCCCTGTTGTTACTCCACCTACTACTAAAGTCCCTTATGTTGAGGTTCCCCTTGTCTGTTCGGATGAGCCTATGCAGTTGGGAGGGACATCTTTTCGTAGTAGGGGATTGGCGGCACGCCGCAGGACTAGAAGGTGTTTTTTCTGTGGGAAAGAGGGACATTTTGTTGGAGAATGTCCATCCCGTTTCTTGTTAAGTAAAAAGTCGCCGGAAAACTGCTAATCCCAGGTTGTGTGGTGGATGACAACCTGGGAGTATGTATTTCATCCGCCGGTTCTTCTCAGTTCCTTGTACCAGTGGAGGTGGTGTTTGGTACTAGAGTGAAGAGATTGTCTGTTCTTCTGGATAGTGGTTCCGGCGCCAATCTGGTTGACGCTCAGTTTGCTCAGGCTCAAGGTATGCATCTGAGTGTATTGATCAAACCGATCCCTATTTTTTCCATTGACGCCAGGCCTCTCGGCCAAGGTAGCTTTGTTCATGAGGTTCATAACATTGACCTTCGGGTAGGGGCAATACATAGGGAACAATTATCTTGTTATGTGTTGGAGGGTTTACCTACTCCCATTGTGTTGGGACTTCCTTGGTTGGTTAAACATAACCCTGTAATTAATTGGCAGTCCAGAGAGATAAGCCAATGGGGTGAGTTTTGCAAAAGCAACTGCATGAACACAGTCATCAGTGCGGTCGTACCTAGTACATTGCCTCCTTTTTTGGAGGATTTTGGGGATGTTTTTTCTGAGGAGGGGTGTCGGGAGTTGCCTCCTCATCGTGTGTATGACTGCTCTATTAATCTACTTCCTGATGCTAAGTTACCTAAAGCTAGGTTGTATAATCTTTCTGGTCCTGAAAGACAGGCTATGAAAGATTATATTTCCGAAAGTCTGGCCAAAGGGCATATTAGACCTTCATCTTTCCCTGTAGCCGCGGGGTTCTTCTTTGTGAAGAAAAAAGATGGAGGCCTACGCCCTTGCTTGGATTTCTGCGAACTTAATCGGATTACTGTTCGAGATCCGTATCCACTCCCTCTTATTCCTGATCTCTTCAATCAAATTGTTGGCGCCAAATGGTTCTCTAAATTGGATCTCAGGGGGGCGTATAATCTGATTAGAATAAAAGAGGGGGATGAGTGGAAAACGGCGTTTAACACGCCGGAGGGACATTATGAAAACCTGGTTATGCCTTTTGGTCTGACTACTGCACCAGCAGTATTCCAACATTTTGTTAATGACATTTTTCATCACCTTGTGGGGGTGTTTGTGGTCGTATATTTGGATGACATTTTAATTTACTCGCCAGATCTTGTGTCTCACCAGGAGCATGTGAGACAGGTGTTGCAGATCTTGCGAGACAATAAATTATACGCCAAACTGGAGAAGTGTGTTTTTGCCGTACAGGAACTTCAGTTTTTGGGTTTTTTGGTGTCAGCCTCCGGTTTCCGTAAGGACCCTGAAAAGGTGAGAGCAGTGCTTGAATGGGATCAGCCAGGGGATCTTAAGGCTCTGCAGCGTTTTTTGGGGTTTGCTAATTACTACCGGAAATTTATTTGTAATTTCTCGTCTGTCGTCAAACCTCTCACTGACATGACGAGAAAAGGGACGGATTTTTCTAGGTGGTCGGACAAAGCTTGTCAAGCCTTTTCCTCTTTAAAGAGATGTTTTGCTTCGGCACCCGTTCTCATCCAACCAGATGTATCTCAGCCGTTCATTGTGGAGGTGGACGCGTCTGACGTAGGGGTGGGTGCTATATTGTCCCAGGGTCCGTCCCCTGGTAAATGGCATCCGTGCGCTTTCTTTTCTAAGAAATTGTCGTCCGCCGAAAGGAATTATGATATCGGCAATAGGGAACTTTTGGCCATTAAATTGGCTTTTGAGGAATGGCGTCACTTTTTGGAGGGGGCAGTCCACCCGGTCACCGTTATTACTGATCACAAGAACCTGCTGTATTTAGAATCCGCTAAGCGTCTGAATTCCAGACAAGCTCGATGGTCGTTGTTTTTTACCAGGTTAATTTTGTTGTCACTTATCGTCCGGGGTCTAAGAATGTAAAGGCTGATGCTTTGTCTCGCAGTTTCCCAGGGGCCGGGAAAACGGATGACCCGATTCCTATCCTTCAGGAGGGGGTGGTAGTGTCGGCTGTATGTTCTGAGCTTGAGGAGGAGGTGTTAGAGGCTCAGGGGGACGCCCCTGCAGGACCTCCAGGGAGACTGTTTGTCCCGAATCAGTTGAGACAAAAGGTTATTGAGGCACATCATAATTCTGCTTTAGCAGGACATCCAGGGAGTAAGGCTACTTTAGATCTCCTTTCTCGCCGATTTTGGTGGCCTAACGCTAATAAAGATGTTATAACTTTTTTCGCGTCCTGTGGGGTTTGTGCTCACTCTAAAACTCCTCATACCCGTCCATCTGGGACCCTTTTACCCTTGAAACTTCCGGAGCGTCCATGGACTCATTTATCTATGGACTTCATTACGGATCTTCCTCCGTCGTCAGGGAATACTGTCATACTGGTGGTTGTTGACAGGTTCAGTAAGATGGCACATTTTGTTGCTCTTCCTGCACTCCCTAATGCTAAAACTCTGGCGCAGGTGTTCATTAGGGAGATCGTGAGACTTCATGGGTTGCCTTCTGATGTGGTGTCAGATAGGGGGTCTGAGTTTGTGTCCAAATTTTGGAGGGCATTTTGTTTACGTCGGGGGATGCAATTGTCGTTTTCCTCGGCTTTTCATCCACAGACCAATGGTCAGACAGAGCGTCTGAATCAGAGTTTAGAGACATATCTCCGGTGTTTTGTCTCGGAGAACCAGGAGGACTGGTCATCTTTCTTGCCTCTTGGCAGAGTTCGCTCTTAACAACAGGCGGAGCGAGTCCACTGGTAAGTCCCCGTTTTTTGGGGCATATGGTTTTCATCCCCAGTTTTGTACTTTCAATGGGGGGGGTCCGTCTGGGGTTCCTGAGGAGGAGCGTTTCTCGTCGTCACTTGCTTCTGTGTGGCGAGGTGTATTGAATAATTTGAGTACGATGGGGAACCGTTACAAACGTATGGCGGATAGGAGGAGAGTTTCTGGTCCAGATCTGAATGTGAACGATCTGGTATGGTTGTCTACCAGGAATATAAAACTTAAAGTGCCCTCCTGGAAACTGGGTCCCAGATTCATCGGGCCATACAGGATCAGTTCCATAATTAATCCTGTGGCATTTCGTCTGGAACTCCCTTCTACTTTTAAAATTCATAATGTGTTCCACAAGTCATTACTTAAAAGGTATGTGGCACCAGTCATACCGTCACCTCTACCTCCTCCTCCAGTGTTGGTCAATGGTAACTTGGAATTTCAAGTATCAAAAATCATTGACTCTCGCCTGAATCGCCGGTCCCTTCAGTACTTGGTGCATTGGAAGGGGTATGGTCCGGAGGAGAGGACGTGGGTCCCTGCGTCTGATGTTAACGCAGATCGTTTGGTTCGGACCTTCCACAGAACTCACCCGGGCAGGCCTGGCCCTGAGGGTCCGGAGGCCCCTCGTAGAAGGGGGGGTACTGTCATGTGTGCATTGCCACGAAGATCGTCGCGGTTGCACATTCTGACTTCTCACAGCTGAGTTGCTGTTTCTTTGTGTTTGGCAGCTAGGGAGTTAATTCTGTCTGTGCTCGGTGCTGGGACTGGGTGCAGTTTCTCCCGGCTGCAATTGATTATTTGTTGATTGGTTTCCTTCAAGTTTCTGGTTGTCTGCTTTGGGAGTTGCCAGTGAAACCCTTCATGCAGACCACAGATAGGAATGAATCTGTATAGACTCTAGTTGAGAGCTCCTTAGTTGTTTTAAGCTTAACTTGCTTAGAGTTTATTTCCCAGACCATTTATGTTCCTTCGGTGTTTGAGTGTGTATGCAAGAGAGTGCTATCCTGTCTGTCTTATATGTCTAATCTGTGTATTTAGCTGAGATCAGCCCATATCCCTTTGGTGGTAATCAGGATCCTTCTTTGGACTGATTACAGGGTTCAGGGTCTGATAGGAGACAAGGTTAGGCTGGAGACTTGGACCTCTGAACCATTATCAGTACCTCCAAGGTAAGGGATTAGTTAGGACCCCAGTGTAGGGTCAGGTTAGACCCCGGTCCTCCTCTTTCCTGTTACAGCTCATCAAGTCCTCAAGATTAACCCTGAGTTCAACTGATATCGTTTCTGCACATCTAGTCCTCAAGATTAACCCTAAGTTCTGCTGATATTGTGTCAGGTAAATCTATTTTATACTTACATTCTGATGTTGCTAAACTATATGTTGTATAGAGTGTGGTTCCTGTATAAATAGTTTACTGACATTGTAGTCATATCATTAGACAGCGTGACACTAGAGTTGGAAAGACCGCTGTTGTGTGGACCCAGAGAGAGTGGGTTTACACAGGAGTAGTCCAGTGGAGGAATAACTGTGATAACGCTCAGCAGAAGAGGTCGTGCTGAAACGTGGAAGCGAGTGGGCCATCAGAAGTATCCAGGCAGGATAACCAAAGAGTGGTGGACAACCTAGTAAATGTGTCTTTCTTATGCTGGATTGAAGTATCTCCAGGGGAAGCAATTGAAGTGCTGTTTTCACCGGGCTCCTCGTCCCGACAATACTTAGTGGTCCATTCTGGTGTGGGAGCGGAGAAGATACAGCTGTGTGAAGAATGTATTGCTGGTATTGTATAAGAGATGCTTATGGTGTCTTGGATATGCTGTGCCCGGAGGAAAATAAAGCAGAACTGTTTGACGTGATTTTGGACTCTGACTCTAATTGCTCTGTGCGCTCCCTCGCGGGAGGAGAATATCTTCCCTCCATAGACATGACAAACATCACATAGCTTCTAGTACACCGGCCTCGCGGCCGTCCCTTTACAGATGGATGGAGCAAGACATGCAGTCCCAGATGTGCTTAATCAGATTCAGGTCTGGGGAACAGGCAGGCCAGTCCAAAGCTTCAATGCCTTCATCTTGCAGGAACTGCTGACACACTCCAGCCACATGAGGTCTGGCATTGTCCTGCATTAGGAAGAACCCAGGGCAAAACGCACCAGCATATGGTCTCACTAGCGGTCTGAGGATCTCATCTCGGTACCTAATGGCAGTCAGGCTAACTCTGGCAAGCACATGCAGGCAGCAGATCGCTCTCCATGGCATCTCCAGACTCTGTCACGTCTGTCACATGTGCTGAGTGTGAACCTGCTGCCTGCAACATCCTTCAGCATGACCGGTTTGGCAGTGGGTCAGTAATGGTGTGGGGTGGCATTTCTTTGGAGGGCCACACAGCCCTCCATGTGCTCGCCAGAGGTAGCCTGACTGCCATTAGGTACCGAGATGAGATCTTCAGACCCCTTGTGAGACCATATGCTGGTGCGGTTGGCCCTGGGTTCCTCCTAATGCAGGACAATGCCAGACCTCATGTGGCTGGAGTGTATCCACAGTTCCTGCAAGATGAAGTCATTGAAGCTTTGGACTGGCCTGCCTGTTCCCCAGACATGAATCCGATTGAGCACATCTGGGACAGCATGTCTCACTCCATCCACCAACGTCATGTTGCACCACAGACTGTCCAGGAGTTGACGGATGCTTTAGTCCAGATCTGGGAAGAGATTCCTCAGGAGAACATCCACAATCTCATCAGGAGCATGCCCAGGCATTGTAGGGAGGTCATACAGGCACGTGGAGGCCACACACAATACTGAGCATCATTTTGGCTTGTTTCCACTTTAATTTTGTCTTGTTTTGATTTTCTGTTTGATTTCTTTCCACTTTCATTTTGGGGGTCTCTCCAAATTCAGGCCTCCATTGGTTCAAAAATTAGATTTCCATTGATGATTTTTGTGTGGTTATGTTGACAGCACATTCAACTTTGTACACAACAAAATATTCAATGAGAATATTTCATTCATTTAGATCTAGGATGTGTTATTGGAGTGTTCCCTTTATTTTTTGAGCAGTGTATATATATATATATATTTATATATATATATATATATATAATACAGTATATATATAAACAGTACAGACCAAAAGTTTGGACACGCCTTCTCATTCAAAGATTTTTCTGTATTTTCATGACTATGAAAATTGTACATTCAAACTGAAGGCATCAAAACTATGTTCTCCCCATGTTTGCGTGGGTTTCCTCTTGATACTCCGGTTTCCTCCCACACTCCAAAAACATACAGATAGGGAATCTCGATTGTGAGCCCCATTGGGGACAGCGACGATAATGTGTGCAAACTGTAAAGCGCTGCGGAATATGTTGGCGCTATATAAAAATAAAGATTATTATTATTATTATGAATTAACACATGTGGAATTATATACCTAACAAAAAAGTGTGAAACAACTGAAAATATGTCTTATATTCTAGGTTCTTCAAAGTAGCCACCTTTTGCTTTGATGACTGCTTTGCACACTCTTGGCATTCTCTTGATGACCTTCAAGAGGTAGTCACCAGAAATGGTCTTACAACAGTCTTGAAGGAGTTCCCAGAGATGCTTAGCACTTGTTGGCCCTTTTGCCTTCACTCTGCGGTCCAGCTCACCCCAAACCATCTCGATTGGGTTAAGGTCTTGAGACTGTGGAGGCCAGGTCATCTGGCGCAGCACCCCATCACTCTCCTTCTTGGTCAAATAGCCCTTACACAGCCTGGAGGTGTGTTTGGGGTCATTGTCCTGTTGAAAAATAAATGATGGTCCAACTAAACACAAACCGGATGGAATAGCATGCCACTGCAAGATGCTGTGGTAGCCATGCTGGTTCAGTATGCCTTCAATTTTGAATAAATCCCCAACAGTGTCACCAGCAAAGCACCCCACACCATCACACCTCCTCCTCCATGCTTCACAGTGGGAACCAAGCATGTAGAGTCCATCCGTTCACCTTTTCTACGTCGCACAAAGACACTGTGGTTGGAACCAAAGACCTCAAATTTGGACTCATCAGACCAAAGCACAGATTTCCACTGGTCTAATGTCCATTCCTTGTGTTCTTTAGTCCAAACAAGTCTCTTCTGCTTGTTGCCTGTCCTTAGCAGTGGTTTCCTAGCAGCTATTTTACCTTGAAGGCCTGCTGCACAAAGTCTCCTGTTATGTTAGGTAGCTGAGGAGGACAGGAACAACAGCCGGGCAGCCGAACACCTGAGATGTTGGTAACTAATGGGTTGCAGATTCCTAAACTAACCACACAACTAGAGGTAGCCGTGGAGCGTTCCTACGTTGATCCTAGACGCCTCGTCACAGCCTGAGAGATAACTACACCTAAAGGCAGAAAGATGAAAGCTATCTGCCCCGGAGCAGATCCCCAAAGAAAATAGGAAGCCCCCAAACATGTAATGGTGGTTAGACAAGAAGAAAGCACGAACACAGACAGAAAATAGAATGAGCAAACGCTGGGTGTTATGTTTCGGCAGCTAAAGAGGACAGGAACAACAGCAGGGCAGCCGAACACCTGAGATGTTGGTAACTGATGGGTTGCAGATTCCTAAACTAACGACACAACTAGAGGTAGCAATGGAGCGTTCCTACGTTGATCCTAGACGCCTCGTCACAGCCCGAGAGACAATCACACCCAAAGGCAGAAATACGAAAGCTATCTGCCCCGGAGCAGATCCCCAAAGAAAATAGGAAGCCCCCAAACATACAATGGCGGCCAGACAAGACGAAAACACAAACACAGGCAGAAAATAGACTGAGCAAACGCTGGGGCTACAAGCTGACCAAATAGGATAGGACAGGAGAGATTACTTTATGCAACCCAGAAAACCCTACAAAAATCCAACAATTCTGATTACAAAAATACTGAGTTCACACGATCTCGCCACCCACCAAATCAGGTCTCAGTGTGAACAAAAACCAAGCCGCAGCCGCTGAAAAAACAGGAAAGAGCAAATGAGCAAATAACAGTGGCTGCAGATAAACTGTGAGGAGCTCAGGCCCCAGGAGGGGACCTGGCTGACCTCCACAAAAGTGCAGAAAACAATGCAAAAAGCAAGCACAAAAAGAAAAGCAAAAATATCTTATCTGAAAGCAGGAGATGCAGGCAAGACTCCAGCAAACTTCCAAATGAACCAGGAACCACAATTGAGACAAGAACAATTGATCACCGGCAACCATCATTGGAGGGAACCTCCCTTATATCAGACCAGTCAGTGAACCCAGATTGCCACTCCTCTCTGAAAGGTTCAGTACTGTCTGTAACCACCAGAGAGAGCCTCTGCTCAGAAACCATCTCTAACACATTCACAACAGTACCCCCCCTTGAGGAGGGGTCACCGAACCCTCACTTGTGCAACCAGGCCGATCAGGATGAGCTCGGTGATAGGCACGGATCAGTCTCCTAGCATGGATGTCCGAAGCAAACACCCAAGAATTGTCCTCCTGACCATAATCTCTCCACTTAACCAAATACTGGAGTTTCTGTCTAGAAAAACGAGAATACAACATTTTCTCAACCACATACTCCAGATTGCCCTCAACCAAAACAGGGTCAGGAGGCGCAGCCATAGGAACCACTGGCTCGACAAACCTCTTCAATAAGGACTTGTGGAACACGTTATGGATCTTAAATGACCCTGGAGGAAGCAAACGGAAGGAAACAGGATTAAGAATCTCCATGATCTTATAAGGTCCAATGAATCTGGGCTTAAACTTTGGAGATGCAACCCTCATAGGGATATTTCTTGAGGACAACCAAACCAAGTCCCCCACTTTAAACCGAGGACCATCAGTCCTATGCCGGTTGGCAAACCGTTGGGCCTTCTCCTAAGAGAGAGACAACCTCTCCACTACCTGGTCCCAAATCTGCTGCATTCGCTCCACAACAGAGTCAACACCCGGACAGACAGAAGCCTCTGCCTGTCCCGAAGAAAATCGAGGGTGAAACCCAAAATTACAGAAAAATGGAGACATCAAGGTGGCAGAGCTAACCCTATTATTAAGAGCAAACTCAGCCAAAGGCAAAAAAGAGACCCAGTCATCTTGATCAGCAGACACAAAACATCTCAAATAAGTCTCCAAGGTCTGGTTTGTTCTCTCGGTTTCTCCATTGGTCTAAGGATGAAAAGCAGAGGAGAACGATAATTGAACACCAAGTTTAGAACAAAATTGTCCTCCAAAATCTGGAAACAAACTGTCAGACACAATGTTCTCCGGAATGAAATGTAACCGAACCACGTGCTGAAGGAACAAATGCACCAATTCGGAGGAGGTGTCACGCTGTCTAATGATATGAATACAATGTCAGTAAACTATTTATACAGGAACCACACTCAATACAACATATAGTTTAGCAACATCAGAATGTAAGTATAAAATAGATTTACCTGACACAATATCTGCAGAACTTAGGGTTAATCTTGAATGTCACGCTGTCTAATGATATGAATACAATGTCAGTAAACTATTTATACAGGAACCACACTCAATACAAAATATAGTTTAGCAACATCAGAATGTAAGTATAAAATAGATTTACCTGACACAATCTCTGCAGAACTTAGGGTTAATCTTGAGGACTTGATGAGCTGTAACAGGAAAGAGGAGGACCGGGGTCTAACCTGACCCTACACTGGGGTCCTAACTAATCCCTTTCCTTGGAGGTACTGATAATGGTTCAGAGGTCCAAGTCTCCAGGTTAACCCTGTCTCCTGTCAGACCCTGAACCCTGTAATCAGTCCTAAGAAGGATCCTGATTACCACCAAAGGGATATGGGCTGATCTCAGTTAAATACACAGATTAGACATATAAGACAGACAGGATAGCACTCACTTGCATACACACTCAAACACCGAAGGAACATAAATGGTCTGGGAAATAAACTCTAAACAAGTTGAGCTTAAAACAGCTAAGGAGCTCTCAACTTAAGTCTATACAGATTCATTCCTATCTGTGGTCTGCATGAAGGATTTCACTGGCAACTCCCAAAGCAGACAACCAGGAATTTAAAGGAAACCAATCAACAAATAATCAATTGCAGCCGGGAGAAACTGCACCCAGCACCGAGCACAGACAGAATTAACTCCCTAGCTGCCAAACACAAAGAAACAGCAACTCAGCTGTGAGAAGTCAAAACGTGCAACCGCGACGATCTTCGTGGCAATGCACACATGACAGGAGGAAGGCAACTTAGGTAATGGCACAAGATGTATCATCTTGGAAAACCTACCACAGATTACCCAGATAACGGTCATTCTCTGAGAAACAGGGAGGTCGGAAATAAAATCCATAGAGATATGGGTCCATGGCCTCTTGGGCACAGGTAATGGCATTAACAAACCAATAGAGCGAGAGCAAGGCTTGGAGCGAGAGCAAGTCCCACAGGACTGCACAAATTCCCTGACGTCACGAGACAAAGTAGGCCACCAAAAGGACCGACTCACCAAGTCTCTGGTACCAAAAATCCCGGGATGACCAGCCAACGCGGAACAATGAATCTCAGACATCACACTCTTCTTCCACTGGTCTGGGACAAACAATTTCCCAATAGGGCAGCGCTCAGGTTTATCCTCCTGACATCCTTCCAAGACCAGTCTCAAATTGGGCGATATGGCGGAAAGAACTACACCCTCTTTCAAAATAACAGTATCAGATAACTCAGGAGAGTCCGCAAAGAAACTCCTCGAGAGGGCATCCGCCTTAACATTCTTAGTGCCAGGAAGAAAAGAAACCACAAAATTAAAACGTGTGAAAAACAAGGCCCACCTGACCTTCTGTACGCCAAAAAGACACTTTGATCCCTTCACATACAGTGCATTCTCTCTCAAAATCTGGAACACAGTCCGAACATGTTTCACATGAGAGTCCCAGTCATTGGAAAAAATCAAGATATCATCCAAATAAACAATCAGAAATTTATCCACAAAATCCCTGAAAATATCATTCATGAAGGATTGGAAGACGGAAGGAGCATTAGAGAGCTCAAAGGGCATCACTAGGTACCCAAAATGCCCCTCTGGGGAATTAAACGCCGTCTTCCATTCATCCCCGTGCTTAATGCGAATAAGGTTATACGCTCCCCTGAGGTCAAGCTTGGTAAACCAACTCGCACTTTTCACCCTGGAAAACAGGTCAGAAATCAAGGGTAACGGATATTGATACTTCACAGTGATCTTATTCAAGAGACGATAATCAATACACGGCCTCAATGAACCATCCTTTTGGCCACAAAGAAAAAACCGGCACCCAAGGGTGAAGAGGATGGTCTGATATGACCCTTCTCCAATGACTCCTTGATATAAGATCGCATAGCATCGTGTTCAGGTACAGACAAGTTAAAAAGGCGACTGTTATGTTTCGGTAGCTGAGGAGTGCAGGTAAAAAAGGCAATACACCAGAGCAGTTGGAATCTATGAGATTGCAGTACCCTGACTAACCACCACAACTAGAGGCAGCCGTGGAGCGTTCCTACGTTGGTCCTAGACGCCTCGTCACAGCCTGAGAAACTAACTGCACCTAAAGATAGAAATAGGAAAGCTATCTGCCCCGGAGCAGAACCCCAAAGATAATAGAAAGCCCCCAAACATGTAATGGCGGTTAGACAAGATGAAATACTGACACAGAAAGAAAATAGTATGAGCAAACGCTGGAGCCCAAACTAACTAAATAGAAAAGGATAGGAAGGGTACTTACTGCAATCCCAGAAAACCCTGAAAGGCACCAACTCTACTAATTTCAAAAACACCTGAGATCACACGACCTCTACCACCTAAATTAGTTCTCTGGTGTAACAAAATCAAAACAGCAGCCACTGAAAAAACTGGAAAAAGCAAAAGTACAAACATCAGTGGCTGAACAAAACTGAGAGGGCAGAAGCCCCCGGAGGGGACCCTGAAGGCCCCCAAAGAAGTGCAGTACAAAATGCAAAAATAAAGCAAAAACACAAAATAAGAAATTGTCTTATCTGATAGCAGGAGATGCAGACACGACACAGCAGGCTACAAGGGAAACTGGAAAGAAGGATTCAGACCAGAACAATTGATCACCGGCAACCCTGATGGGAAAATGACTCCCTTACATAAGACCAATCAGTAACACCTGATTCCCAGTCCTCACAATCTTCACTGGACAGACTAGCACCGCTTGTAACCAGCTGAGGGAGCCTCTGCTCAGAACTCATCTCAAACCCATTCACAACAGTACCCCCCCCTTGAGGAGGGGTCACCGAACCCTCATTTGAGCAACCAGGTCGGTCAGGATGAGTTCTATAATACGCACGGATAAGTCTCCTAGCATGGATGTCCGAAGCAAACACCCAAGAATTGTCTTCCTGACCATAACCTCTCCATTTAACCAAATACTGGAGTTTCCGTCTAGGAAAACGAGAATCTAATATTTTCTCAACCACATACTCCAGATTGCCCTCAACCAAAACAGGGTCAGGAGGCACAGCAGCAGGAACCACTGGCTCAACAAACCTCTTCAACAAGGACTTGTGGAACACGTTATGGATCTTAAATGTCCCTGGAAGAAGCAAACGAAAAGAAACAGGATTAATAATCTCCATGATCTTATAAGGTCCAATGAACCTAGGCTTAAATTTAGGAGATGCTACTCTCATAGGAATATTCTTTGAGGACAACCAGACCAAGTCCCCCACTTTAAACCGAGGACCATCAGTCCTATGCCGGTTAGCAAACCGCTGGGCCTTCTCCTGAGAGAGGGACAACCTCTCCACTACCTGGTCCCAAATCTGTTGCATACGCTCCACAACAGAGTCAACACCTGGACAGACAGAAGCCTCCGTCTGTCCTGAAGAAAATTGAGGGTGAACCCCAGAATTACAAAAAAATGGAGACATCAAAGTGGCAGAGCTAGCCCTATTATTAAGAGCAAACTCAGCCAAAGGCAAAAAAGAGACCCAGTCATCCTGATCAGCAGACACAAAGCATCTTAGATAAGTCTCCAATGTCTGGTTTGTTCTCTCAGTTTGACCATTGGTCTGAGGATGAAATGCCGAGGAGAAAGACAATTGAACACCCAGTTTAGAACAAAAAGTCCTCCAAAATCTGGAAACAAACTGGACTCCTCTGTCAGACACAATGTTCTCAGGAATGCCGTGTAAACGAACCACGTGCTGAAGGAACAACGGCACCAATTCAGAGGAGGAAGGCAACTTAGGTAATGGCACAAGATGTATCATTTTGGAAAACCTATCACAAATTACCCAGATGGTGGTCATTCTCTGAGAAACAGGAAGGTCGGAAATGAAATCCATAGAGATATGGGTCCATGGTCTCTTGGGCACAGGCAATGGCATCAACAAACCACTAGAGCGAGAGCAAGGCTTGGAGCGAGAGCAAGTCCCGCAGGACTGCACAAATTCCCTGACATCACGAGACAAGGTAGGCCACCAAAAGGACCGACTAACCAAGTCTCTGGTACCAAAAATTCCGGGATGCCCAGCCAATGCGGAACAATGAATCTCAGACATCACACTCTTTTTCCACTGGTCCGGGACAAACAATTTTCCAACAGGGCAGCGCTCGGGCCTATCCTCCTGACATCCCTCCAGAGCAAGTCTCAAATTGGGCGAGATGGCGGAAAGAACTACACCCTCTTTCAAAATAACAGAAGGATCAGATAACTCAGGAGAGTCCGCAAGGAAACTCCTCGAGAGGGCATCCGCCTTAACATTCTTAGTGTCAGGAAGAAAGGAAACCACAAAATTAAAACGTGTGAAAAACAAGGCCCACCTGGCCTGTCTAGGATTGAGTCGCTTGGCAGATTCCAGATAGACCAGATTCTTATGGTCCGTAAGGACCACCACCTGATGTTTGGCTCCCTCCAGCCAATGTCTCCACTCTTCAAAAGCCCACTTCATGGCCAATAACTCCCGATTACCCACGTCATAATTACGTTCAGTAGGAGAAAATTTTCGACAGAAATAGGCACAAGGGTTACTTTTAGAGGTCTCTGGATCTTTTTGGGACAAAACGGCACCTGCCCCAATTTCAGAGGCATCAACCTCCACCTGAAATGGCAGAGAAACATCAGGCTGCCGTAGAACAGGAGCAGAAGTGAATCTCTGCTTAAGTTCCTGAAATGCAGAGACTGCCTCAGGAGGCCAATTCACCACATCAGAACCCTTTTCTGGTCAAATCAGTTAATGGTTTAACAATAACTGAGAAATTACCAATAAATTTACGATAAAAATTGGCAAAACCCAAAAATCTCTGAAGAGCCTTTAATGAAGTAGGTTGGACCCAATCACAGATGGCCTGAACCTTGACCGGGTCCATTTCAATAACAGATGGGGACAAAATGAATCCCAGAAATGAGATCCTCTGTACGCCAAAAAGACACTTTGATCCCTTCACATACAGAGCATTCTCTCTCAAAATCTGGAATACAGTTCGAACATGTTTCACATGAGAGTCCCAGTCATTAGAAAAAATCAAGATATCATCCAAATAAACAATCAGAAATTTGTCCACAAAATCCCTGAAAATGTCATTCATGAAGGACTGGAAGACGGAAGGAGCATTAGTGAGCCCAAAGGGCATCACCAGGTACTCAAAATGCCCTTCAGGGGTATTGAATGCCATCTTCCATTCATCCCCGTGCTTAATGCGAATAAGGTTATACGCCCCCTGAGGTCAAGCTTGGTAAACCAAGTAGCGTTTTTCACCCTGGAAAACAGGTCAGAAATCAAGGGTAACGAGTATTGATATTTCACAGTAATATTGTTCAAGAGACGATAATCAATACACGGCCTTAATGAACCATCCTTTTTGGCCACAAAGAAAAAAACGGCACCTAAGGGTGAAGAGGATGGTCTGATATGACCCTTCTCCAATGATTCCTTGATATAAGACCGCATAGCGTCATGTTCAGGTACAGACAAGTTAAAAAGGCGACCTTTAGGGAATTTACTACCCGGCACTAATTCAATAGTGCAGTCATAGCTCCTATGGGAGGCAAGGATGCAGATTTACTTTCGCTAAACACATCAGAAAAATCAATCAAAAAGTCAGGAACATCCTGAGCCTGGGGGGAGGCAGAAAAAACAGGAGTGTTGGTATTAACACATTGGCAGCCCCAACTGGTTACAGACACAGATTTCCAATCCAAAACAGGATTATGAGACTGTAACCAAGGAAAACCCAGCACGATAATGTCATGCAGATTATACAGAACCAAAAATTTGCAGCACTCCTGGTGATCAGGTTCAACCCTCATTATCACCTGAGTAGAAAACTGGGTTTATTCTCAGCCAAAGGGGTAGAATCGATCCCCAGTAGGGGAATAGACTTCTGTAGGGGTATCAAGGGAAATCCACAACGTTTAGCAAAATCATAATCCATCAGGTTAATAGCTGCTCCAGAATCAACGAAAGCCTGAGCAGAAAATGAGGACAGAGAGCATATCAGAGTGACAGTTAATAAAAACTTAGTCTGAACACTACCCAAGACAACTGAGCGTGCAAAACGTCTTCCCCGCTTAGGGCAGACTGAAATAGCATGAGAGGCATAACCACAGTAGAAACATAACCCATTGCACTTTCGAAACTCATGACGCTGTGCCCCAGACACCACTCTATCACACTGCATGGGTTCAGAAGCTGGTTCACAAGGCAACACCATTCCACGCATACTTCTCCGCTCACGCAAACGTCTGTCAATTTGAATCGCTAATGACATAGAATCATTGAGACCAGAGGGGACAGGGAATCCCACCATAACATCCTTTACATTATCAGACAGACCCTTCCGGAAAAGGGCTGCCAAAGCGTCGTCATTCCATTTGGTCAGGACTGCCCACCTACGGAATCTCTGACAGTATAACTCAGCGTCATCAAGCCCCTGATTTAATGCCAACAAGGCTTTTTCAGCTTGATCAGTGACATTAGGCTCATCGTACAATAACCCCAAGGCCTGAAAAAACGCATCAACATCACTCAAAACAGGATCCCCAGGTATCAGGGAAAAAGCCCAATCCTGAGGATCGCCGCGCAGGAGAGAGATGATAATTTGAACCTGCTGCGCTGCGTTCCCTGAGGACTTAGATTTTAAGGCAAAAAACAATTTACAATTATTTTTGAAATTCTGAAACTTAGCTTGATCCCCTAAAAACAAATCTGGCATGGGAATCCTAGGTTCCACAACAGGCAACCTAGCAAGATGTGCAGCAATACTCTGAACCTCAGTGGCAAGCTGATCCACACGGCCAGACAACTGTGCAAACTCCATTGAGAGAAAAAAAAATCCTCCTCAGCACCCAGAGATACAGAGGGAAAAAAATGCAACAAACAGGAAAATATCTCTGACAACTCTGACAACCTTTTTTCTTTCACAATATTTTTTCCCTTCTGTGAGTACCATACAATTTTCAATTTTTAGGCCGGTGATACTGTTATGTTTCGGTAGCTGAGGAGTGCAGGTAAAAAAGGCAATACACCAGAGCAGTTGGAATCTATGAGATTGCAGTACCCTGACTAACCACCACAACTAGAGGCAGCCGTGGAGCGTTCCTACGTTGGTCCTAGACGCCTCGTCACAGCCTGAGAAACTAACTACACCTAAAGATAGAAATAGGAAAGCTATCTGCCCCGGAGCAGAACCCCAAAGATAATAGAAAGCCCCCAAACATGTAATGGCGGTTAGACAAGATGAAATACTGACACAGAAAGAAAATAGTATGAGCAAACGCTGGGGCCCAAACTAACTAAATAGAAAAGGATAGGAAGGGTACTTACTGCAATCCCAGAAAACCCTGAAAGGCACCAACTCTACTAATTTCAAAAACACCTGAGATCACACGACCTCTACCACCTAAATTAGTTCTCTGGTGTAACAAAATCAAAACAGCAGCCACTGAAAAAACTGGAAAAACCAAAAGTACAAACATCAGTGGCTGAACAAAACTGAGAGGGCAGAAGCCCCCGGAGGGGACCCTGAAGGCCCCCACAGAAGTGCAGGACAAAATGCAAAAATATAGCACAAACACAAAAGAAGAAAATGTCTTATCTGTTAGCAGGAGATGCAGACACGACACAGCAGGCTACAAGGGAAACAGGAATAAAGGATCCAGACCTGTTATGATTTGGTAGCTGAGGAGTGCAGGTAAAAAAAAGGCAATACACCAGAGCAGTTGGAAACTATGAGATTGCAGTACCCTGACTAACCACCACAACTAGAGGCAGCCGTGGAGCATTCCTACGTTGGTCCTAGACGCCTCGTCACAGCCTGAGAAACTAACTACACCTAAAGATAGATATAGGAAAGCTATCTGCCCCGGAGCAGAACCCCAAAGACAATAGAAAGCCCCCAAACATGTAATGGCGGTTAGACAAGATGAAATACTGACACAGAAAGAAAATAGTATGAGCAAACGCTGGGGCCCAAACTAACTAATAGAAAAGGATAGGAAGGGTACTTACTGCAATCCCAGAAAACCCTGAAAAGCACCAACACCACTAATTTCAAAAACACCTGAGATCACACGACCTCTACCACCTAAATTAGTTCTCTGGTGTAACAAAATCAAAACAGCAGCCACTGAAAAAACTGGAAAAAGCAAAAGTACATACATAAGTGGCTGAACTAAACTGAGAGGGCAAAAGCCCCCGGAGGGGACCCTGAAGGCCCCCACAGAAGTGCAGGACAAAAATGCAAAAATATAACACAAAAACAAAAATAAGAAAATGTCTTATCTGTTAGCAGGAGATGCAGACACGACACAGCAGGCTACAAGGGAAACAGGAATGAAGGATTCAGACCAGAACAATTGATCACCGGCAACCCTGATGGGAAGGTGACTCCCTTATATAAGACCAGTCAGTAACACCTGATTCCCAGTCCTCACAATCTTCACTGGACAGACCAGCACCGCTTGTAACCACCAGAGGAAGCCTCTGCTCAGAACTCATCTCAAACCCATTCACAACAGTACCCCCCCCTTGAGGAGGGGTCACCGAACCCTCATTTGAGCAACCAGGTCGGTCAGGATGAGTTCTATAATACGCACGGATAAGTCTCCTAGCATGGATGTCCGAAGCAAACACCCAAGAATTGTCTTCCTGACCATAACCTCTCCATTTAACCAAATACTGGAGTTTCCGTCTAGAAAAACGAGAATCTAATATTTTCTCAACCACATACTCCAGATTGCCCTCAACCAAAACAGGGTCAGGAGGCACAGCAGCAGGAACCACTGGCTCAACAAACCTCTTCAACAAGGACTTGTGGAACACGTTATGGATCTTAAATGTCCCTGGAAGAAGCAAACGAAAAGAAACAGGATTAATAATCTCCATGATCTTATAACGTCCAATGAACCTAGGCTTAAATTTAGGAGATGCCACTCTCATAGGAATATTCTTTGAGGACAACCAGACCAAGTCCCCCACTTTAAACCGAGGACCATCAGTCCTATGCCGATTAGCAAACCGCTGGGCCTTCTCCTGAGAGAGGGACAACCTCTCCACTACCTGGTCCCAAATCTGTTGCATACGCTCCACAACAGAGTCAACACCTGGACAGACAGAAGCCTCCGTCTGTCCTGAAGAAAATCGAGGGTGAAACATAGAATTACAGAAAAACGGAGACATCAAAGTGGCAGAGCTAGCCCTATTATTAAGAGCAAACTCAGCCAAAGGCAAAAAAGAGACCCAGTCATCCTGATCAGCAGACACAAAGCATCTTAGATAAGTTTCCAATGTCTGGTTTGTTCTCTCAGTTTGACCATTGGTCTGAGGTTGAAATGCCAAGGAGAAAGACAATTGAACACCCAGTTTAGAACAAAAAGTCCTCCAAAATCTGGAAACAAATTGGACTCCTCTGTCAGACACAATGTTCTCAGGAATGCCGTGTAAACGAACCACGTGCTGAAGGAACAACGGCACCAATTCAGAGGAGGAAGGCAACTTAGGTAATGGCACAAGATGTATCATTTTGGAAAACCTATCACAAATTACCCAGATGGTGGTCATTCTCTGAGAAACAGGAAGGTCGGAAATGAAATCCATAGAGATATGGGTCCATCGTCTCTTGGGCACAGGCAATGGCATCAACAAACCACTAGAGCGAGAGCAAGGCTTGGAGCGAGAGCAAGTTCCGCAGGACTGCACAAATTCCCTGACATCACGAGACAAGGTAGGCCACCAAAAGGACCGACTAACCAAGTCTCTGGTACCAAAAATTCCGGGATGCCCAGCCAATGCGGAACAATGAATCTCAGACATCACACTCTTTTTCCACTGATCCGGGACAAACAATTTTCCAACCGGGCAGCGCTCGGGCCTATCCTCCTGACACCCCTCCAGAGCAAGTCTCAAATTGGGCGAGATGGCGGAAAGAACTACACCCTCTTTCAAAATAACAGAAGGATCAGATAACTCAGGAGAGTCCGCAAGGAAGCTCCTCGAGAGGGCATCCGCCTTAACATTCTTAGTGCCAGGAAGAAAGGAAACCACAAAATTAAAACGTGTGAAAAACAAGGCCCACCTGGCCTGTCTAGGATTGAGTCGCTTGGCAGATTCCAGATAGACCAGATTCTTATGGTCCGTAAGGACCACCACCTGATGTTTGGCTCCCTCCAGCCAATGTCTCCACTCTTCAAAAGCCCACTTCATGGCCAATAACTCCCGATTACCCACGTCATAATTACGTTCAGTAGGAGAAAATTTTCGACAGAAATAGGCACAAGGGTTACTTTTAGAGGTCTCTGGATCTTTTGGGACAAAACGGCACCTGCCCCAATTTCAGAGGCATCAACCTCCACCTGAAATGGCAGAGAAACATCAGGCTGCCGTAGAACAGGAGCAGAAGTGAATCTCTGCTTAAGTTCCTGAAATGCAGAGACTGCCTCAGGAGGCCAATTCACCACATCAGAACCCTTTCTGGTCAAATCAGTTAATAGTTTAACAATAACCGAGAAATTACCAATAAATTTACGATAAAAATTGGCAAAACCCAAAAATCTCTGAAGAGCCTTTAATGAAGTAGGTTGGACCCAATCACAGATGGCCTGAACCTTGACCGGGTCCATTTCAATAACAGATGGGGACAAAATGAATCCCAGAAATGAGATCCTCTGTACGCCAAAAAGACACTTTGATCCCTTCACATACAGAGCATTCTCTCTCAAAATCTGGAATACAGTTCGAACATGTTTCACATGAGAGTCCCAGTCATTAGAAAAAATCAAGATATCATCCAAATAAACAATCAGAAATTTGTCCACAAAATCCCTGAAAATGTCATTCATGAAGGACTGGAAGACGGAAGGAGCATTAGTGAGCCCAAAGGGCATCACCAGGTACTCAAAATGCCCTTCAGGGGTATTGAATGCCATCTTCCATTCATCCCCGTGCTTAATGCGAATAAGGTTATACGCCCCCCTGAGGTCAAGCTTGGTAAACCAAGTAGCGTTTTTCACCCTGGAAAACAGGTCAGAAATCAAGGGTAACGGGTATTGATATTTCACAGTAATATTGTTCAAGAGACGATAATCAATACACGGCCTTAATGAACCATCCTTTTTGGCCACAAAGAAAAAACCGGCACCTAAGGGTGAAGAGGATGGTCTGATATGACCCTTCTCCAATGATTCCTTGATATAAGACCGCATAGCGTCATGTTCAGGTACAGACAAGTTAAAAAGGCGACCCTTAGGGAATTTACTACCCGGCACTAATTCAATAGCGCAGTCATAGCTCCTATGGGGAGGCAAGGATGCAGATTTACTTTCGCTAAACACATCAGAAAAATCAATCAAAAAGTCAGGAACATCCTGAGCCTGGGGGGAGGCAGAAAAAACAGGAGTGTTGGTATTAACACATTGGCAGCCCCAACTGGTTACAGACACAGATTTCCAATCCAAAACAGGATTATGAGACTGTAACCAAGGGAAACCCAGCACGATAATGTCATGCAGATTATACAGAACCAAAAATTTGCAGCACTCCTGGTGATCAGGTTCAACCCTCATTATCACCTGAGTAGAAAACTGGGGTTTATTCTCAGCCAAAGGGGTAGAATCGATCCCCAGTAGGGGAATAGACTTCTGTAGGGGTATCAAGGGAAACCCACAACGTTTAGCAAAATCATAATCCATCAGGTTAATAGCTGCTCCAGAATCAACGAAAGCCTGAGCAGAAAATGAGGACAGAGAGCATATCAGAGTAACAGTTAACAAAAACTTAGTCTGAACACTACCCAAGACAACTGAGCGTGCAAAACGTCTTCCCCACATAGGGCATACTGAAATAGCATGAGAGGCATCACCACAGTAGAAACATAACCCATTGCGCTTTGGAAACTCATGACGCTGTGCCCCAGACACCACTCTATCACACTGCATGGGTTCAGAAGCTGGTTCACAAGGCAACACCATTCCACGCATACTTCTCCGCTCACGCAAACGTCTGTCAATTTGAATCGCTAATGACATAGAATCATTGAGACCAGAGGGGACAGGGAATCCCACCATAACATCCTTTACATTATCTGACAGACCCTTCCGGAAAAGGGCTGCCAAAGCGTCGTCATTCCATTTGGTCAGGACTGCCCACCTACGGAATCTCTGACAGTATAACTCAGCGTCATCAAGCCCCTGATTTAATGCCAACAAGGCTTTTTCAGCTTGATCAGTGACATTAGGCTCATCGTACAATAACCCCAAAGCCTGAAAAAATGCATCAACATCACTCAAAACAGGATCCCCAGGTGTCAGGGAAAAAGCCCAATCCTGAGGATCGCCGCGCAGGAGAGAGATGATAATTTGAACCTGCTGCGCTGCGTTCCCTGAGGACTTAGATTTTAAGGCAAAAAACAATTTACAATTATTTTTGAAATTCTGAAACTTAGCTCGATCCCCTAAAAACAAATCTGGCATGGGAATCCTAGGTTCCACAACAGGCAACCTAGCAAGATAGGTAGCAATACTCTGAACCTCAGTGGCAAGCTGATCCACACGGCCAGACAACTGTGCAAACTCCATTGAGAGAAAAGATCCTCCCCAGCACCCAGAGATACAGAGGGAAAAAAAAAAATGCAACAAACAGAAAAATATCTCTGACAACCTTTTTTTTTTTTTTTTTTTCTTACACAATATTTTTCCCTTCTGTGAGTACCACACAATTTTCAGTTATGGCCGGTGATACTGTTATGATTTGGTAGCTGAGGAGTGCAGGTAAAAAAAAGGCAATACACCAGAGCAGTTGGAAACTATGAGATTGCAGTACCCTGACTAACCACCACAACTAGAGGCAGCCGTGGAGCGTTCCTACGTTGGTCCTAGACGCCTCGTCACAGCCTGAGAAACTAACTACACCTAAAGATAGATATAGGAAAGCTATCTGCCCCGGAGCAGAACCCCAAAGACAATAGAAAGCCCCCAAACATGTAATGGCGGTTAGACAAGATGAAATACTGACACAGAAAGAAAATAGTATGAGCAAACGCTGGGGCCCAAACTAACTAAATAGAAAAGGATAGGAAGGGTACTTACTGCAATCCCAGAAAACCCTGAAAAGCACCAACACCACTAATTTCAAAAACACCTGAGATCACACGACCTCTACCACCTAAATTAGTTCTCTGGTGTAACAAAATCAAAACAGCAGCCACTGAAAAAACTGGAAAAAGCAAAAGTACATACATAAGTGGCTGAACTAAACTGAGAGGGCAAAAGCCCCCGGAGGGGACCCTGAAGGCCCCCACAGAAGTGCAGGACAAAAATGCAAAAATATAGCACAAAAACAAAAAGAAGAAAATGTCTTATCTGTTAGCAGGAGATGCAGACACGACACAGCAGGCTACAAGGGAAACAGGAATGAAGGATTCAGACCAGAACAATTGATCACCGGCAACCCTGATGGGAAGGTGACTCCCTTATATAAGACCAGTCAGTAACACCTGATTCCCAGTCCTCACAATCTTCACTGGACAGACCAGCACCGCTTCTAACCACCAGAGGAAGCCTCTGCTCAGAACTCATCTCAAACCCATTCACAACACAGACCAGAACAATTGATCACCGGCAACCCTGATGGGAAGGTGACTCTCTTATATAAGACCAATCAGTAACACCTGATTCCCAGTCCTCACAATCTTCACTGGACAGACTAGCACCGCTTGTAACCACCAGAGGGAGCCTCTGCTCAGAACTCATCTCAAACCCATTCACAACAGGCGACCTTTAGGAAATTTACCACCAGGCACTAATTCAATAGCGCAATCGTAGCTCCTGTGAGGGGGCAAAGATGCAGATTTACTTTCACGAAATACATCCGAAAAATTAGTCAAAAAGTCAGGAACATCCTGAGACCTGGGAGAGTCAGAAAAAACAGGAGTGTCGGCATTAACACATTGGCAGCCCCAACTGGTTACAGACACAGATTTCCAATCCAAAACAGGATTATGAGACTGCAACCAAGGGAAACCTAGTACAATAATGTCATGCAGATTATACAGCACCAAAAATTTGCAACTCTCCTGATGATCAGGTTCAACCCTCATTATCACCTGAATAGAGAACTGGGGTTTATTCTCAGCCAAAGGGGTAGAATCAATCCCCAGTAGGGGAATAGACTTCCGTAGGGGTATCAAGGGAAACCCACAACGTTTAGCAAAATCAAAATCCATCAGGTTAATAGCTGCTCCCGAATCAACAAAATCCTGAGCAGAAAATGTGGACAGGGAGCAAATCAGGGTAACAGTCAACAGAAATTTAGTCTGAACACTACCCAAGACAACTGAGCGTGCAAAACATCTTCCCCGCTTAGGGCAGACTGAAATAGCATGAGAGGCATCACCACAGTAGAAACATAACCCATTGCGTTTTCGAAACTCATGACGCTGTGCCCCAGAAGCCACTCTATCACACTGCATGGGTTCAGAAGCTGGTTCACAAGGCAACACCATTCCACGCATACCTCTACGCTCACGCAAACGTCTGTCAATTTGAATCGCCAATGACATAGAATCATTGAGACCAGAGGGAGCAGGGAAACCCACCATAACATCTTTTACATTCTCTGACAGACCCTTCCGAAAAAGGGCTGCCAAAGCATCATCATTCCATTTGGTCAGAACTGCCCACTTTCGGAACCTCTGACAGTACAACTCAGCGTCCTCAAGCCCCTGACTCAATGCCAACAAGGTCTTCTCAGCTTGATCAGTGACATTAGGTTCATCCTACAATAACCCCAGAGACAGAAAAATTGCATCAACATTACTGAAAACAGGGTCCCCAGGTGTCAGGGAAAAAGCCCAATCCTGAGGATCGCCGTGCAGGAGAGAGATGACAATTTGAACCTGCTGTGCTGCGTTCCCTGAGGACTTAGGTTTTAAGGCAAAAAACAACTTACAGTTATTTTTGAAATTCAGAAATTTAGCTCGATCCCCCAAAAACAAATCTGGCATGGGGATCCTAGGTTCCACAACCGGCAACCCTGCAAGATAGGTAGCAATACTCCGAACTTCAGTGGCAAGCTGATCCACACGGCCAGACAACTGTGCAAACTCCATTGAGAGAAAAAAAAAGAAATTCCTCCTCAGCACCCAGAGAAAAAGAGGGAAAAAATGCAACAAATAAAAAAAAAAAATTCTGACAACTCCCCTTTTTTTTTTCCTTTTTACTATTTTTCCCTTCTGTGAGTACCATATAATTTTCAGTTTGGCCGGTGATACTGTTATGTTTTGGTAGCTGAGGAGAGCAGGCAAAAACGGCAATACACCAGAAAGGTTGGAATCTACTGGATTGCAGTACCCTGACTAACCACAACTAAAGGCAGCCGTGGAGCGTTCCTACGTTGGTCCTAGACGCCTCGTCACAGCCTGAGAGGCTAACTACACCTAAAGATAGAAAGAGGAAAGCTATCTGCCCCGGAGCAGATCCCCAAAGAACATAGGAAGCCCCCAAACATATAATGGCGGTTAGACAAGAGGAAATACAGACACAGACAGAAAATAGTATGAGTAAACGCTGGGGCCCAATCTGCCTAGACAGAAAAGGATAGGAAGGATACTTACTGCAATCCAAAAAACCCTAAAAAAAGCCAACGCTACTAATTGCAAAAACACCTGAGATCACATGACCTCTACCACCTAAATTAGTTCTCTGGTGTAACAAAACTAAGCCGCAGCCACTGAAAAAACTGGAAAAGGCAAATGAACAAACAGTGGCTCCAGAGGAACCGAGAGGAGCCCAAGCCCCCCGGGGAGGGGAACCTGGCAAACCTCACAGAAATGCAGAGAAATATGCAAATGGAAAGCACAAAAACAAAAAACAGAAAATATCTTATCTGAGAGCAGGAGACGAGGCAAGACTCAGCAAGCTTCCAAGGGAACCAGGAAACAACGTTGAGACAAGAACAATTGATCACCGGCAACCATGATGGGGGGAAACCTCCCTTATATCCAGCCAGTCTGTGATTCCTGATTGCCAATCCTCATTGAATGGTTCAGTACTGTTTGTAACCACCAGAGGGAGCTTCTGCTCAGAATTCATTTCTAAAACATTCACAACAGGGATCCAGTACAGATGGGGCTTCCCAACTAAATTGTTGATTCTTCATAAAGGGAAAACCATCCCCTTGAACAGTCCAAGAGAAGCATTGGATTTTCTTAGCTCTCTCCCAGGAGGGAAAAACTCTTAGAGATAGGGAGTGAGGCATTGACTCTGGTTTCATGTCTCTCTCTCTTTCTGTTTAATACTTATTTTACAGGCAGTTCTGCCTGCTATAATTCATAACCAATCTTCGCAGTTATGTATACCCTTCTGTTCCTATTACAGTCTCTAGTAACTGTTAGAAAGGGAAATTTGTGGGCTCAAATCACACGAACTTTACCCACAACAGGAGAAATCTCACCGAGGGTGTTGATCCTCCAGGAGAACTCCTTAACCTGAAGTTATATTGCTAATATTTAGAATTCTTGTTTTTGAACTTGTAATTGAATTCTGTTATTGTTATTTGAATTTTGCTGTTTAATTATATATATTTGTAATTCTACTTCTCTTTCTTTGTCCTGGTTCTACCCACAACTTTGTACTCAATTAAACCAATGAACCTAAAAATCTTGGAAGAGGTATACCACTTGGAAAGAGGTTAGACAAAGCCATGCCGACATTATATGCCTCCAAGAAGTCAAATTCGCTAGTGGTAACCACCCCGGATTCTCTCACAGAAATTTCCGTCATGTTTTTATGTCTCTAAATTCGAGGAAGAAAGCCGGGGTTATCACCGCTATTAGAGACAATGTCTCGTTTCAATTGATAGAGGAGATTGATGACCCCGAAGTCAGATTCTATATTCTAATCTGCCTCCTTAATAATAAAATTTGTACTATTGCAAATCTATATACCCCTAACCAGAGACACTTGATCTTCCTAGAAAAGCTACTGAAAACAATTCAAACTCACAGGAAAGGAGAGTTGTTTCTGGTGGGGGATTTCAACATTTTCCCAGACGGATGTATGGATTCAACATCATCCACCCGCCATTTAGCCACATCGCTAAATGACTGGCTCCTTAAAAATGAGCTTTATGACGCATTCCGATGTCTAAATTCCTCTTCCAGGGAATACACCCATTATTCGTGTGTACACAAAACTTTCTCGCGAATTGATTTATTTTTGACTGACGTTTTCTCCCTCTCCACAGTTAAATCTGTTTCTATTCTTGATAGGTCCATCTCAGACCACTCACCGGTCCTGATAGAAATCGCACTGGGACCCCCCAATAGGGATGTATTTCTGTGGAAATGCAACTCTATTCTCATAAAAATACCAGAATACAAAACGGAACTAGAAGAGGCCATTAAATATTACTTCACTGAAAATAAATCAGATGAAATAGACCCCTTCACAATTTGGAACGCCCACAAGGCAGTCATTAGAGGAAAACTAATACAAATTTCCTCAAGATACAACCGGGAAAAAAGAGAAAAAATAAAAAGCATCCAGCTACATATCAAATCCAAAGAGGACCTCTTGGCTAATCTCCCTTCACCTTCCCCAACTATCCATTTAGAAATTCTTGAGCTCAGACAAAAACTCAAAACAGCCATACTTGCTGAATATGATTCAGCGATTAAAACTTCAAAGATTAAGGCTTACTCTTCGCTTAATTAAACCAACAAAATTCATGTTGGGGAGGTTGAAACAAGATAGGATCAAGAAAAGGGTCAATAAAATTAGAAACCATTTAGGTGACATCAAACAACATCCAAAGGATATCGCTGACACGTTCGCCGACTATTACTTTAATCTTTATAACCTTAATTCAGACCCAAAAATTACTCCCCCAAATCCCAGTGACATTAAGACCTTTTTAAATTATCTAAACCTACCTAAATTAGACCTGCTTGAATTTAACTCATTGTCGGCCCCCTTTAATTCAAAAGAAATTTCTGATACAATCCAGAAACTAAAAATTCAAAAGTCACCTGGTCCGGACGGATTTGTGAACGAATATTAATAAGACTTATGCAGAACTTTTATGCCCCCATCTGGAACAAATCTATAACTGTGCTTCCCAATGCGGATCCTTTCCAAAGGAGATGTTAGAAGCAACTGTCATTATGATACCAAAATCTAAAACTGAAGTAGAGAAAGTTCAGAACTATAGGCCCATATCACTCATTAATGGAGATATTAAAATCTATGTGAAAATTCTAGCCGACAGACTGAAAAGCACTCTTTCCATGCTCATTAATAACGATCAGACCGGCTTTATTGAAGGCCGTCAGGCCTCGGATGGAACAAGAAGACTAATCAACACCATTGATGCAATTAACACCTCATGTATTCCCTCTGTGGTCCTAACACTAGACGCTGAAAAAGCGTTTGATAGAGTCAGCTGGGTCTACCTCAGAGAGGTCTTGTTAAAATTTGGTTTTGATAACAAACTAATGCACTCTATTTTCGCCCTTTACTCTCATCCGAGTGCCAGGATATATGTAAATAATCACCTATCCAGAACCTTCCCCATTAGCAATGGTACGAGACAGGGATGCCCCCTATCACCACTGCTATTCGCCTTGGCCATAGAACCCCTGACGGAGAGGATCAGTAGTGAGGACTCCATTTCAGGGTTCAATACCGCCACACGTCACTATAAAGTTAGTCTGTTTGCAGACGACTTATTATTAACTTTAACAAACCCCATAAATTCTATAGTCTATTTACAAAAGATATTAGACCTTTTCACCAAGATATCGTACTTCAAAATAAACGGTCAAAAATCCAAGGCACTATGCTTCAATTTAAGAGAACAGATTATCACTATTTTGCAAAGAATAACAGATTTTGTGTGGAAGGAAGACATGATTACATATCTGGGGATACTCTTTACAAAAAAAATTAATTTAACTGCCAACTGCAATAAAATTACCGAAACAGTATCCAATGACCACCGAGGATGGAAGAGCCTGGACCTGTCATGGATAGGGAAAATCCTCGCGATTAAGTCATGCACCCTCCCAAAAATCTTATATTTCTTTAGATCCCTACCTCTAAGCTTCCCGACACCATTTCTAGATAAATTACAAGCTACTCTGAACTCTTTCATCTGGAATGGGAAAAGGGCCATAGTAGCCAAAAATATTCTGTATAAGAAGAAAGCTAACGGGGGACTTGAAGTACCAAACATTACAGCGTATTTCCAAACTAATCTAATTAAACAAAGTATATTTTTGGTTAACGAGAACCTATCTCCAGCCTGGCTAGACCTAGAAAAGGCACAAAGCAATAGCTGCCCATTAAAAGATTTTTATTCAACCAAATTTTCGAAACTAAGGCACATAAACGACACCCCATCTTTCATGCTTTAACTTCCGCGTGGGTAAAACTCGCAAAACCCCTCAGGGGAGACAACAGATCACGTTTATTAAACAATTTTCCATTGTCCCTAATTGCTTCCAGGTATAAATTCCAGATTCCAGAGAGTTGGACCCTGGCAGGGATTAAAACAATCAAGGATATATATGATAACAACACCTTCATAAGGTTTGCGGAATTAAGAAATACATTTAATATTCCCTCCTCAGACTTCATATTTTTCACTATTTTAAAGGACCACACCCAAAAATTTATCCACAAGAAATCTCCCAAAGCTGAAATAATATCCTTACTCCTAAATAATACAGAACATAAAATTTTTTGGAATACAAAATACCTATACGACTACATCAATAAGGACAGCCAACTCCATAAAAATGCCTACATGTCCCGATGGGAGAGAGATCTGAAGACGCCATTGAGCATAGATCAATGGGTAGAGGCGATAAAGAACACTTATAAATCCAACATCTCTATGCTTCTCCACAAATCTTACTACAAACTGTCAGCTAGGTGGTACTACACCCCCTCGAGGTTGTCACACATCAATAAAGATAATTCACCTTTATGCTGGAGGGGTTGTGGTTATCCGGGCAATTTAATCCATATCTTCTGGTATTGCCCAAAGATCAGACCTCTGTGGAATCAGGTCTCTCACAATTTAAATATTCTCCTCAATAAAGAACTAACACTCACCTCCCAAACTGCCCTAATTTCCATGGACTTGGACAAAGTACACCCATCACTGAGATTCGTTGTAATCCACACATTATTAGTTGTTAAAAATCTAATAGCTCTCTACTGGAAAGAACCAGATGTAACTAAGTTTTCCAACGTTATGGACAGACTACATCTACATAACTTACTGGAACTAATGTTCGCCACAATCAATAGTTGTTTAACAAGATACAACAAAAAATGGGAACTTTGGAATTCTTTATATACCAGACCTTAATAATGATGAACTCCCATACCAGTCGTAGATACCAGGACTTCTTTTTCTTTCTCTTCCTATTCTCTCTTTCCCACTTTTGCTTTCATTGTTATAGTATAGTTAATAATAGGCTTTACATGACACACTTGCTGTAACTGATATGGATCATTGTCACGACTGCTTGTAATATAAGTTATGAGTTCTCTAACTTTAATTTTGTTTATCTCTTTCCCCTTCCAATTTATTTCCCCTACAGTTTAAAATCAATAAATATATTTGAAAAACAATAGATGTGAACAACTTGTACGTATACCAGCATAAGACACCAGGATGGTATTGAATCTGTCAATTCTTTTTTGTCCAAATATACTGGTTTTTCAAATGATCAACCTTCTTTTTGTAGGGATTTACTCACGTTAATTCTTACAACATTTTTTTTCTGTTTGAAGATCAATTTTTTATACAAAAAAAGAGGTACTGCTATGGGATCTAATATGGCGCCCCCATACGCCAACATATTTATGGGACAATTTGAAGTTGCCTATGTGTATCCTCACGCTCAGTTCAAAAAACATGTGATTTATTGGAAACGCTATATGGATGATGTTTTTTAGATTTGGACAGGGGATGACGAGACACTTTTCTATAATGACCTTAATTCTTGAATACCTGGACTTTCGTTCTCTATTCACCATGATTGTCATTCTATTCATTTTTTAGACACGCAGGTTTCCATCAAAACAGATGGCGCAGTGGATACTGATCTTTATGTTAAACCCACAGACAGAAACAGACTTTTATTATACTCAAGTTGTCACCCCAGGCATATTAAAAAGGCATTGCCTAAATCTCAACACCATAGAATTAACAGGATTGTTTCTGATAACTGTACCTGACAAACTAGACATCAAGAAATGGATACTAAGTTTCTTAATAGGGGCTACCCCAATAGTATTCTATGTGATAGCCAGAACAAAAGTAGGCCATCCACTCAACAGTCTGGCATACCCCATTTAACATTTGTGAATACTTACCATCCCTTTAATTATAAGATTTATCAGTGCATATTTAAACATGGGGGATTCTACAGAATGCCTTTCCACAGATTCCAGAATTTAATACTAGACCCCAAATTTGTTACAAGAAGTCCCCAAATATAAAAAACCATCTGGTGAGGGCGGATATTGGCCCTTCTCATACAGGATCCAAGCAAAAAATAATTTCTACACCTCGTATTGGCACCTTTCCTTGTCTGGGCTGTTTACAATGCTCCAACATCGCAAAGGGCGACTCCTTTACGCATGCTCGCTCAGGATGTGGATTTCGCATTAAGGGTTACTTTACATGTGAGTCTTCTTTTTGTTATTTATCTAATAAAGTGCCCGTGTGGTCTTGGGTATGTGGGTGAGACCACCCAACATTAGATGTGGACGCACACTACTTCCCATCCCTGCACACTTCCAACAGCATAAACATAACATCTCTCAGCTCAAATATCAGGTAATTGACCATGTTCCCTTGTTGAGAAGACGTGGTGACAGGGTTAAAAAACTTAAGGAACGTGAATCCTTTTGGAAACATACCCTCCAAACTCTCACCCCACTGGGTTTAAAAAGAGTATGAAATTTCCAATGAGGATTCTTCACTCTGTATTTCCTATGTACCATTTATGTTTTGATTAATTCCGTATCAACTTGAGGGTGGACTCTGTTTTATTTGTATTTTGTTTTGATATAAATTTTTTATATTATTACAGAACTAGACACATCTTGATAAAGGCATGTGAGCCGAAACGTCGAATCTATTACGTGTCTACATGAATAAATTAAGTAATAACGTTTCATGAATTCCCCACATGTGACTACATGTATGAACTATCCCGTGTTTTTCTTTATACTGAGTCTGCCGACTTGTCTTCAATAAATTTTGGAATGTTTTATTGTCACTCCTTAACCCCTTCCCGACCTTTGACACAGTGTATGCGTCATGAAAGTCGGTGCCACTCCGACCTGCGACGCATATGCTGCGTCATGGTATAAATCGCGTTCCTGCGAGTCGGGTGACCGCGGTCACTGAAAGGTCATCTGACCCGCAGCCACAAGATCCTTTGTGCTTTACCACAGGGGGGTTGGCTTAACCCTCACGTGGCTATGGTCGCTCTGATTAGCTGTTAAAAGTGAAACAGCCAATCAGAGCGATTTGTAATATTTCACCATGGCTGGAAACCGAGATCCGACCCCCTCCCCCACACCGAGTGACGGCGGCGATTGGTCACCGCCGTCACTATCTGCTCCCCTCCTCCTTGCCTCTGCTCCCCCTGCCTTCCGATCCCCCCTCACCTCCCCCGGGACCTGCGATGTCAGGATTCTTCATGGGCGCTGCCGCCCGACGGCCGGCAGATTCCATACATTTATTTTGGTCACTGTCATAAACTCTCGCAGTGATCAAAATAAAAAAAAAGTAAATAAACGCCCCTTTATCACCCCCATAGGTAGGGACAAATAATAAAATAAAGAAAATATTTTTTTTTTATTTTTCTATTAGGGTTAGGGTTAGAATTAGGGTTAGAACTAGGGTTAGGGTTAGCCTTAGGGCTAGGGCTAACATTAGGGTTAGGATTAGCATTAGGGTTAGGGTTAGCATTAGGGTTAGGATTAGAATTAGGGTTAAAATTAGGGTCACGGTTAGAATTAGGGTTTTTTACATCGGGTGCGGTTATTTCATCAAGCCTGCACAAGCGCCCAAAGATGTCAATAGTAATATATGTTAGTATACCCAGATGAGTATAGTGCGACACAATTTGATTTTCGCTGACATAACAGCGCTTCAACACACCCCCTGGATGTCGTCATTCTCCGACGCATGCGCTATGAATTTGTTCGGAGAGGCGGATGTGACGTAAGGGGGAGGTGGTTATGACTAGGTGGCGAGCCCACGAGGTGAGGCGGGGCCAATTTGGCGTGTTTGCAGGCGGCATTTACAAATAGAAGTGAGTCACTCAGCATCGGTTAGTCTATGCACCACATCTAGGACACCTGATATCGGATCATCTGGCCTCCTGATGAGCCCACAGGGCGAAACGCGTTGAGGCACTATATTAGATCTTGGTTGGCTGGCTAAGAGGAGAGATGAGTATCATTATACATCTTTAACTTATCCCTCCTTTGGTATTAAGTCTCGTGTGTACACACATACTCGTTGCATGTTTTCATCAGCATTGGGGCAATGGTATATTATGCATAGGAGGTTATTTTTGATACGTGTCCCTCCCGCATAGAAGGGATATAAATTTGAAGATATTTATTATATTAGTGGCACGCATCTTTAACACATTGATTGCTATTAGAGATAACCCTCGCATATCTGCCCCTTTATCATGGGGCACACGGCTTCATTTTGAACATTATTGAGGCTTCTATACTGGCTATTATTGATACTATTGCTGAAATGGCTGTTATGATATCTAATTTATGCACGTTAGAAGGCTCCTGCATTATTTAATATCAATCACAATCTGTATATATATATGATTAGAGAGTTGATACATTACTCTACAGACATCCCTTTGCGATTTTCTAGGGACTTGTATATCATAGCATTAGATATATGCACGTTATAGGGCTTGAGTAGCATTTGTTATCGATTATAATCTATACTCATATACCTTAGAGAGATCATCCCTATATGTGTTTCCAGGGACGTGTATATTTGAGTATTAGATATATGCACGCTATAGGGCTTGAGTAGTATCTGGTATCTATTATAAACTCTACTCATATATCTTTTGAAATTAGCCCTTGGCACCACCAGGTGCTAATATCCACTCTGACCCCTCATGTCATAGAGTATTAGATATGTGCACGCTATAGGGTTTGAGTAGTATCTGGTATCTATTATAAACTCTACTCATATATCTTTTGAAATTAGCCCTTGGCACCACCAGGTGCTAACATCCACTCTGATCCTCTCATGTCATAAAGGAGATTTATGTGTACATTTAAGGTGCACAGCAGTCAGTGCAACCGATCGAGACACCACCTGTCATGTTGTGACATGCATGTCTGTGCTTTAACCCTTTGCTCCTTTTCCCCCTAAATTGAGCTGGGATCTGATAGCCGTTACCTGTATGGATTATGGTCAGTTCCCAGCTCCTCTGCGTAGCCACACATGAGTGGGTGTTTCCGCTGCGTTGCATGACCACTCGCATGTGCGGTCCCTGGTTACTGCTGTGAAAGCTACCCGTAGGTTGCAAGGTCCTCTGCTCTGGTGCATGACTTACTACGTGGGTTTAGGCTGCAGCCATTTCCAGGTGCCCTTGCTGTGCTGATATGTCTGGCTCTCATAGGGTGCGCAGGCCACACCTGCCCTGCTTTTATCAGGGTGTGTACCTGAAATGCTGTCCCCAGCCAATTGCTGAGGGGCAGCTCATATATAAAGGCTTCCTGCCCTATGGGCGGGGCCTTAGCTACTCACATAGCTTCTGAACCTAGCCTTGTGTGTGTGTGTGTTCAGCTCCTGCTTTGAGTTCGATCAGCTCTGGAGAGCTGATACCCTCGTCCTGTCTTGTGATCCTGAACTCGTTCCTGTGCCTTTCCTAGAGGCGGTAATTCTAGGCTCGTATCCCTGATCCTGTACCTGACTGTCTGAACTGTGTCTGCTGTGCTATGTTCCTGAAACCTTCTGTGTACTGAACCCTGTGCCCAGTGACTGTGATACTTTGCTAACTGACTTTCTGTGATATATCCTGGGTTCATTTGGAAGGAGGAGTCCGGTGTGGGTGTGCTGAGTTTCTGTTACTCTGTGCTCAGTTTGCTTTTGGTGCAATCCCCGCCCGGCTCCAGTTGAGCCTGGTGGGACTTGCACCAGACCGCTTGGATTCCTTTTCAGATCACTTCCAGATGTCCGGATCCGATCCTTTCCTGCCTGATGTCCGGAGCCTGACGATCGTTGCCAGGTGTCCCTAGTCTGATACTGCGGCCTCATGTCCGGAGACTGATGTCCGCAGGCCGATGTCCGGAACCTGTCGATCGTTGCCAGATGTCCGGAGTCCGATGCCAGTGTTCTGTTTCCTGAGATCCAGCCGGTGTTCCGGTGTCCGTGTTCCTGATGTCCAGTCCGTGTTCCGGTGTCCGTGTTCCTGATGTCCAGTCCGTGTTCTTCCTGTTCGTTTCCGTGTTCCTGAAGTTCAGTTCGTGATTCTGACGACCTCGTCTACCCTGATGTTATGTACTGTGTGTCATCCCTTATTTACTTTACTAAACTTTACTTCACTATATCTGAAGTTGTGCGGTGTGATCAAGTCCTACGTGTTTCTATCTTGTCCTCATGCTCAGCTGCCACAGAACCCCGGTCTCTGCCAGTCCCTAAGTATGGGTAGGACTGGGTCCCCCTCTGTGGTATGGAGGGTCCAGATTTCGTACCCGAGGGATGCCCGCGCCACGCCATGGTGGGCGGTTGCAGTCCCCAAACGTGACACCACCCACCACATCGTGTGTTTTCACATTGTTTTTAATTACTCTTGGGACCTAGGACAATCCTTAGGTTTAGTTGGTCTCTGTATATTTGTAGGGGTCCCCTTAGTGTATGGGTAGAGGGACTCCCTAAGGCGGTAGGGTTTAACAGGGCCACCAGGCATAGCCATCGTGGAGCGGGGGCGCCACAACGCTCCCCCCTAGGGTGCCAACCTCCGCAGGTAGGTAGGCGACAGCCTAGACCACTACTAGGGATTCTAGGACATCCCCTGAGCTTTTATGGTAGGAATACACGTTTTGTTGTTTTTTGTATGTCACTTTTCTTGGTGCTACCGATTGTGGTATTTTATTAATAAAGTATTGCCTATAGGGCATATTATATGATTTTGAGTTTGAAGCCCTTCTGTTATATATCATTATTTTTCTATATTATTCTTTTCTTCCTGGCACTAAGAATGTTAAGGCGGATGCCCTCTCGAGGAGTTTCTTTGCGGACTCTCCTGAGTTATCTGATCCTACTGTTATTTTGAAAGAGGGTGTAGTTCTTTCCGCCATCTCGCCCAATTTGAGACTGGCTCTGGAAGGGTGTCAGGAGGATAAACCTGAGCGCTGCCCTATTGGGAAATTGTTTGTCCCAGACCAGTGGAAGAAGAGTGTGATGTCTGAGATTCATTGTTCCGCGTTGGCTGGTCATCCCGGGATTTTTGGTACCAGAGACTTGGTGAGTCGGTCCTTTTAGTGGCCTACTTTGTCTAGTGACGTCAGGGAATTTGTGCAGTCCTGTGGGACTTGCTCTCGCTCCAAGCCTTGCTCTCGCTCTAGTGGTTTGTTAATGCCATTACCTGTACCCAAGAGGCCATGGACCCATATCTCTATGGATTTCTCAGAGAATGACCGTTATCTGGGTAATCTGTGATAGGTTTTCCAAGATTATACATCTTGTGCCATTACCTAAGTTACCTTCCTCCTCCGAATTGGTGCCCTTGTTCCTTCAGCACGTGGTTCGGTTACATGGCATTCCGGAGAACATTGTGTCTGACAGAGGAGTCCAGTTTGTTTCCAGATTTTGGAGGACATTTTGTTCTAAACTTGGTGTTCAATTATCTTTCTCCTCTGCTTTTCACCCTCAGACCAATGGACAAACCGAGAGAACAAACCAGACCTTGGAGACTTATTTGAGATGTTTTGTGTCTTCTGATCAAGATGACTGGGTCTCTTTTTTGCCTTTGGCTGAGTTTGCTCTTAATAATAGGGCTAGCTCTGCCACCTTGATGTCTCCATTTTTCTGCAATTCTGGGTTTCACCCTCGATTTTCTTCGGGACAGGCGGAGGCTTCTGTCTGTCCGGGTGTTGACTCTGTTATGGAGCGAATGCAGCAGATTTGGGACCAGGTAGTGGAGAGGTTGTCTCTCTCTCAGGAGAAGGCCCAACGGTTTGCCAACCGGCATAGGACTGATGGTCCTCGGTTTAAAGTGGGGGACTTGGTTTGGTTGTCCTCAAGAAATATCCCTATGAGGGTTGCATCTCCAGAGTTTAAGCCTAGGTTCATTGGACCTTATAAGATCATGGAGATTCTTAATCCTGTTTCCTTTCGTTTGCCTCTTCCAGGGACATTTAAGATCCATAACGTGTTCCACAAGTCCTTATTGAAGAGGTTTGTCGAGCCAGTGGTTCCTATGGCTGCGCCTCCTGACCCTGTTTTGGTTGAGGGCAATCTGAAGTATGTAACATAGTAACATAGTAACATAGTTATTAAGGTTGAAGGAAGACTTTAAGTCCATCTAGTTCAACCCATATCCTATCCTAACCTGCCCTAACATGTTGATCCAGAGGAAGGCAAAAAAAACCCAAGTGGCAAACAGTAAGCTTCACATTGGGGAAAAAAATTCCTTCCCGACTCCACATACGGCAATCAGACTAGCTCCCTGGATCAACGCAGTATCTAGGAAACTATTGAATATAGCCTGTAATATTATACTTTTCAAGAAAGGCATCCAGTCCCTTCTTAAATTTTAGTAAGGAATCACTCATTACAACATTAGACGGCAGAGAGTTCCATAGTCTCACTGCTCTTACAGTAAAGAATCTGCGTCTGTGATTATGGCTAAACCTTCTTTCCTCCAGACGTAGAAGATGCCCCCTTGTCCCCGTCACAGGTCTAAGAGTAAAAAGATCATTAGAAAGGTGTCCCCTCATATATTTATACATTGTAATAAGATCACCCCTAAGCCTTCATTTTTCCAAACTAAATAACCCCAAGTGTAATAACCTGTCTTGGTATTGCAGACCCCCCAGTTCTCTAATAACCTTGGTCGCTCTTCTCTGCACCCGCTCCAGTTCAGCTATGTCTTTCTTATACACCGGAGACCAGAACTGCACACAGTATTCTAAGTGTGGTCGCACCAGTGACTTGTATAGAGGTAAAATTATGTTCTCCTCATGAGCATCTATGCCTCTTTTAATGCATCCCATTATTTTATTTGCCTTGGCAGCAGCTGCCTGACATTGGCCACTAAATGTGAGTTTGTCGTCCACCCATACACCCAGGTCTTTTTCAGTGACAGTTTTGCCCAGTGTTTTACAATTAAGCACATAATTATACATCTTATTTGTTCTACCCAAGTGCATGACCTTACATTTATCCCCATTAAAGCTCATTTGCCATTTATCAGCCCAAGCTTCTAGTTTACATAAATACTCCTGTAATATAAAATTATCCTCCTCTGTATTTATTCCTGCAGAGTTTAGTGTCATCTGCAAATATTGAAATACTACTCTGTATGCCCCCTACAAGGTCATTAATAAATATGTTAAAGAGAAGCGGCCCCAATACTGACCCCTGTGGTACCCCACTGCTAACCGTGACCCAGTCCGAGTGTGCTCCACTAACCACCCTTTGTTTTCTATCCATGAGCCAGTTCTTAACCCACTTACACATATTTTCCCCTATCCCCATTGTTCTCATTTTATGTATCAACCTTTTGTGTGGCACTGTATCAAAAGCTTTTGAGAAGTCCATGAACACCACGTCCACTGCATTCCCTTGGTCCAGTCCTGAACTTACCCCTTCATAAAAGCTTATCAGATTAGTCTGACAAGAACGGTCCCTCGTAAACCCATGCTGATACTGTGTCATGAGGTTATTCAGCTTCAGATACTCCAATATAGTATCCCTTAAAAAACCCTCCAGGATTTTACCCACAGTAGATGTTAAGCTCACTGGCCTATAATTTCCAGGTTCAGTTTTTGCCCCCTTTTTGAATATTGGCACCACATTTGCTATACGCCAGTCCTGTGGTACAGACCCCGTTTTTATGGAATCTTTAAAGATTAAAAATAATGGTCTATCTATGACTGTACTTAATTCCTGCAGTACTCGGGGGTGTATCCCATCCGGGCCCGGGGATTTGTCAACTTTAGTGATTTTTAGACGCCGCCGTACTTCCTGCTGGGTTAAGCAGGTGACATTTAATGGAGAAATTTTTTTATCTCTGATCATGTTATCTGTCATGGGATTTTCTTGTGTAAATACAGTTGAAAAAAAGTCATTTAACATATTGGCTTTTTCCTCATCCTCATCCACCATTTCACCCAGACTATTTTTAAGGGGACCAACACTATCATTTTTTAGTTTCTTGCTATTTATGTAGTTAAAGAATATTTTGGGATTATTTTTACTTTCTCTGGCAATGAATCTCTCTGCCTCAATCTTTGCTGTCTTGATTTGCTTTTTACAGAATTTATTCAGTCTTCTGTATTTATTTAATGCCTCATCACTAACTACTTGCTTTAATTCCCTAAACGCTTTCTTTTTGTCCCTTATTGCGCCCCTTACAGCTCTATTTAGCCATAGTGGTTTCCTCCTAATTCTAGCATGTTTATTCCCATAGGGTATATACTGTGCACAGGTCCTATTCAGGATACTAATAAACGTCTCCCATTTTCTTTGTGTATTTTTATGTCTCAGGATATCATCCCAGTTTATTGCACCAAGATCATCTCTCATCCGTTGGAAATTTGCCTTCCTGATGTTTAGTGTCCTTGTAACCCCTCGACTACACATCTTATTAAAGGATACATGAAAGCTTATTATTTTGTGATCACTATTACCCAAGTGACCCCCAACCCTTATATTTGATATGCGGTCTGGCCTGTTGGATAATATTAGGTCTAGCAGTGCCCCCCCTCTTGTTGGGTCCTGAACTAGTTGTGAAAGGTAATTGTCTCTCATAGTTGCCAAAAACTTATTACCTTTGCTGGAACTACAGGTTTCTGTTCCCCAATGTATTTCAGGGTAGTTGAAGTCCCCCATAATAATGACTTCTCCTTGAGTCGCTGCTTCATCTATTTGCTTTACGAGGATATTCTCTGTTGCTTCCATTATTTTAGGAGACTTATAACAAACCCCTATCAGTAATTTATTATTTTTCCCCCCTCCCCTAATCTCCACCCACAGAGACTCTATATCTTCATTAGATTCACAGATATCACGCAGGATGGGTTTTAAGGATGATTTTACATATAAACACACACCCCCACCTCGCTTATTTTTACGGTCATTTCTAAACAGACTATAGCCCTGTAAATTAACCGCCCAGTCGTGGCTCTCATCCAGCCAAGTCTTAGATATCCCCACCATGTCATAATTATGTTCCAACAAAATTAATTCTAATTCCGCCATTTTGTTAGTGAGGCTTCTGGCATTAGTATACATGCACTTTATGTATCTCTCTGAACCTCTATTCTTTCTTAAATTATTAACTGTTCTAACCCCACCCCCCATGCCACCCCCACCCCAATTTCATTATTTGTGCCCAAGTCTCTATCTGCACTGCCTTCCCCTCCTATAAAATGAATACCCTCCCCCCTAGTCCCTAGTTTAAAGACTCCTCCAACCTTCTAGCCATTTTCTCCCCCAGCACAGCTGCACCCTCCCCATTGAGGTGCAGCCCGTCCCTAGCATAGAACCTGTAGCCAACTGAGAAGTCAGCCCAGTTCTCCAGGAACCCAAACCCCTCCTTCCTACACCAATTCTTGAGCCACTTATTAACCTCCCTAATCTCCCGTTGCCTCTCTGGTGTGGCACGTAGTACAGGCAGTATTTCAGAAAATACCACGTTGGAGGTCCTTGCTTTAAGCTTGCAGCCTAATTCCCTGAAATCGTCTTTAAGGACCTTCCATCTACCTCTAACTTTGTCATTTGTGCCAATGTGCACCATGACCGCTGGGTCCTCATCAGCCCCTCCCAGTAATCTGTCAACCCGATCAGCGATGTGTCAGACACTGTTCGATGATCCCTGTCTTTGTGACAGATTGCCCTATCTGTTCCCCTAATAATTGAGTCCCCCACTACCAGCACCTGTCTGGCCTGCCCTGCTCTCCTAATTCCCCCCTTACTGGAGCAGACACTCCCCCGGGTTTCAGAGGACATGCCTGGCTGCAGCAGTGCTACCCCTGTACTGACAACCCCCTCATCTGCCAACTTTGCAAACTTATTGGGGTGTGCCAGATCAGGACTAGCCTCCCTGGCGCTCTTCCCTCTACCCCGCTTTCTAACTGTCACCCAGCTTCCTGTTGTGAATGGGTTTGAGATGAGTTCTGAGCAGAGGCTCCCTCTGGTGGTTACAAGCGGTACTAGTGAGGATTGTGAGGACTGGGAATCAGGTGTTACTGATTGGTCTTATGTAAGGGAGTCATTTTCCCATCAGGGTTGCCGGTGATCAATTGTTCTGGTCTGAATCCTTCTTTCCAGTTTCCCTTGTAGCCTGCTGTGTCGTGTCTGCATCTCCTGCTATCAGATAAGACAATTTCTTATTTTGTGTTTTTGCTTTATTTTTGCATTTTGTACTGCACTTCTTTGGGGGCCTTCAGGGTCCCCTCCGGGGGCTTCTGCCCTCTCAGTTTAGTTCAGCCACTGAGTTTTGTTCTTTTGCTTTTTCCAGTTTTTTCAGTGGCTGCTGTTTTGTTTTTGTTACACCAGAGAACTAATTTAGGTGGTAGAGGTCGTGTGATCTCAGGTGATTTTGAAATTAGTAGAGTTGGTGTTTTTTCAGGGTTTTCTGAGATTGCAGTGAGTACCCTTCCTATCCTTTTCTATTTAGTTAGTTTGGGCCCCAGCGTTTGCTCATACTATTTTCTTTCTGTGTCAGTATTTCCTCTTGTCTAACCGCCATTACATGTTTGGGGGCTTTCTATTATCTTTGGGGTTCTGCTCCGGGGCAGATAGCTTTCCTGTTTCTATCTTTAGGTGTAGTTAATTTCTCAGGCTGTGACGAGGCGTCTAGGACCAACGTAGGAACGCTCCACGGCTGCCTCTAGTTGCGGTGGTTAGTCAGGGTACTGCAATCTCATAGATTCCAACTGCTCTGGTGTATTTCCTTTTTTACCTGCACTCCTCAGCTACCGTAACATAACAGTATCACCGGCCATAAAAATTGTATGGTACTCACAGAAGGGAAAAAATATTTTGAAGGAAGAAAAGTTGTCAGAGATATTTTTCTGTTTGTTGCATTTTTTTTTTTTTTCCCTCTGTATCTCTGGGTGCTGGGGAGGATCTTTTCTCCCAATGGAGTTTGCACACTTGTCTGTACCTGAACATGACGCTATGGCGGTCTTATATCAAGGAATCATTGGAGAAGGGTCATATCAGACCATCCTCTTCACCCTTAGGTGCCGGTTTTTTCTTTGTGGCCAAAAAAGATGGTTCATTAAGGCCGTGTATTGATTATCGTCTCTTGAACAATATTACTGTGAAATATCAATACCCGTTACCCTTGATTTCTGACCTGTTTTCCAGGGTGAAAAACGCTACTTGGTTTACCAAGCTTGACCTCAGGGGGGCGTATAACCTTATTCGCATTAAGCACGGGGATGAATGGAAGACGGCATTTAACACCCTGAAGGGCATTTTGAGTACCTTGTGATGCCCTTTGGGCTCACTAATGCTCCTTCCGTCTTCCAGTCCTTCATGAATGACATTTTCAGGGATTTTGTGGACAAGTTTCTGATTGTTTATTTGGATGATATCTTGATTTTTTCTAATGACTGGGACTCTCATGTGAAACATGTTCGAACTGTATTCCAGATTTTGAGAGAGAATGCTCTGTATGTGAAGGGATCAAAGTGTCTTTTTGGCGTACAGAAGATCTCATTTCTGGGATTCATTTTGTCCCCATCTGTTATTGAAATGGACCCGGTCAAGGTTCAGGCCATCTGTGATTGGGTCCAACCTACTTCATTAAAGGCTCTTCAGAGATTTTTGGGTTTTGCCAATTTTTATCGTAAATTTATTGGTAATTTCTCGGTTATTGTTAAACCATTAACTGATTTGACCAGAAAGGGTTCTGATGTGGTGAATTGGCCTCCTGAGGCAGTCTCTGCGTTTCAGGAACTTAAGCAGAGATTCACTTCTGCTCCTGTTCTACGGCAGCCTGATGTTTCTCTGCCATTTCAGGTGGAGGTTGATGCCTCTGAAATTGGGGCAGGTGCCGTTTTGTCCCAAAAAGATCCAGAGACCTCTAAAAGTAACCCTTGTGCCTTTTTCTCTCGAAAATTTTCTCCTACTGAACGTAATTATGACGTGGGTAATCGGGAGTTATTGGCCATGAAGTGGGCTTTTGAAGAGTGGAGACATTGGCTGGAGGGAGCCAAACATCAGGTGGTGGTCCTTACGGACCATAAGAATCTGGTCTATCTGGAATCTGCCAAGCGACTCAATCCTAGACAGGCCAGGTGGGCCTTGTTTTTCACACGTTTTAATTTAGTGGTTTCCTTTCTTCCTGGCACTAAGAATGTTAAGGCGGATGCCCTCTCGAGGAGTTTCCTTGCGGACTCTCCTGAGCTATCTGATCCCTCTGTTATTTTGAAGGAGGGTGTAGTTCTTTCCGCCATCTCGCCCAATTTGAGACTTGCTCTGGAGGGGTGTCAGGAGGATAGGCCCGAGCGCTGCCCTGTTGGAAAATTGTTTGTCCCGGACCAATGGAAAAAGAGTGTGATGTCTGAGATTCATTGTTCCGCATTGGCTGGGCATCCCGGAATTTTTGGTACCAGAGACTTGGTTAGTCGGTCCTTTTGGTGGCCTACCTTGTCTCGCGATGTCAGGGAATTTGTGCAGTCCTGCGGGACTTGCTCTCGCTCCAAGCCTTGCTCTCGCTCTAGTGGTTTGTTGATGCCATTGCCTGTGCCCAAGAGACCATGGACCCATATCTCTATGGATTTCATTTCCGATCTTCCTGTTTCTCAGAGAATGACCACCATCTGGGTAATTTGTGATAGGTTTTCCAAAATGATACATCTTGTGCCATTACCTAAGTTGCCTTCCTCCTCTGAATTGGTGCCGTTGTTCCTTCAGCACGTGGTTCGCTTACACGGCATTCCTGAGAACATTGTGTCTGACAGAGGAGTCCAGTTTGTTTCCAGATTTTGGAGGACTTTTTGTTCTAAACTGGGTGTTCAATTGTCTTTCTCCTCGGCATTTCATCCTCAGACCAATGGTCAAACTGAGAGAACAAACCAGACATTGGAGACTTATCTAAGATGCTTTGTGTCTGCTGATCAGGATGACTGGGTCTCTTTTTTGCCTTTGGCTGAGTTTGCTCTTAATAATAGGGCTAGCTCTGCCACTTTGATGTCTCCGTTTTTCTGTAATTCTGGGTTTCACCCTCGATTTTCTTCAGGACAGACGGAGGCTTCTGTCTGTCCAGGTGTTGACTCTGTTGTTGAGCGTATGCAGCAGATTTGGGACCAGGTAGTGGAGAGGTTGTCCCTCTCTCAGGAGAAGGCCCAGCGGTTTGCTAGCCGGCATAGGACTGATGGTCCTCGGTTTAAAGTGGGGGACTTGGTCTGGTTGTCCTCAAAGAATATTCCTATGAGAGTAGCATCTCCTAAATTTAAGCCTAGGTTCATTGGACCTTATAAGATCATGGAGATTATTAATCCTGTTTCTTTTCGTTTGCTTCTTCCAGGGACATTTAAGATCCATAACGTGTTCCACAAGTCCTTGTTGAAGAGGTTTGTTGAGCCAGTGGTTCCTGCTGCTGTGCCTCCTGACCCTGTTTTGGTTGAGGGCAATCTGGAGTATGTGGTTGAGAAAATATTGGATTCTCGTTTTTCTAGACGAAGACTCCAGTATTTGATTAAATGGAGAGGTTATGGTCAGGAAGACAATTCTTGGGTGTTTGCATCGGACATCCATGCTAGGAGACTTATCCGTGCGTATCATAGAACTCATCCTGACCGACCTGGTTGCTCAAATGAGGGTTCGGTGACCCCTCATCAAGGGGGGGTACTGTTGTGAATGGGTTTGAGATGAGTTCTGAGCAGAGGCTCCCTCTGGTGGTTACAAGCGGTACTAGTGAGGATTGTGAGGACTGGGAATCAGGTGTTACTGATTGGTCTTATGTAAGGGAGTCATTTTCCCATCAGGGTTGCCGGTGATCAATTGTTCTGGTCTGAATCCTTCTTTCCAGTTTCCCTTGTAGCCTGCTGTGTCGTGTCTGCATCTCCTGCTATCAGATAAGACAATTTCTTATTTTGTGTTTTTGCTTTATTTTTGCATTTTGTACTGCACTTCTTTGGGGGCCTTCAGGGTCCCCTCCGGGGGCTTCTGCCCTCTCAGTTTAGTTCAGCCACTGAGTTTTGTTCTTTTGCTTTTTCCAGTTTTTTCAGTGGCTGCTGTTTTGTTTTTGTTACACCAGAGAACTAATTTAGGTGGTAGAGGTCGTGTGATCTCAGGTGATTTTGAAATTAGTAGAGTTGGGTGTTTTTTCAGGGTTTTCTGAGATTGCAGTGAGTACCCTTCCTATCCTTTTCTATTTAGTTAGTTTGGGCCCCAGCGTTTGCTCATACTATTTTCTTTCTGTGTCAGTATTTCCTCTTGTCTAACCGCCATTACATGTTTGGGGGCTTTCTATTATCTTTGGGGTTCTGCTCCGGGGCAGATAGCTTTCCTGTTTCTATCTTTAGGTGTAGTTAGTTTCTCAGGCTGTGACGAGGCGTCTAGGACCAACGTAGGAACGCTCCACGGCTGCCTCTAGTTGCGGTGGTTAGTCAGGGTACTGCAATCTCATAGATTCCAACTGCTCTGGTGTATTTCCTTTTTTACCTGCACTCCTCAGCTACCGTAACATAACTGCTTCCTACTTCAGTGTCCTGCAGCTCCACCCTAGCATCCCCCCCTCATCTATCCCATTGATTGTCTGCTCAGTGAGCAGAAGACTCCTTTCCATATTGTCTATGGATCTCAGTGTTGCCAGCTGCACATTTAGATCCAGGATTTGGGCTTCCAAATGCACAACGTGCTCACATCTCACACAGCAGTATGCACCCTCGACCGGCTGTTCAAGGACTGCATACATGTGGCAAGATGTACACTGGATGGCATTGGCAATAGTGAAGCACATATCTAATGGGGATTTCACCAGACAGCAAAGATAAGTAAAAATAAATAAAAAGTATTAATAAAATATAACAGCAATTCAGTAATTCCTCCCTTGTCAACTCCCTGAATCCAGTCACTGAATCTCAAGTCACACTTACCACTGTTCACACTTGCGCACCGGTCACACTCAGCTCGCTCACACTCGCTGAAGCAGAAGATTTAAAGAGATTTTTTTTTTTCTCCTTCAGCAGCAAATCACCCTGCTGCTCAAATGCACTTCCAAAAAAAAAATTGGTTGAGAAAATATTGGATTATCGTTTTTCTAGACAGAAACTCCAGTATTTGGTTAAGTGGAGAGGTTATGGTCAGGAGGACAATTCTTGGGTGTTTGCTTCGGACATCCATGCTAGGAGACTGATCCGTGCCTATCACCGAGCTCATCCTGATCGGTCTGGTTGCACAAGTGAGGGTTTGGTGACCCCTCCTTAAGGGGGGGGGTACTGTTATGAATGTGCTAGAGATGGTTTCTGAGCAGAGGCTCCCTCTGGTGGTTACAGACAGTACTGAACCTTTCAGCGAAGAATGGCAATCTCGGATCACTGACTGGTCTGATATAAGGGAGGTTCCCTCCCATGATGGTTGCCAGTGATCAATTGTTCTTGTCTCAATTGTGGTTCCTGGTTCATTTGGAAGTTTGGTGAGTCTTGCTTGCATCTTCTGCTTTCAGATAAGATATTTTCTGCTTTTATTTTGTGCTTGCTTTTTGCATAGTTCTCTGCACTTTTGTGGAGGCCAGCCGGGTCCCCTCCTGGGTCCTGTGCTCCTCTCAGTTTATCTGTAGCCACTGTTATTTGTTCATTTGCGTTTTCCTGTTTTTTCAGTGGCTGCGGCTTAGTTTTGTTACACCAGAGATCTGATTTAGGTGGTGGAGATCGTGTGATCTCAGGTGTTTTTACAATCAGAAGAGTTGGTATTTTTTAGGGTTTTTTTTGGATTGCAGTAAGAATCCTTTCCTGTACTTTTCATTCTAGACAGATTGGGCCCCAGCGTTTGCTCATTCTGTTTTCTGTCTGTGTCCGTGCTTCTTCTTGTCTAACTGCCATTACATGTTTGGGGGCTTCCTATTTTCTTTGGGGATCTGCTCCGGGGCAGATAGCTTTCCTCTTTCTGCCTTCAGGTGTAGTTATCTCTCAGGCTGTGACGAGGCGTCTAGGATCAACGTAGGAACGCTCCACGGCTACCTCTAGTTGTGTGGTTAGTTCAGGTTACTGCAATCCAATAAGTTCCAGCCTCTCTGGTGTATTGCCGATTTTGCTTTTTCTAATCAGCTACCTAAACATAACAGTTGTGGTTAGGGGTGTGTTGGGGTTATGGTTTGGATTAGGGTTAGGGGTATGTAGGGGTTATGGTTGTGGTTAGGAGTGTGTTGGGGTTAGGGTTGGAGTTAGAATTGAGGGGTTTCCACTATTTAGGCGCATCAGGGAGTCTCCAAACGCGACATGGTGCCACCATTGATTCCTGCAAATTTTGCGTTCAAAAAGTCAAACAGTGCTCCCTTTATTCCGAGCCCCGAAGTGTGCCCAAACAGTGGTTTACCCCCACATATGGGGTATCAGCGTACTCAGGAAAAATTGAACAACAACTTTGGGGGTCTAATTTCTCCTGTTACCCTTGGAAAAAAAATGGGGACTAAAAAAATTATTTTTGTGGAAAAAAATGATTTTTTATTTTCACGGCTCTGCGTTATAAACTTCTGTGAAGAACTTGGGGATTCAAAGTGCTCACCACACATCTAGAGGAGTTCCTTGGGGGATCTAGTTTCCAAAATGGGGTCACTTGGGGGGGTTTCTACTGTTTAGGCACATCATGGGCTCTGCAAACGTAACATGACGCCCATCAAGTCGGCATTACAAAACGTCACTACTTCCCTTCCGAGCCCCGACGTGTGCCCAAACAGTGGTTCCCCCCACATATGGGGTACCAGCGTACTCTGGACAAACAGTACAACAACTTTTGGGGTCCAATTTCTCCTGTTACCCTTGTGAAAATAAAAAATTGTGGGCTTAAAAATGATTTTTTGAGGAAAAAAATTATTTTTTATTTTCATGGCTTTGAGTTATAAACTTCTGTGAAGCACTTGGGGGTTCAAAGTGCTCACTACACATCTATATAAGTTCCTTGGGTGGTCTAGTTTCCAAAATGGGGTCACTTGGGGGGGTTTCCACAGTTTAGGCACATCAGGGGCTCTGCAAACGTAACATGATGCCCGCAGACCATTCCATCAAGTCAGCATTTCAAAACGTCACTACTTCCCTTCCGAGCCACGACGTGTGCCCATACAGTAGTTTTCTCCCACATATGGGATATCAGCATATTCAGGACAAATTGGACAACAATTTTTTGCATGTAATTTCTCCTGTTACTCTTGGGAAAAAAAAAATTGGGGACTAAAAGATCATGTTTGTGGAAAAAATATGATTTTTTTATTTAAATGCCCGGGCGTTATAAACTTCTGTGTAGCCCTTGGGGGTTCAAAGTGCTCACAACACATCTAGAGGAGTTCCTTGCGGGGTCTTCTTTCCAGAATGGGGTCACTTGTGGGGGGTTTCTTCTGTTTAGGCACATCAGGGGCTCTGCAAACGTAACAAGATGCCCGCAGACCATTCCATCAAGTCGGCATTTCAAAGCCTCACTACATCCCTTCCAAGCCCTGACGTGTGCACAAACAGTGGTTCCCCCCCACATATTGTCCAGGACAAACTGGACAACAACTTTTGGGGTCTAATTTCTCCTGTAACCATTGTGAAAATAAAAAATAGGGGGCTAAAAAATCATTTTTTGAGAAAAAATTATTTTTTATTTTCACGGCTCTGCGTTATAAACTTCTGTGAAGCACCTGGGGGTTCAAAATGCTCATTGTGCATCTAGATAAGTTCCTTAGGGGGTCTAGTTTCCAAAATGGGGTAATTTGTGGGGGAGCTCCAAAGTTTAGCCACACAGGGGCTCTCCAAACACGAAATGGTGTCCGCTAATGATTGGAGCTAATTTTCCATTAAAAAAGTCAAATGGCGCTCCTTCCCTTCTGAGCCCTGCCATGCGCCCAAACAGTGGTTCCCCCCCACATATGGGGCACCAGCGTACTCAGGAAAAACTGGAAACAACTTTTGGGGTCCAATTTATCCTATTACCCTTGGGAAAATAAAAAATAGCGGGCTAAAAAATGATTTTTGAGGAACAAAAATGATTTTTTTATTTTCACTGATCTGCGTTTATAAACTTCTGTGAAGCACTTGGGGGTTCAAAGTGCTCACTACACATCTAGATAAGCTCCTTGGGGGTCTAGTTTCCAAAGGGGTCACTTGTGGGGCGTTTCTACTGTTTAGGCACATCATGGGCTCTGCAAACGCAACATGACGCCCGCAGAACATTCCATCAAGTCTACATTCCAAAATGGCACGCCTTCCCTTCTGAGCTCACCCATGCGCCAAAATAGTGGTTCTCCCCCCCACATAAAGCAACAAAATGAACAGACATTTTCCCACGCTGCAGAGTTCACCGCGGGTCAGCCTGTGAGTGAGCGGAGCATCAGTGACGTCAGCGCTAGTCAATGAGTCACTGATGATGCCGCCGACAGCATCTAATTCATTCAGTGGTTTACAGCCGGGATGGTCGCATTAGCACCGCTCCCGGTTGTAAACTGTTTAACCCCTTGAGATGGATTGCGGTGTGGGACTTGGCTGTACGGCGGACAGGTATTGGTAAATTGTTGCTTTTTTATTTTGTTTTTTTTCCAGGAGAACGAGGGCTTCGATTGGATTGGGAGTTTAATAAAGATGGAAAACCTGTGTGTTGTATTATTTCATTAACCCCTTTGTGACATCAGATGTACTATCCCATCCATGGTACCTGGGCCCGTAAGACCATGGACAGGATAGTACGTCACATGCGATCGGACGCGCTCACGAGGGAAGCGCGGCCAATCGCGGCCGGGTGTAAGCTGATTCTCACAGCTGACACCTGGCACTAAGTGCCAGGAGCAGTCACGGACCGCTCCCGGAACTTTAACCCCAGGCACACTGCAATCAAACATGATCGCAGACTTCCGGTGGCATAGGGAAGCATCGCGCAGGGAGGGGGCTCCCTGCGTGCTTCCCTGAGACCCTCAGAACGCGATGTGATCGCGTTATTCTGAGGGCCTCCTCCCTGCAGGCCCCCAGATCCAAGATGGCGCGGGGTCCTTCCGGGTCCTGCAGGGAGGTGGCTTGTCAGTGCCTGCTGAGAGCAGGCACCGGCAAGCCTTCTGCACTGCCTGTCAGATCGCTAATCTGACACAGTGCTCTGCAAGTGGCAGATCAGCGATCTGACATTATATAGTAATGTTCCACACTGGGACAATGTTAAAAAAAATAACAGTGTAAAAATATTTTTTTAAAAGTCCCTAAATAAATATGAAAAAAAAATTCCCCAATAAACACATTATTATTATGTAAATAAAAAAAACAATAAAAGTACACATATTTAGTATCGCCGCATCCATAACGACCTGCCCTATAAAACTGTCCCACTAGTTAACCCCTTTAGTAAACCCCTTAAAAAAAGAAAAAACAAGACAAAAAAAACAATCTTTATCATCATACCGCTGAACAAAAAGAGGAATGACACGCGATCAAAAAGATGGATATAAATAAACATAATACCACTGAAATCGTCATCTTGTCCCGCAAAAAATGAGCCGCCATACAGAGTCATCAGCGAAAAAATAAAAAAGTTATAGCTCTCGGAATAAAGCGATGCAAAAATAATTTTTTATATAAAATAGTTTGTTATTGTATAAAAGCGCCAAAACATAAAAAAATGATATAAATGAGGTATCGTTATAATAGTACTGACCCGATGAATAAAACTGCCTTATCAATTTTACCACACACTGAATGGTATAAACGACCCCCCCAAAAGAAATTCATGAATTGCTGGTTTTTGTTCATTCTGCCTCCCAAAAATCGGAATAAAAAGCGATCAAAAATTGTCATGTGCACGAAAATGGGAGCAATAAAACCGTCAACTCGTCCCGCAAAAAACAAGACCTCACATGACTCTGTGGGGCCAAAATATGGAAAAATTATAGCTCTCAAAATGTGATGCAAAAACTATTTTTTGCAATAAAAAGTGTCTTTTAGTGTGTGACAGCTGCCAAACACAAAAATCCGATATAAAAACTCGCTATAAATAGTAAATCAAACCCCCCTTTATCACCCCCTTAGTTAGGGAAAAATAATAAAATTTTAAAAAATTATTTATTTCCATTTTCCCATTAGGGTTAGGGATGGGGCTAAAGTTAGGGTTGGGGCTAAAGTTAGGGTTGGGGCTAGAATTGGGGTTAGGGTTGGGATTAGGGTTAGGGTGTGTTAGGGTTAGGTTTGTGGTTAGGGTTGGGATTAGAGTAAGGGGTGTGTTGGGGTTAGGGTTGGAGTTAGAATTGGGGGGTTTCCACTGTTTAGGCAAGGTGACATTAACCCCTTATTACCCCATATGCCACTGCTACACGGCAGTGGGAAGAGAGAGGCGCATCTTACAGATGCGCCTTTTCTGGGGTGGCTGGGGAAGATGTTTTTAGCCAGGGGGGGCCAAAAACCATGATCCCTTTCTAGGCTCTTAATATCTGCCCTCCGCCACTGGCTTTCCCTCTCTGGCAAAGAAAATTGCGCGGGAGCCCACACAATTTTTTTCCGTGAATACATCCTTTTATTAAATACCTACAGCTCCCAAATTTTACACACACATAGTACTAACAGTAGTAGTTACTGACATATATAAAACAAAATGTTGTGCAATGGTTTACTATATGTAAACCATGTCTCCCATCCTGTCGGCTACTGCAGAGATTCTACAGGAGCCGACAAATTAATTAACGGCTATTCTGCTATTTATCTCTCTATGATATATAAATATATATATATATATATATATATACTAGAAAAAGGCACGATGCTATCGCATCGGGAGTGCGGTGAAATGAACATCTATGTATCCTTAGTGATGCTAACACCGCCGGAAGATCAGCAATACCGCTAACAGCTGATAGATCAGCAACGCGGCGATGGGCGACCAATCACATCAGCTGCTAGCGGTATTCAAATCTGGCGCCAATACCGCTAGCAGCTGATTAGTCGCCAGCCTTGGCGCGGGATTGAAATCCCCCGCCAAAGTCGTGCGGCACCGCTCATTGGCTGAGCTGCCGGCGGCTGAGCCAATGAGTGGCGCGGGATTCAAATCCCCCGCCAAAGCCGCGCGGCACAGCTCAGATAATAGATAGATAGATAGATAATAGAGAGATAGTAGACAGATAGATAGACAAGAGATAGATAGATAGATAGATAGATAGATAGATAGATAGATAGATAGATAGATAGTGGGTTAGTGACATGGTGGGCATATCTGAGACATGGCTGGATGAGAGCCACGACTGGGCTGTTATTTTACAGGGCTATAGTCTGTTTAGTAATTACCGTACAAATAAGCGAGGGGGGGGGGTGTTTTATATATAAAATCATCCTTAAAACCCATCCTGCGTGATAATATATGTGAATCTAATGAAGATGTAGTGTCCCTGTGGGTGGAGATAAGGGGAGGGGGAAAAAATAGTAAATTACTGAGAGGGGTTTGTTATAAGTCTCCAAAAATAATGGAAGAAACGGAGAATATCCTCGTAAGGCAAATAGATGAAGCAGCAACTCAAGGAGAAGTCATTATTATGGGGGACTTCAACTACCCTGAAATACATTGGGGAACAGAAACTGCAGTTCCAGTAAAGGTAATAGGTTTTTGACAACTATGAGGGACAATTACCTTTCACAACTAGTTCAGGACCCAACAAGAGGGGGGGCACTGCTAGACCTAATATTAACCAACAGGCCAGACCGCATATCAAAAATAAGGGTTGGGGGTCACTTGGGTAATAGTGATCACAAAATAATAAGTTTTCAGGTATCCTTTAATAAGATGTGTAGTAGAGGGGTTACAAGGACACTAAACATCAGGAAGGCGAATTTCCAACGGATGAGAGATGATCTTAGTGCAATAAACTGGGACAATATCCTGAGATATAAAAATACACAAAGAAAATGGGAGACGTTTATTAGCATCCTGAATACGACCTGTGCACAGTATATACCCTATGGGAATAAACATGCTAGAATTAGGAGGAAACCACTATGTCTAAATAGAGCTGTAAGGGGCGCAAATAAGTGACAAAAAGAAAGCATTTAGGGAATTAAAGCAAGTAGTTAGTGATGAGGCATTAACATATTTATTAATGACCTTGTAGGGGGCATACAGAGTAGTATTTCAATATTTGCAGATGACACTAAACTCTGCAGGGTAATAAATACAGAGGAGGATAATTTTATATTACAGGAGGATTTATGTAAACTAGAAGCTTGGGCTGATAAATGGCAAATGAGCTTTAATGGGGATAAATGTAAGGTCATGCACTTGGGTAGAACAAACAAGATGTATAATTATGTGCTTAATTGTAAAACACTGGGCAAAACTGTCACTGAAAATGACCTGGGTGTATGGGTGGACGACAAACTCACATTTAGTGGCCAGTGTCAGGCAGCTGCGGCAAGGGCAAATAAAATAATGGGATGCATTAAAAAGGCATAGATGCTCATGAGGAGAACAATATTTAGACTTGAGAGTCCTCAGTGGTTGATACCTTTTAATGGCTAACTGAAAAGATGGTAACAAATTGCAAGCTTTCGAGACTACGCAGGTCTCTTCATCAGGCATGAGGAGAACATAATTTTACCTCTATACAAGTCACTGGTGCGACCACACTTAGAATACTGTATACAGTTCTGGTCTCCGGTGTATAAGAAAGACATAGCTGAACTGGAGCGGGTGCAGAGAAGAGCGACCAAGGTTATTAGAGACCTGGGGGGTCTGCAATACCAAGACAGGTTATTACACTTGGGGTTATTTAGTTTGGAAAAACGAAAGCTTAGGGGTGATCTTATTACAATGTATAAATATATGAGGGGACAGTACAAAGACCTTTCTAATGATCTTTTTATTCTTAGACCTGTGACGGGGACAAGGGGGCATCCTCTACGCCTGGAGGAAAGAAGTCATAATCACAGACGCAGATTCTTTACTGTGAGAGCAGTGAGACTATGGAACTCTCTGCTGTTGTGAATATGTTTGAGATGAGTTCTGAGCGGAGGCTCCCTCTGGTGGTTGCAAGCGGTGCGTGTCTGTCCAGTGAAGATTGTGAGGACTGGGAATCAGGTGTTACTGATTGGTCTTATATAAAGGGAGTCACCTTCCCATCAGGGTTGCCGGTGATCAATTGTTCTGGTCTGGATCCTTTATTCCTGTTTCCCTTGTAGCCTGCTGTGTCGTGTCTGCATCTCCTGCTAACAGATAAGACATTTTCTTCTTTTGTGTTTGTGCTATATTTTTGCATTTTGTCCTGCACTTCTGTGGGGGCCTTCAGGGTCCCCTCCGGGGGATTCTGCCCTCTCAGTTTTGTTCAGCCACTGATGTTTGTACTTTTGCTTTTTCCAGTTTTTTCAGTGGCTGCTGTTTTGATTTTGTTACACCAGAGAACTAATTTAGGTGGAAGAGGTCGTGTGCTCTCAGGTGTTTTTGAAATTAGTAGAGTTGGTGCCTTTCAGGGTTTTCTGGGATTGCAGTAAGTACCCTTCCTATCCTTTTCTATTTAGTTAGTTTGGGCCCCAGCGTTTGCTCATACTATTTTCTTTCTGTGTCAGTATTTCATCTTGTCTAACCGCCATTACATGTTTGGGGCTTTCTATTATCTTTGGGGTTCTGCTCCGGGGCAGATAGCTTTCCTATTTCTATCTTTAGGTGTAGTTAGTTTCTCAGGCTGTGACGAGGCGTCTAGGACCAACGTAGGAACGCTCCAC
>JARQOD010000007.1:157780649-157886675 GCA_033576555.1 Oophaga sylvatica | reverse complement strand
AAAATATATGCTCTAAATTATAAGCAGAACAAGACTAAGCAGTGTATGGGGGTGAGTCCGTTCCTCGTCGTGGTGCCCCTGGAAAATGCCTGCTGCTGCAGGCTAAACTCAACACGGACAAATACTGTTGTAATTTAAAACTTTTGTGACAGCAAGAACGCAAGGATGAAAAATTCATACTTTTACAGATTACAAGTACAGGAATCTCTGTCAAAAATAAGAATATGATGAAGAAGATGAAGATGAAGTAGAATATGAAGAAGAATAATAGTTGAATAAGAACAATATGAGTAATGTTAACAAAAAGATGAATAGCAAGAAGTTTAAGAAGAAGATAAAGAAGGTGAAGATGAAGAATAATTTGATGAAAAAGATGATGCTGCTGAAGATTATGAAGGAGAAAGTGTGTCAAAAGTTAAAAAGGTGAAGAGCATGGAAGTTGTGAAACATACATATTTGCCAAAATAGAAAAAAGGTTAACAACATTGTCAATTTGTTCGTCAATCCGAACATCTTTACAAAAAAAAATATTAATGCTATTCCATTTGATTGGGTTAAATATCAATGCCTTTAATGTCTCCTCAACCTCCCCCAATACATTCTACATTACTCTTTGTTGTTTTCCTTCATGTACAATTAACCAACAAGGCAAGAATGGGCTTTTTTTTAATTCCGACATTTTTTTCCCATAGATTTACATTGTATTTCCGGTATCGGGTATTGCCGATATTTCTTGTGTATCGGCGATACCATTCCGATCCGATACTTTTGGATATCGGAAAGTATCGCTCAACTCTAGTTACCTGCCAATGCTTTGCGAAGTGATTATGCAACTGATAACCTTTCTTTCCCTAGGAATGATGCTGATAGTGATGTATCTGTGCCATCTGAACCTGTTAACCCTTTCTCTGAAGTAGTAGATGTGTCCACAGGTACAGGAGCGTTCAGCCACGTCACTCTGCGGAGTGAGATGGCTGAGGAACCCCTAGCAGGAGCAAGCGACAGTGCTCAAGGAAATGTGGAGGTACATGGGAACCGTGAGGAAGGTGACGCCATGACACTGACCAGTGCCACCGAGGAAGGTAACTGGCCCATAAGTAGCACTGCTCCTGAAGTGTTGGGGGTGGATGGGGAAGTAAAACCCATAGCAGCGCCTGCTGATGGGTCTGTAGAAATCCCCGGGGAGACTGCATATGTAGCTGCTGTCACCCACAGTCAGAGTGCCCGGATCGCAGGTAGTGCCCTGCCATCTGGACCCTCCTCCGCTACAGGAGAGACTGAACCAGAGGTGGACCCAGAGCCGGTCCCAGAGGGTCCCAGTGAGGAAGGAACCCTGACGTCACTTCTGACTGCCTCCAGCCAGGAGTTCCAGGCCACTCTGCACTCAGATGCGAGCCTGGAGAACTTGAGGCACCTCGCCGAGACGCCCACCTCCGTGACTGATAAGGAGAGGGTGTTCTGGGAACGAGGAAGGTTGTACCGGGAGACAGTACCCGGAGATTCCCAAAAGGAGTGGTTGAGGGAAAAGCAGCTGGTCGTCCCGCAGTTCCGAGGTGAGTTGTTGCGGATTGCCCATGAGATTCCACTCGCTGGACACTTGGGGATCAGCAAAACTAAGGCACGGCTGTCTCAACACTTCTATTGGCCCAAGATGGGGACAGATGTGACTAACTACTGCCGCTCCTGTATCACCTGTCAAAGAGTGGGGAAGGCGGGGCCTGCTCTTAAGGCTCCCCTGATCCCGTTGCCAGTGATAGAGGAGCCTTTCCAGAGGATCGCGGTGGACATTGTGGGCCCGCTGGCCGTGCCCAGCAGCTCTGGAAAGCGATACATTCTTACTGTGGTAGACTACGCTACCCGGTACCCGGAGGCAGTAGCTCTGTCCTCAACTAAGGCAGATAAGGTGGCGGATGCACTGGTGACCATCTTTTCACGGGTAGGATTTCCCATGGAGATGCTTACCGATCAAGGGACCCAATTTATGTCTAGCCTAATGGAGGCTCTCTGCAGCAAAATGCAGGTGACACGTATGGTATCGAGTGAGTATCACCCACAGACCAATGGTTTGTGTGAGCGCTTTAACGGTACCCTCAAACAGATGCTCCGCATGCTGGTTGAGACCCAGGGACGCGATTGGGAGTGGTACCTCCCACACCTGCTATTTGCCTACAGAGAAGTCCCGCAGGCCTCGAGGGGGTTCTCCCCCTTTGAGCTCCTGTATGGCAGGCGAGTCCGGGGACCCCTTGGGTTGATAAGAGAATCCTGGGAAGATGAGCCAAACCCCACAGAAGTGTCCATCGTGGATTATGTCATGCGCTTCCGCGACAAGATGCAGACCTTGACGCAGCTGGTGCATGACAACATGACGGAGTCTCAAGCTGACCAGAAGCACTGGTACGACCAGAACGCCCGGGAGCGGACCTACCAGGTGGGTCAAAAGGTGTGGGTGCTGGTCCCCGTACAAACAGATAAGCTTCAGGCAGCCTGGGAAGGCCCGTACGTCGTGCACCAACAGCTCAACCCAGTCACCTACGTGGTCACGCTTGACCACACTCGGGGTAGGCGCAAGGCCTTTCACGTCAACATGATGAAGGTCCATCACGAACGTGAAGCCTGCGTCCTACCGGTCTGCAACCTACCCGAGGACGGGGAGGAGGACCCCCTCCTGAACATGCTGGCCCAAGCCAAGGCCAATGGGTCCATTGAGGACATGGAGGTAAAATGCCTCGCTAACCGTCTCCCAGCGGTTGCAGTTGCTGGCCACACTGGAACCCTTCCGGGCCGTGTTCACTAACCGACCCGGAAGGACCAAGTTGGCAGTCCATGAGGTGGACACCGGGAATCATGCCCCATTACGGCGGACACCTTATCGGATCTCTGAGGAGGTGCAGCAGATTATGCGCCAAGAGATCAATGAGATGTTGCAGCTGGGGGTGATCCGACGGTCCAAAAGCACGTGGGCCTCACCTGTAGTTCTCGTGCCTAAAAAGGATCGGACCACCTGGTTCTGTGTGGACTACAGGGGGCTAAACACCCTCACTACCTCTGATGCGCACCCAATGCCACGCATCGAGGATCTGCTGGAGCGGTTGGCGAATGCCAAGTACATATCCATCATGGATTTAAGCCGGGGATAATGACAGATTCCCCTGAGCCCTGCGGCACAGGAGAAATCTGCCTTTATCACCCCTTTTGGACTGTACGAGTACACGGTCATGCCTTTCGGCATGAAAATGCCCCTGCCACTTTTCAGCGGATGGTCAACCACCTGCTTCAGGGACTGGAGGAGTACGCTGTGGCGTACCTGGACGACATTGCCGTCTTCAGTTCCACCTGGGAGGAACACCTTCAGCATCTCCAGTAGGTGCTCAAGCGTATTCACCAGGCAGGTCTGACCATCAAGTCGGGAAAATGCCAGATGGGCATGAGGGAGGTCCACTACCTGGGGCACCAGGTAGGCGGGGGTTCCATGAGTCCGGAGCCAGAGAAAGTGGACGCGATCGTGTCCTGGCCCACCCCCAGGACCAAAAAACAGGTGAAGTCCTTCCTGGGCACTGTAGGGTACTATAGGCGTTTCGTACAGAACTATAACGCCATTGCAAAACCCTTGACGGACCTCACCAAGGGCGGTCTACCCTAAACAGTCAGCTGGACTGATGACTGTGAGGTGGCATTCCGAGCTTTAAAAACAGCCCTGTGCAGCTCTCCAGTGTTGAAAGCCGTCGACAGCAGTCGGCCATTCCTGGTACAGACCGACGTGTTATGTTTCGGTAGCTGAGGAGTGCAGGTAAAAAAGGCAATACACCAGAGCAGTTGGAATCTATGAGATTGCAGTACCCTGACTAACCACCACAACTAGAGGCAGCCGTGGAGCGTTCCTACGTTGGTCCTAGACGCCTCGTCACAGCCTGAGAAACTAACTACACCTAAAGATAGAAATAGGAAAGCTATCTGCCCCGGAGCAGAACCCCAAAGATAATAGAAAGCCCCCAAACATGTAATGGCGGTTAGACAAGATGAAATACTGACACAGAAAGAAAATAGTATGAGCAAACGCTGGGGCCCAAACTAACTAAATAGAAAAGGATAGGAAGGGTACTTACTGCAATCCCAGAAAACCCTGAAAGGCACCAACTCTACTAATTTCAAAAACACCTGAGATCACACGACCTCTTCCACCTAAATTAGTTCTCTGGTGTAACAAAATCAAAACAGCAGGCTACAAGGGAAACTGGAATAAAGGATTCAGACCAGAACAATTGATCACCGGCAACCCTGATGGGAAGGTGACTCCCTTATATAAGACCAGTCAGTAACACCTGATTCCCAGTCCTCACAATCTTCACTGGACAGACTAGCACTGCTTGTAACCACCAGAGGTAGCCTCTGCTCAGAACTCATCTCAAACCCATTCACAACAGTACCCCCCCCTTGAGGAGGGGTCACCGAACCCTCATTTGAGCAACCAGGTCGGTCAGGATGAGTTCTATGATACGCACGGATAAGTCTCCTAGCATGGATGTCCGAAGCAAACACCCAAGAATTGTCTTCCTGACCATAACCTCTCCATTTAACCAAATACTGGAGTTTCCGTCTAGAAAAACGAGAATCTAATATTTTCTCACACACATACTCCAGATTGCCCTCAACCAAAACAGGGTCAGGAGGCACAGCAGCAGGAACCACTGGCTCAACAAACCTCTTCAACAAGGACTTGTGGAACACGTTATGGATCTTAAATGTCCCTGGAAGAAGCAAACGAAAAGAAACAAGATTAATAATCTCCATGATCTTATAAGGTCCAATGAACCTAGGCTTAAATTTAGGAGATGCTACTCTCATAGGAATATTCTTTGAGGACAACCAGACCAAGTCCCCCACTTTAAACCGAGGACCATCAGTCCTATGCCGGTTAGCAAACCGCTGGGCCCTCTCCTGAGAGAGGGACAACCTCTCCACTACCTGGTCCCAAATCAGTTGCATACGCTCCACAACAGAGTCAACACCTGGACAGACAGAAGCCTCCGTCTGTCCTGAAGAAAATCGAGGGTGAAACCCAGAATTACAGAAAAACGGAGACATCAAAGTAGCAGAGCTAGCCCTATTATTAAGAGCAAACTCAGCCAAAGGCAAAAAAGAGACCCAGTCATCCTGATCAGCAGACACAAAGCATCTTAGATAAGTCTCCAATGTCTGGTTTGTTCTCTCAGTTTGACCATTGGTCTGAGGATGAAATGCCGAGGAGAAAGACAATTGAACACCCAGTTTAGAACAAAAAGTCCTCCAAAATCTGGAAACAAACTGGACTCCTCTGTCAGACACAATGTTCTCAGGAATGCCGTGTAAACGAACCACGTGCTGAAGGAACAACGGCACCAATTCAGAGGAGGAAGGCAACTTAGGTAATGGCACAAGATGTATCATCTTGGAAAACCTATCACAAATTACCCAGATGGTGGTCATTCTCTGAGAAACAGGAAGATCGGAAATGAAATCCATAGAGATATGGGTCCATGGTCTCTTGGGCACAGGCAATGGCATCAACAAACCACTAGAGCGAGAGCAAGGCTTGGAGCGAGAGCAAGTCCCGCAGGACTGCACAAATTCCCTGACATCACGAGACAAGGTAGGCCACCAAAAGGACCGACTAACCAAGTCTCTGGTACCAAAAATTCCGGGATGCCCAGCCAACGCGGAACAATGAATCTCAGACATCACACTCTTTTTTCCACTGGTCCGGGACAAACAATTTTCCAACAGGGCAGCACTCGGACCTATCCTCCTGACATCCCTCCAGAGCAAGTCTCAAATTGGGCGAGATGGCGGAAAGAACTACACCCTCTTTCAAAATAACAGAAGGATCAGATAACTCAGGAGAGTCCGCAAGGAAACTCCTCGAGAGGGCATCCGCCTTAACATTCTTAGTGCCAGGAAGAAAGGAAACCACAAAATTAAAACGTGTGAAAAACAAGGCCCACCTGGCCTGTCTAGGATTGAGTCGCTTGGCAGATTCCAGATAGACCAGATTCTTATGGTCCGTAAGGACCACCACCTGATGTTTGGCTCCCTCCAGCCAATGTCTCCACTCTTCAAAAGCCCACTTCATGGCCAATAACTCCCGATTACCCACATCATAATTACGTTCAGTAGGAGAAAATTTTCGAGAGAAAAAGGCACAAGGGTTACTTTTAGAGGTCTCTGGATATTTTTGGGACAAAACGGCACCTGCCCCAATTTCAGAGGCATCAACCTCCACCTGAAATGGCAGAGAAACATCAGGCTGCCGTAGAACAGGAGCAGAAGTGAATCTCTGCTTAAGTTCCTGAAATGCAGAGACTGCCTCAGGAGGCCAATTCACCACATCAGAACCCTTTCTGGTCAAATCAGTTAATGGTTTAACAATAACCGAGAAATTACCAATAAATTTACGATAAAAATTGGCAAAACCCAAAAATCTCTGAAGAGCCTTTAATGAAGTAGGTTGGACCCAATCACAGATGGCCTGAACCTTGACCGGGTCCATTTCAATAACAGATGGGGACAAAATGAATCCCAGAAATGAGATCCTCTGTACGCCAAAAAGACACTTTGATCCCTTCACATACAGAGCATTCTCTCTCAAAATCTGGAATACAGTTCGAACATGTCACATGAGAGTCCCAGTCATTAGAAAAAATCAAGATATCATCCAAATAAACAATCAGAAATTTGTCCACAAAATCCCTGAAAATGTCATTCATGAAGGACTGGAAGACGGAAGGAGCATTAGTGAGCCCAAAGGGCATCACCAGGTACTCAAAATGCCCTTCAGGGGTATTGAATGCCGTCTTCCATTCATCCCCGTGCTTAATGCGAATAAGGTTATACGCCCCCCTGAGGTCAAGCTTGGTAAACCAAGTAGCGTTTTTCACCCTGGAAAACAGGTCAGAAATCAAGGGTAACGGGTATTGATATTTCACAGTAATATTGTTCAAGAGACGATAATCAATACACGGCCTTAATGAACCATCCTTTTTGGCCACAAAGAAAAAACCGGCACCTAAGGGTGAAGAGGATGGTCTGATATGACACTTCTCCAATGATTCCTTGATATAAGACCGCATAGCGTCATGTTCAGGTACAGACAAGTTAAAAAGGCGACCTTTAGGGAATTTACTACCCGGCACTAATTCAATAGCGCAGTCATAGCTCCTATGGGGAGGCAAGGATGCAGATTTACTTTCGCTAAACACATCAGAAAAATCAATCAAAAAGTCAGGAACATCCTGAGCCTGGGGGGAGGCAGAAAAAACAGGAGTGTTGGTATTAACACATTGGCAGCCCCAACTGGTTACAGACACAGATTTCCAATCCAAAACAGGATTATGAGACTGTAACCAAGGAAAACCCAGCACGATAATGTCATGCAGATTATACAGAACCAAAAATTTGCAGCACTCCTGGTGATCAGGTTCAACCCTCATTATCACCTGAGTAGAAAACTGGGGTTTATTCTCAGCCAAAGGGGTAGAATCGATCCCCAGTAGGGGAATAGACTTCTGTAGGGGTATCAAGGGAAATCCACAACGTTTAGCAAAATCATAATCCATCAGATTAATAGCTGCTCCAGAATCAACGAAAGCCTGAGCAGAAAATGAGGACAGAGAGCATATCAGAGTGACAGTTAATAAAAATTTAGTCTGAACACTACCCAAGACAACTGAGCGTGCAAAACGTCTTCCCCGCTTAGGGCAGACTGAAATAGCATGAGAGGCATCACCACAGTAGAAACATAACCCATTGCGCTTTCGAAACTCATGACGCTGTGCCCCAGACACCACTCTATCACACTGCATGGGTTCAGAAGCTGGTTCACAAGGCAACACCATTCCACGCATACTTCTCCGCTCACGCAAACGTCTGTCAATTTGAATCGCTAATGACATAGAATCATTGAGACCAGAGGGGACAGGGAATCCCACCATAACATCCTTTACATTATCTGACAGACCCTTCCGGAAAAGGGCTGCCAAAGCGTCGTCATTCCATTTGGTCAGGACTGCCCACCTACGGAATCTCTGACAGAATAACTCAGCGTCATCAAGCCCCTGATTTAATGCCAACAAGGCTTTTTCAGCTTGATCAGTGACATTAGGCTCATCGTACAATAACCCCAAGGCCTGAAAAAATGCATCAACATCACTCAAAACAGGATCCCCAGGTATCAGGGAAAAAGCCCAATCCTGAGGATCGCCGCGCAGGAGAGAGATGATAATTTGAACCTGCTGCGCTGCGTTCCCTGAGGACTTAGATTTTAAGGCAAAAAACAATTTACAATTATTTTTGAAATTCTGAAACTTAGCTCGATCCCCTAAAAACAAATCTGGCATGGGAATCCTAGGTTCCACAACAGGCAACCCAGCAAGATAGATAGCAATACTCCGAACCTCAGTGGCATGCTGATCCACACGGCCAGACAACTGTGCAAACTCCATTGAGAGAAAAGATCCTCCCCAGCACCCAGAGATACAGAGGGAAAAAAAAATGCAACAAACAGAAAAATATCTCTGACAACTCTGACAACCTTTTTTCTTTCACAATATTTTTTCCCTTCTGTGAGTACCATACAATTTTCAATTTTTAGGCCGGTGATACTGTTATGTTTCGGTAGCTGAGGAGTGCAGGTAAAAAAGGCAATACACCAGAGCAGTTGGAATCTATGAGATTGCAGTACCCTCACTAACCACCACAACTAGAGGCAGCCGTGGAGCGTTCCTACGTTGGTCCTAGACGCCTCGTCACAGCCTGAGAAACTAACTACACCTAAAGATAGAAATAGGAAAGCTATCTGCCCCGGAGCAGAACCCCAAAGGTAATAGAAAGCCCCCAAACATGTAATGGCGGTTAGACAAGATGAAATACTGACACAGAAAGAAAATAGTATGAGCAAACGCTGGGGCCCAAACTAACTAAATAGAAAAGGATAGGAAGGGTACTTACTGCAATCCAAGAAAACCCTGAAAGGCACCAACTCTACTAATTTCAAAAACACCTGAGATCACACGACCTCTTCCACCTAAATTAGTTCTCTGGTGTAACAAAATCAAAACAGCAGGCTACAAGGGAAACTGGAATAAAGGATTCAGACCAGAACAATTGATCACCGGCAACCCTGATGGGAAGGTGACTCCCTTATATAAGACCAGTCAGTAACACCTGATTCCCAGTCCTCACAATCTTCACTGGACAGACTAGCACTGCTTGTAACCACCAGAGGGAGCCTCTGCTCAGAACTCATCTCAAACCCATTCACAACACCGACGCCAGCGAATTTGGCCACGGTGCTGTACTCAGCCAGGTTGATTCGGGGAACCAGGAGCACCCCGTGTTGTTCCTGAGCCGGAAACTTCTGCAGAGGGAAGTGGCATACTCCACCATCGAGAAGGAGTGCCTGGCCATGGTCTGGGCACTGCAACGTTTGCAGCCCTATCTGTACGGGCGCACCTTCAAGGTGGTCACTGACCACAACCCTCTGAGCTGGCTGCACACAGTGTCCGGAACCAATGGTAGGTGGCTACGCTGGAGCCTTGCCCTACAGCAGTATGATTTTGCCGTACAACACAAGAAAGGCAGCGATCATGGGAATGCTGATGGGTTGTCACGGCGTGGCAAACCCGCTGAGGTGCGCATGGCGGATTACCGACAGGTCATGCCTCCTTAGCGCACTCTAAGAGGGGGAGGTGTGATGATACTGCAAGCTCCATTTCTTGTGCTGTTCTAGAACTTTCCACATAGAACTACGACCCCCATCGTTTTGCCAGCACAGAGCAAAGCCACCCCTCTCATTCCCCCCACCTCAGGAATCCCTCAGGAATCCCTCAGGAATTTCCTTTGTCTTCAAGCTCAGCTTTCTCTGCTCCCATTCTATAAAGTGGTAATCTAATCATCTGTCTATAATATGCCGTGAGCTTATAATAGAAACACTGCACCTGCTGTTTTGAATTGTGCGTCCATCAGGCGTCGTTCCCGTGGTACTGGTGAACCCGTAACTCCAACAGAACCCGAGAAATGGAATTCTCGGATGCACCATGAACTATCTCACCCAAGTTTGGGCTCATTGAACATCATTCAAAGTAAGATCACTGATAGGTCTGCCATTATTCTGCTAGGTTCCCAGGATGAGGTATGGTCCTTATGATCTTCCAGAACTTAAAGCTAGAACTTCTAGCCCGGGGAGGTGGCCAGAAAACCATCCCCTTTTGTGAGGTCACCAGCCCACATGTATAAGTCCTGCACTTAGCCCCCCCTAGTCATTCCAGGCTGTGATGACGTGACTAACAGATCTGCAAATGAACTATGACGTGTGGCTCCTTCCCCAGCCTGTCTTGCCTGTAAATGATCTAAGTACCATGTAAGTTTTTCACCTTTAATTCTGTTTTATTTTTAACTGTATTGTACATAACTGTATTGTCTCAGCTTGTTACATCTTTTTATATGGTATAAACACTGCCTGCATTTTAGGAATAAACCTATAAAATTATTAGTTTGTTTCTCCTGCTCTATAAACGATTTTGCACGTGCCTGAAGTACTACGCTACTGATTTGGGGTTGCTACGGACCCTCTTGATAAATTGTTCATTAAGTAAATCGTAGCTGGTGGCAGCTAAAAAAGAAGGGGTGTAAAGTGTTAACCTATTGGGTGGCGTTGGCAGTGACGGAGCGGGTTTTATAAGTGTATTGCCTGGCTGCGGTCCGGAGTAATTATAATTCCCTCACTGCAGAATGCCCAATAGCCAGCACACATCCAAGTGGCCCGTCTGGCGACTAATTATCCTAGGTGCAGTTCCCTGACTGACCTGAGGGTAAGGGGGGTGCTAGAGAGCTGCAAGTTCCTAAGTGGAAGTGGGATAATTATAAATCCCTGCAGATTATTCCTGACACATTGGGTCGGACGGTAGCAGCCGTCGTGTGTGTGCGCGTTTTCGTCACATTTGTGTCAACGGAGGGATCACAAGCCGTGATACACAGGGCTACCGTGTGGTGGACCGTGTGCCGTTCATCACACCCCACCCTTAATTAACCCCTTGTGAGTATAGCTACACCAAGATTTAAATGCAATATAGTTAACCTTTAAACACACAGATAGTAAAATAAGAGATTAATCTTTTAGAGAGAAAAAATAGGTTAAAAAAGCCCCAAAAAATAGAACAGGTAGAAAGGTAGTCAGGAATCCACAATTCAGCCACTCACACCAATTCACACAGGTATTTGATTAAAGGTTTTCCAAATACTTCTTCGCTGAATCTCAAGTCACACTTACCACCGTTCGCACAGATAGTAAAATAAGAGATTAATCCTTTAGATAGGAATAGGGATGAGGGGTGCCATGCATACCAGGATAGGAGGGGGGCAGCACATACCAGGATGGGAGACCCTATACCTATAAAAATGCTTGCCACCCGGGCGTAGAACGGGTTCATAGCTAGGGCTTTTATAACCAAATGTACATTAGCTTCACTGAGCTGAATGGCTGACTGGAGTACCCGCCATTTGGCACAAAGAATCCCAAAGGTGCACTCGACCAGTCGTCGTGCTCGTGATAGGCGGAAGTTAAAGATTCAACAGCGGTGGTCCAGATTTCTACGGGGATATGGCCTCATTACATGACATGTCAATTGAAATGCCTCATCTGCTACAAGAACATAAGGCACTGGTTCAAAATTGGAGTCTGACAGCTGACGTGGTGGTGGTAGGTCCAACTGGTTATTGCGAAGCCGCCGCCCCATAATGGAAGAATTGAAGACTCTGGAGTCTCCAGTCCTTCCATAGGCCCCAATGTCTACAATTATAAACCTGTACTGACTGTCGACCAAGACCAACAATACTACTGAAAAATAATGTTTATAATTGTGGAATTGGGACCCTGAGTTCGGCGGCTTATGCACACGAATGTGCTTCCCTTCCAGGGCTCCAATACGTTGTGAAAACTGGCACGTGTCTTGAAATCCACGGGAAATATGCAACCAGTCGGGCATTTTCGGCTCAGGCATTACCTCTTCATGTAGTCGGGCCCAAATTTCAGAACATGTAGAGCCGACAATGCCTGATATCGTTGATTTGACTATTAAAAATTCTAAATGCAGAGCAGCATATGAAAGGCCAGTGGAAAGGAACCTAAAAAATAAAACAAACATTTAGACAGCAGCACAACAAACAACAAGCACAGCATTGGTGACACAATGGTTGAGGTTTTCAAACCATGCATGCACTACAGTAAATTCGATGCCATTCCTTCTGTGTGTAATACACAAGCAACTCATTTACATGGGTAAGTGTGCTTACAACATTTATTCTAATATGCTAGCAATAAGTAAGCTACAAGTCCAGGAAAGTACCTATGCAGATAAAAACATCATCAACATATCGTTGTCAGACATACCGTAATGTTAGGATAAGCCGCTCCTCGGCAGAAATAGCAGGACGCATCCTGGTGTCCTGAAAGGTGATGCCAGGGCGCACAATCTCCAGCAACGTTTCGAAGATACCAAGGCTCATCCTACAATATTGGTAAAATTTGTCCGCATGGGTTCGCAGAGATGAATAAGGTTATCCTTCGCCTCAAAAGTAGATGGACCCACATTCTTCGCCGCCTTCTGGGATCAACAATCACAGGGTATGGCTCCCTAAAACGTCATGATAGAACCCAATTGTAAAGCACATGTTCAGTGGTATTAAAGGTCAATGTCTCGGTAATGTTTGTGACAAAGCAGCACTAAACACAAAGAACCCAAAGAGTCCACTGCAAAGTTGGGAGGCTCACACCTGTTGTAGACACAATAAATAGGGGATGGCTGATGATTTAAGTTAGTTTCAGGCCTCAGAACCGTTATTTGTCCATTTTGTTAGGCTAAGACAAAATTTCGCAAGAAGGATGTGACACGAATGTCAAACGGATGTCAAACGGACTCTCAGGGGCGAGAAAATCGCATCCTCTCATTACAATCGGATGACAGACGGATCAATGTTCAGGAAACATTTGTGTGATTATCGGCTGTCAAAAACGGTCCGATTTTTTTAGACGGTGTGTGTGACTCCAGCCTTAGAAGCGGCCCGGTACCGAGTACCCCACTGCCCTGGCGGGCAATCCACACATTTATCCTGTGCTGAGCACTTGCACGGGGTTTCCGTGTAAATCTCTATAATACGTGATTCAGACGAAACCTCTGGCAGAAGATTCCCTATAATGAAGCAGATGGATGCACGGTGGACACCAACTGACCTGTGATCCGGTGGTGTCCGTCTTTTTAGGATTGCATAAAAGGGCCGCCGACCACAGTTTTGTGCACTTCTGAAAAGTAGGACACTGCTGAACTGAGGCCAGACAGAGTCCAGAGTAACTCTGCTGCCTCATTATAGTGAATAGATCCCTCAGGGGTTTCATCTGAATCACGTTACTCGGATATTTAGATGGAAACCCCAAAGTAAATGCTCAGCGTAGAGCACCAGATAAATGTGATCCCAAACATTATGTAAAATGTTCCCAATAAAAGTTTCAACTCAATCCACAAAAAAACCAAGCCCCCACTTAGGTCTGTCATCTGTTCGTGGAAATATAGGGGGCTTTTACGTTACTGGTAGCACAAAGGCTCTGGAAAAGCTAAATGGCTCCTTACCCACCAAAAGAAATTCAGCAAATTCTCCGCTCCCAAATCCAAATACCCCCCTCCATTCTGAGCCCCACAGTATACCTAAACCACATATTGCGTACACGTTTGGCATTTCTGAAGCAATGAGAACCCGCCTAACTTACAGGTGCATGTCTCCAGAAGCACTGGTTGGCATAACGTACTGGTGTCTGCAACGTACTGGTCACTACAATGGCAGTGTGCAATTTTCACTCGGCAACATTCATTGCTGCTTCTTTCTGCAAAATACCTATGAAGTCAAAATCGTCACTACACCTGTAGATGAACTCCCCAAGGGGTATAGTTTCCCAAGCGAGGTCACTTAAGGGGGGATCTAGCAATTGGGGGCTTTGTATATGGAGTCCGCAAACTGTTCTAGGAAAATCTGTGCTCTAGGAAGCAAATAGTGCTCTGTTCCTCCCGAGTCTCTCCTTATGGCAAAGTAGTACTGTACAGCCCCATATGGGGTATTCCGGTATTGCCACGTTCAGTAGAAATTGTGGGACAAATTTTGGACCTATTTTTACCCACTTGTGTGAAAATGTAAAATCTTTGGGTAAAACAACATTTTGGTGGTAAAAATATTGTTATTTTGTCTTCACTGCCCAGTGGTATAAAATTCTGTGACACAAACCCATGGTGTCAATATAATCACTGCACCCCTAGATAAATTCATTGAGAGGTGTAGTTTGTAAAAAGGGGTCACTTATGGGGGATTCTGCTGTTCTGCCACCTCATGAGCTCTCCCAGTGGGTCATGGCACCTGCAAACCATAACAGTAAAATTTGGCACTCCTTCCCTTACGAGCTCTGCCATGCTCCCAAACAGTGTTTTACCCCTACATGTGGGGTATCAGCGTACTCAGGACAAATTGCACAACTTTTGGGGTCCAATTTCTCCTGTTTACTTGGGAAAATAAAAAATTGGGGGCAAAAAGATAATTTTTGTGGAAAAAATCTGATTTTTTTATTTTCACGGCTCTACATTATAAACTTCTGTGAAGCACTTGGGGGTTCAATGTGCTCACCACACATCTAGATAAGCTTCTTGAGGGGTCTAGTTTCCAAAATGGGGTCACTTATGAGGAGTTTCCACTGTTTAGGCACATCAGGGGCTCTCCAAATGCGACATGGCGCCCGATCTCAATTCAAGCCAATTTTACGTTGAAAATATCAAACGGCGCTCCTTCTCTTCCGAGCTCTGCCATGCCCCTGTGATGGAAATATATATGTATTTCATGTAGATCTCACTTGCACATATACTCATATATACTCACAGCTAATATATACTATAATCAATTGCTTAGAATGACCCTGTAAACTAGACAACTGCAAACCAGACAGCTCCTTGGTACTTTCCAGACATCAAAAACAGGAACCAACACCAGATGGCCCAAGCTGATATCTCAATTTTTGCTGAATAGCAGGAAAAAGGGGTCAGTTACTTATAAACTGCTAAATCAGCCTTTTTGTTATGCCTTAGCCAGAAATCTTCATGTATTCAGACAACCAACAACATAGAAGCTTGATTATATGTTAATTAACTAACCACCCCTTTCCTATATGCAACTATGAAACCATGTATGTACAATAAACCATCAGTATTGATGGAATGTTATTCTGTCACCCTGTGTGTACAGTTTTCATTCTTAAGCGCTCAAAATACTTAGTCTGATTGGGAACGGCCGCAGCACACATGAGGATAGATTTTTCGTAACCAAATTTCCTTAACTTCTGGCGCCTGCATGTGGGGCAGTGGACGAAACACACAGGAACCCTGCTGTTGGAGAGACGGGGATGTCGGCTGCTGCCTCGGCTCATGGGACGGAGACTGCGCAGCTCCATAAGTAAGGTAAGAAAACCTTGTCATCTTACCTCAATGTTCCCTGTGCCCAGTCTGGGTCTATACCTCTTGCTGTTCATGTGTGGTCACCACTGCACTCCCAGGTAGTGTAAAAAGTCCACGCCCTCATCCAAACCCTGGGATATAAGTCAAGGTGTCTGCTGCGTCCTGTGTATGTGTTTCATGTCTGTGTAGATCCGGGAGATTGTTGGGTCACAGATTCCCGGGCACTGGAGGGAGAGGCACTCACAGATTTCCAGGCACGGATGGTGATAACTTTGAGGGATTATCACAGATTCCTGTTACCGGCGGGCCAGGCAGGACAACCAGTGCAGAGGGTGATAATGTTCCCGAGCATTTGAGTGCTCTGTGTGATTGGTAGCTGTCGGTTACCAGAAAAGCTTGTATGTGTCACAGATTAATAAAGAGGGCATTGATTTCTCACAGACGTCTATTCATGTCTATTTATGTTTGTAATGTAATGTACTGTCGCTTTAAATGTAGAGTTAGAACAGAAAGTATTTTGCACACTTCCTTTCTGCTGTTAGCAAGGAAATATTCCTGGTAAATCACGCTGTCACATCTGATTTTTTGCTCTGTTTCTTGGTTTTTGTACTCTGAGCTAATTTCTAGCTGTAGTGTAGCGTAGAAATTTTGAGGAACTGAAACGGAGCTGTATCTGTGACTGTGCTGTGTGATACCTGTGTTTAGATATGTGACTAAAATGAGTATAGATACACCAGCAGAGAAAAAGGGGAAGTGTGTGTGTTTGAGTGAGGCTGAGCAGGGGCGTATCTAGGGGGGGCAGTCGGGCCGGTCAAAATGCGGCGGTCCGCAGTGTCTCCCCTGCGGCTGCGTTCTGTCGCCCCCGGCCTGGGAGTCAGCGGTTCCCTGTGCCGGCTGTCTAGCTGGCAGCCGATGCAGAGAAGCTGCTGCGTGCAGGCTTCCAAGGATCAATTGCACTAGCGTCTATACAGACGCCAGTACAATTGAAGCTCTGACCCCCGCGTCAGAGCGACGCCAGCAGCGTGATCAGGTCATGTGATCACGCTGCTGACGTCACTCGTCGGCGGCGCCCAGAAGGGTGAAGAGTAGTGGTGAGTGTGCTCCACTATGGAGCTGAAGAAACTACAGAAGATTAACGGGGACATAATGTGTGAAAGTGTGTGTATGGGGGGGAGTTAGAGTGGGGATGGGGTTCTTTTATGTGTGGGGGGTGTAGGGAATCGCTCTGGTAGGCAGAGGCCGGGCCGCAGTAATGAGGCAACACACAGGCATTAAGTCCAAAAAATCAACGGTTTACTTTCTCTTTAAGACCAGATAACAAAACATCATTAAACATAAATGCATTCCATCTTGGAAAATTACTGGTCCCAGATTCATCCTTGTATGGGACGGGCTTGACTAAGCGGCTGCAAGCCAGTAGGGACCGCCAGGTGCCTTCCCGGGTGATCTGGACTCGCTTCCGGTGCTCACTGACACACTGTAACAGAAAGTCACTTCCAGGCTGACTCCAGCCAAACTCCTCAATAGAACCGCATGGTTCTCAGTGTGGGACCGTCACAGGCTCCGCACACCCATGTGTCCTGTCTGGGTGCTATTCAGGACCCCGTCCAACACCCTGGCCACCAAGTTCCAAGTCTCACCAAGTGCTTCCAGGAATCCGATCCAACCCCAGGATCTTCCAACACCGACAGACCTTCCAGGAACATTCCAGGCAGCCCTGTGCAGGACACACACTCCACTGTCTCAGAAAGACTTCCAGAGACTCCTCAGTCTCCAACACAATCTCCTCACCATGTGCCAAACACTGTCTTTCATACCTGTAGCCACTCCCCAAGCCAAGGAATGAAGCACATGGTCTGGTCACCTGTTCATGACCTCATCACAGGTCCTTCACAACACATACAATCACCAGTATGTAACATTCATTCTCCCACCACTAGTGGGCGGTGTATGTGTGGTTAGCAAGTCCCACCCAGCTCACAAGCTAACCCTGTAGGTTCACCCTTAACAATAATCAGAACTCTTATGGACTACAAGTCTCAGAACAACATTACTGATCTACAGCACAGAATAGCTCTGCGACACATACTTTCCATTTAGCACCATACTAGGGACTGGTTTCCCATCCATCTCATGCCTCCATGCATAATTTGAGCAATTTATACAGTGCCCCCTAGGTGCCACATTAGTCATTATACCACAGGGGATTTGGAGTGGGGATGGGGGTTCTTTTATGTGTGGGGGGATTTGGAGTGGGGATGGGGGTTCTTTTATGTGTGGGGGATTTGGAGTGGGATGGGGGTTCTTTTATGTGTGGGGAGATTTGGAGTGGGGATGGGGGTTCTTTTATGTGTGGGGGCTTGGAGTGGGGATGGGGTTATTTTATGTGTGGGGTATTTGGACTGGGGATGGGGGTTCTTTTATGTGTGGGTGGGTTTGGAGTGGGGATGGGGGGATACATTATGTGTGGGGGATTTGGAGTGGGGATGGGGGTTCTATTATGTGTGGGTGGGTTTGGAATGGGGATACATTATGTGTGGGGGGATTTGGAGTGGGGATGGGGGTTCTTTTATGTGTGGGGGGTTTGGAGTGGGGATGGGGGATACATTATGTGTTGGGGGATTTGGAGTGGGGATGGGGGTTCTTTTATGTGTGGGGGGATTTGGAGTGGGGATGGGGGTTATTTTATGTGTGGTGGGTTTGGAATGGGGATACATTATGTGTGGGGGGATTTGGAGTGAGGATGGGGTTCTTTTATGTGTGGTGGGTTTGGAGTGGGGATGGGGGGATATTTTATGTGTTGGGGGATTTGGAGTGGGGATGGGGGTTCTTTTATGTGTGGGGATTTGGAGTAGGGATACATTATGTGGGGGGATTTGGAGTGGGGATGGGGGTTCTTTTATGTGTGGGGGGGTTTGGAGTGGGGATGGGGATACATTATGTGTGGGGGATTTGGAGTGGGGATGGGGTTCTTTTATGTGTGGGGGTTTGGAGTGGGGATGGGGGTTATTTTATGTGTGGGGGTATTTGGACTGGGGATGGGGGTTCTTTTATGTGTGGGGGTTTGGAGTGGGGATGGGGGATACATTATGTGTGGGGGGATTTGGAGTGGGGATGGGGGTTCTTTTATGTGTGGGGGGGTTGGAGTGGGGATACATTATGTGTGGGGGATTTGGAGTGGGGATGGGGGTTCTTTTATGAGTGGGAGGGTTTGGAGTGGGAATGGGGGGATACATTATGTGTGGGGGATTTGGAGTGGGGATGGGGGTTCTTTTATGTGTGGGGTATTTGGAGTGGGGATACATTATGTGTGGGGGGATTTGGAGTGGGGATGGGGGTTATTTTATGTGTGGGGGGTTTGGAGTGGGATGGGGGATACATTATGTGTGGGGGATTTGGAGTGGGGATGGGGGATTATTTTATATGTGGGGGGATTTGGAGTGGGGATGGGGATTATTTTATATATGGGGGATTTGGAGTGGGGATGGGGGATTATTTAATATGTGGGGGGATTTGGAGTGGGGATGGGGATTATTTTATATGTGGGGGGATTTGGAGTGGGGGTGGGGGGTTATTTTATGTGTGGGGGGATTTGGAGTGGCGATGGGGGGTTATTGTATGTGTGGGGGGATTTGGAGTGGGGATGGGGGGTACTTAATGTGCGTGGGGGATTTGGAGTGCGGATGGGGGATTTAATGTGTGTGGGGGATTTGGGGTGGGGATAGGGGATACTTAATGCGTGTGGGGATTTGGAATGGGGATCGGGGATTTAATGTGTGTGGGGGGATTTGGAGTGAGGATGGGGCATTTAATATGTGTGGGGGATTTGAGGGTACTGAAGAGTATGTATGAGGAAACAGTATGGGGGATGTTTGCAGACAGTATGGGGAGCGAACGAGTGAATGTACTGTATGTGGACAGTATGGGGAGTGAGGGTGATGGGATGTGTGCAGACAGTATGGGGAGTCAGGGGTATGTGTGAGCAGACAGTATAGAGAGTGAGGGGGTAAATATATGAGGAGACAGTATGCTGAACAGGGGGATGTGAGAGGAGACAGTGTGAGGAGGGAGGGGAATAGTGTGAGGCGACAGTATATTGCAGATATTTTTTATTTAGGGGCATTATAATGACTCTTCTGTCTTTAAGGGCATCATGTGGAGAATTGGTGCAGAAGAGCGGAGAAGATGGAGGTCTGCAGAGACGGCTGTGGATGAGAAAACTCATCATGGGATCTGGACAAGATGAAGAAAAGGAGAACGACTTCAGAGACGACGTCATCTATAAGGTACCTGGATGTAAATATTAATTGTGATACTGACTAATTCTCATGTTTTTATTTGTTAGGAGCATTAAAGGGGTTCTCCAGGTCTGTGCTGAGTCTGCAGTCACATAGAATGACTGCAGACTCAACACGAGCCTGGACAACCCCTTTAATGCTCCTAACATAAATAAAAACATGAGAATTAGTAAATTTCAGAATTCTCACAGTGCTCACTGCACACTCTTAGGATTCTCTCATGCCGGTAATTTACATACATGCGGTTACATGCTGACTAGACATGTGTGATGATACTGGAAGTTCCATTTCTTGTGCTGTTCTAGAACTTTCCACATAGAACTACGACTCCCATCGTTTTGACAGCACAGAGCAAAGCCACCCCTCTCCTCCCCCCGTGTGCCTGCAGTTCTCTGCAATTCACTGTTTGAACGAACAGCTCACTCTATCCCTTTAACCCCCACCTCAGGAATTCTTCAGGAATTTCCTTTGTCTCCCAAACCCCGCAGGATGATCCCATAGCCATTATGAGAATTCATTCTTTTGGTCATAACATGGTGTGAGCTTTCGTTAGAAACACGAAACCTATGGTTTTGAATCAGGCGTCTATCAGGCGTCGTTCCCGTGGTACTGGTGAACCCGTAACTCCAAAAGAACCCGAGATATGGAATTCTCGGATGCACCATGAACAATCTCACCCAAGTTTGGGCTCATTTGAACAGTCATTTCAAAGTAAGATCACTGATAGGTCTGCCATTATTCTGCTAGGTTCCCAGGATGAGGTATGGTCCTTATGATCTTCCAGAACTTAAAGCTAGAACTTCTAGCCCGGGGAGGTGGCCAGAAAACCATCCCCTTTTGTGAGGTCACCAGCCCACATGTATAAGTCTTGCAATTAGCCCCCCTAGTCATCCCAGTTTGTGATGACGTGACTAACAGATCTGCAAATGAACTATGACGTGTGGCTCCTCCCCCAGCCTGTCTTGCCTGTAACTGCCTAAGTACTATGTAAGCTTTCACCTTTAATCCTGTTTTATTTTTAACTGTATTGTACATAACTGTATTGTCTCAGCTTGTTACATCTTTTTATATTGTATAACACTGCCTACATCTTAGGAATAAACCTATAAAATTATTAGTTTGTTTCTCCTGCTCTATAAATGATTTTGCACGTGCCTGAAGTACTACGCTACTGATTTGGGGTTGCTACGGACCCTCTTGATAAATTGTTCATTAAGTAAATCATAGCTGGTGGCAGCTAAACGGAAGGGGTGTAAAGTGTTAACCTATTGGGTGGCGTTGGCAGTGACGGAGCGGGTTTTAAAGTGTATTGCCTGGCTGCGGCCCGGAGTAATTATAATTCCCTCACTGCAGCGTGCCCAATAGCCAGCACACATCCAAGCAGCCCGTCTGGTGACTAATTATCCTAGGTGCAGTTCCCTGACTGACCTGAGGGTAAGGGGGCGCCAGAGAGCTGCAAGTTCCTAAGTGGAAGTGGGATAATTATAAATCCCTGCAGATTATTGGGTCGGACGGCAGCAGCCGTCGTGTGTGTGCCTCGTTTTCGTCATATTTGTGGCAACGGAGGGATCACAAGCCGTGATACCCCGGGCTACCCTGTGGCGGACCGTGTGCTGTTCATCACATTGGTGGCAGCGGTGGGATTTTAGAGCATTAGTGATCTAGTCTGAGCAATCATTCCATTCACTAAAAAACTTGCACGGTTCTTCAGGGACCCTGCAACTAAAGTTTTGGAGAACAGACTCAGTGTTTATTAGTCCTGAGACAATTGTGTGTACTTGCGGTTACCCCTCCCTTCTATTTGTTTTCTATCCTATCTTTTATTTGGCAACCATGGCTATGAGGGGAGTCGATTGGTATAATCGGTGTAGCAAGGAAGCTCTTCTCGCCATGTGCGAGTGGAGGCAGATTGTCCCCATGGACCAAACCAAGGCCGAAGTGATCCAGGCCCTGATGGCACGGGACCACGCTGAGAGCGAGGAGGGCGCAGGAGCAGAGGCCCAACCCCTGAATGCTTACACCCAGGGCGGGTTGGACCCTTACCTGCAGGCGGCCCTGGATGCACTCTCCGCCGACGACCGTGATGGGCGCCTGAAGCTGATCCAGCAATACCAGCAGGAGCCCCGGGCCGAGCGGGAGGCTGAGAGGGCCCAAGCTGAGCGGGAGGCCCAAGCCCAGAGAGCCCATGAGCTGGAGATGGTCCAGCGAGGGGGGATACTCCCCACAGCCCGGGGCGGTGAGCCCAGCAGCGCTCAGAGGCCGAAGCCCGGCCAGAGCACTTTTCCGTTATGGAAGAGGACGGAGACTTGGACACTTTTCTGCGGGCCTTTGAGAAAGTCTGCCGACAGTACCAGCTGCCTGAGGACCAATGGGCCAGGTACTTGACCCCCGGGCTAAAGGGCAAAGCTCTGGAGGTGTTTGCTTCACTCCCACTAGGCCAAGATGGTGACTATGTGGCCATCAAGCAGGCCGTGATCGCCAAGTACCAGCTAACCCCTGAGGTATACCGAAAGAAGTTCCGGAACCTCCAACGTGGCCCACGCGACAGTTATAGCGATGTGGTGCAAGGACTCAGGACCCACTTTGACCAGTGGATCCATGGACTGTCAGTTAACACCTTTGAGAACCTGATGGACCTGATGATCAAAGACCAGTTCCTGCATCTGTGCCCAGCTGAGGTCCGACAATTCATCCTGGACCGAGAACCAGAGGATGCGGCCAAAACAGCGCGGATCGCCGACAGCTATGAGGCCAACCGGAAACCCGAGGTGTGGAAGCCCATCATCGCCAGCTGGGGAGGGGGTAAGCCTGCAAACAACCCCAGTGCCCCTGCCAGCTGTCCCTCTGGAGGCACTATCCCCTTTGCCAGTGCCAGGCCTACATCAGACCCCCGCCAGTGTTTCTCCTGTAAACGGACTGGACACATCAGCGCCACCTGTCCGGAGAGGCAGAAGAACCCCCAGCCAAGGCCTCCGGGCCCAACGCCTCTGTTCTTTTGGTGGGTGGTGTGGTGGGGAGGGTTGATGACAAAGTGCAGCCCGTCCGCGTGGGGGCCCGTCTTGCTACAGGCCTCAAGGACACCGGGGCTGAACGAACCCTCATCCAACCCGAACTGGCGGCCACTGAAGAGTTGATTCCGGGGAAAACCCTAACTGTCACCGGGATTGGGGGCGTCCGCTGCCCCTTGCCGATAGCCCGGGTTTTCATTGACTGGGGTGCTGGGAGCGGGGTGAAGGAAGTGGGGGTGTCCGAAAACCTGCCCACTGATGTTTTATTGGGGACTGATCTGGGGAGGATGGTGGCGTACTATGTCCCTGACACCCCTCCCCAATCTGATAATAAGGTTAACGTTAACCATGATGTTGATGTTGATGATGATGGAAAACTATGTGTTACCTGCCAATGCTTTGCGAAGTGATTATGCAACTGATAACCTTTCTTTCCCTAGGAATGATGCTGATAGTGATGTATCTGTGCCATCTGAACCTGTTAACCCTTTCTCTGAAGTGGTAGATGTGTCCACAGGTACAGGAGCGTTCAGCCACGTTGCTCTGCGGAGTGAGATGGCTGAGGTACCCCTAGCAGGAACAAGCGACAGTGCTCAAGGAAATGGGGAGGTACATGGGAACCGTGAGGAAGGTGACGCCATGACACTGACCAGTGCCACCGAGGAAGGTAACTGGCCCATAAGTAGCACTGCTCCTGAAGTGTTGGGGTGGATGGGGAGGTAGAGCCCATAGCAGCGCAGGCTGATGGGTCTATAGAAATCTCCGGGGAGACTGCATATGTAGCTGCTGTCACCCACAGTCAGAGTGCCCGGATCGCAGGTAGCACCCTGCCATCTGGACCCTCCTCCGCTACAGGAGAGACTGAACCAGAGGTGGACCCAGAGCCGGTCCCAGAGGAAGGAACCCTGACGTCACTTCTGGCTGCCCCCAGCCAGGAGTTCCAGGCCACTCTGCACTCAGATGCGAGCCTGGAGAACTTGAGGCACCTCGCCTAGACGCCCACCTCCGTGACTGATAAGGGGAGGGTGTTCTGGGAACGAGGAAGGTCGTACCGGGAGACTGTACCCGGAGACTCCCAAAAGGAGTGGTTGAGGGAAAAACAGCTGGTCGTCCCGCACCAGTTCTGAGGTGAGTTGTTGCGGATTGCCCATGAGATTCCACTTGCTGGACACTTGGGGATCAGCAAAACTAAGGCACGGCTGTCTCAACACTTCTATTGGCCCAAGATGGGGACAGATGTGACTAACTACTGCCGCTCCTGTATCACCTGTCAAAGAGTGGGGAAGGCAGGGCCTGCTCTTAAGGCTCCCCTGATCCCGTTGCCAGTGATAGAGGAGCCTTTCCAGAGGATCGCGGTGGACATTGTGGGCCCGCTGGCCGTCCCCATGAGCTCTGGAAAGCAATACATCCTTACCGTGGTACACTACGCTACCCGGTACCCGGAGGCAAGTTGCTCTGTCGTCAACTAGGGCAGATAAGGTGGCGGATGCACTGGTGACCATCTTTTCACGGGTAGGATTTCCCAGGGAGATGCTTACCGATCGAGGGACCCAATCTATGTCTTGCCTAATGGTGGGTCTCTGCAGGAAAATGCAGGTGACGCGTATGGTATCGAGTGCGTATCACCCTCAGACCAATGGTTTGTGTGAGCGCTTTAACGGTACCCTCAAACAGATTCTCCGCATGCTGGTTGAGACCCAGGGACGCGATTGGGAGCGGTACCTCCCACACCTGCTATTTGCCTACAGAGAAGTCCCGCAGGCCTCGACGGGGTTCTCCCCCTTCGAGCTCCTGTACGGCAGACGAGTCCGGGGACCCCTTGGGTTGATAAGAGAATCCTGGGAAGATGAGCCAAACCCCACGGAAGTGTCCATCGTGGATTATGTCATGCGCTTCCACGACAAGATGCAGACCTTGACGCAGTTGGTGCATGACAACATGACGCAGGCTCAGGCTGACCAGAAGCACTGGTACGACCAGAACGCCCGGGAGCGGACCTACCAGGTGGGTCAAAAGGTGTGGGTGCTGGTCCCCGTACCAAAGGATAAGCTTCAGCCAGCCTGGGAAGGCCCGTACGTCGTGCACCAACAGCTCGACCCAGTCACCTACGTGGTCACGCTTGACCACACTCGGGGTAGGTGCAAGGACTTTCACGTCAACATGATGAAGGCCCATCACGAACGTGAAGCCTGCGTCCTACTGGTCTACAACCTACACGAGGACGGGGAGGAAGACCCCCTCCTGGACATGCTGGCCCAAGCCAATGCCGATGGGTTGTCCCGGCGTGGCGAACCCGCTGAGGTGCGCATGGCGGATTACCGACAGGTCATGCCTCCTTAGCGCACTCTAAGAGGGGGAGGTGTGATGATACTGGAAGCTCCATTTCTTGTGCTGTTCTAGAACTTTCCACATAGAACTACGACTCCCATCGTTTTTGCCAGCACAGAGCAAAGCCACCCCTCTCCTCCCCCCATGTGCCTGCAGTATTCTGCAATTCACTGTTTGAACGAACAGCTCACTCTATTCCTTTAACCCCCACCTCAGGAATTCTTCAGGAATTTCCTTTGTCTCCCAAACCCCGCAGGATGATCCCATAGCCATTATGAGAATTCTTTCTTTTGGTCATAACACGGTGTGAGCTTTTGTTAGAAACACGAAAGCTATGGTTTTGAATCAGGCGTCCATCAGGCGTCATTCCCGTGGTACTGGTGAACCCGTAACTCCAACATAACCCGAGAAATGGAATTCCCTCTTGATAAATTGTTCATTAAGTAAATCGTAGCTGGTGGCAGCTAAACGGAAGGGGTGTAAAGTGTTAACCTATTGGGTGGCGTTGGCAGTGACGGAGAGGGTTTTATAAGTGTATTGCCTGCCTGCGGCCCGGAGTAATTATAATTCCCTCACTGCAGCGTGCCCAATAGCCAGCACACATCCAAGTGGCCCGTCTGGCGACTAATTATCCTAGGTGCAGTTCCCTGACTGACCTGAGGGTAAGGGGGCGCCAGAGAGCTGCAAGTTCCTAAGTGGAAGTGGGATAATTATAAATCCCTGCAGATTATTGGGTCGGACGGCAGCAGCCGTCGTGTGTGTGCCGCGTTTTCGTCACATTTGTGGCAACGGAGGGATCACAAGCCGTGATACCCCGGGCTACCGTGTGGCGGACCGTGTGCCGTTCATCACAACATGTGTGGCCTCACTCAATGAAAATTAACGGAGCGAAGCCGGGCACGTCTAGTCGAAATGTGCCCAGAAGTATATAAATCACATGCTTGTGCTGACATGACCGTGTACTCTTGCCACCGGTAAGGGAGAACCCTAGTGCATTCGTTGTGAGAATTCAGAAGCTGCAATGTCAGGATTCAGCTCTGCAGGTTCCAGTAGTCATCACATGGACACTTCACTCATATGCGATTTTCATACTTATAGTCCTGTGACATCGAGCTTCTCTTCCTGCTTCTCTCAGTTTTTCACTGAACATTGAGAGCATTAGGGAGAGCAGCTCGTCGGTACATGACTAAGCGTGCAAATCGCATGTGTGCTTGGGGGGGGCGCCGAACCAAATTCTTGCCCCGGGTGCCAGAAAGACTGGATACACCTCTGAGGCTGAGCACAGACGGAAATGTCAGAAGTTTTTGATCAACCTTTTTTGAAGTTTTTGGTCACCTTTTTAGAAGTTTTTGGAATAGACACAGTAGGTGAACAGGAGGGTTAAGTATGTGAAGAATTTAGACGGTTGATTTAAGCATGTGGATTTACAGGCAAGGCAGTCTTCAGGCTGCCGCATGGCATGATGTATTGAAAGGAAAAAGGGAAGTTAGTTGAAGCTAGGCTAGATTGCTGACTGCGTGGTATAGTAGCAGCACACTTGCATTGCTTAGGAGGTACAGAAAGTTATGTGAATGGACCAGGAAATGATTTTTATGTGTATAATATTGGAAAAGGTGTTAAGGTGTTAAACCATCTGAGGGGAAATACTGGACATGTGCAGTCTGTTCTCATTGTATAGGGGGGACTTGCGCAGTGTGCGGTGCTCCCCACCCGTCCCTACAGGGAGAAGGCATTATTGTTCCAATCATGCCCTCTCAAGCTACACAGAGTCCCCCTCAATCCTCCTTCTTTTCTTCCCTCCTTTCTCCTCTTTCTTCACACCTCTCTCCTTTTTCTCTGTCACTCCTTCCTCCTCCTTCACACATCTCTCCTCTCTCCTCCTCATTCTCTGTCACTCCTTTCTCCTCTTTCTTCACACCCCTTTCGCACCTCTTTCCTGCTCTTCCTTTTCCTCTGTCACACCCCTCTCCTCCTTCACATCTCCCTTCTCCTTCTTTTCCTTCTTCATTACCAGCTGGGCCAATGCCCAATCCTAACAATGTGGTGTCCCTGTATCCAGTGCCTGCAGCACAAGTCACCTTCTCTGTCCCAAGCACAGTTCAACCATTGCCAGTTAAGATATCAGGAGAAGAAGGTGAAAACTCCCTCTACAATCTCCCGACACAAAGAACAGCAGGTTGCCTCCAGAAACAACAGCTAGCAGAGCCCACAGCTCAGAGTGCGGGGGGGGAGTGTAGCTGCAGGAACCTCAGTACCAAGCAGAGCTGCCAACGTTTACACCAGCATGAAATTATAACCCTAATCCACCACAGCTTTAGCAAGGGGGACTTTCCCATGCAGCAGGGCAACTTCTAAGTCCAAATATCAGCCAGTGCATGACCCAAGCACACAATATCACAACTTCTCCTCTGATGAAGATGAACAGGGAACTGTTATGGGTCTGCAACTCAGGAATAGAGGGGGGGGGGGAAGCTGACCCTGCACTAGGACTAGACTTGAAGGGGATCCCTGAAAGATCTAGGGACTGGGAAAAAAAACACTGGTAACCTAGCAGCAAAATAGAGGAAGCTGCAGAAACAAAAGGAAAAAACAAATAGACTAAGCAAGCAAAACTAGAGTTCCCAGAACTGCACAAAGTATAGGACAAAACTATCAAGGCTCCTGGCCAGAACTCAAGTGGATTAACACTGATGTCCAGCAAGGACTGGGAGGTAGGTGCAGGGAAATAATGGGTGATACAATCACCTGACCAACGACAAGCCCAGCACCAGGGGAAAACAGACCAGCAGCCAGAAACCACCTTTTATGAGGATCCTCCGAGCCTTATCTGGAAATCTCCTGTGAAAAGCCTTAATCAGCCTTGAGGCTAAGACATCCTCAGCTTTCACCCAGGAATTATCCTCGGGACCGAAACCCTTCCAGGACATGAGATACTGCAACCTTCCTCTGTGCCATCTGGAATCCAATATGCGAGAAATCTCAAACTCGCCATCCTCATCAATTGGAGGAACAGTCGGCATCACCTCCTTATCTGGCGTGTCAACTTTCTTCAGTAAAGATACATGAAAAACTGAATTAATTCTCCAGGGCGAGGGTATGTCTAATCTCACAGCTGCAGAGTTGAAAACCTGAACGACTTTGAAGGGTCCTACAAATTTAGGCCCCAGCTTTTTAGAAGGGATCTTCAAACGCAGATTCCTAGAGGACAACCAGACCATGTCCCCAACTGCGAACAACGCCTCTCTTCTTTTCCTGTCAAATTATTTCTTAGACCTCTTATTCGACTCTTTCAAATTATGGCGTACATTGTTCCAAACCCTTCCCAAACTTCCATAAAAACTCTCCTCCTCAGGCACAGCCACCCCAATCTTTGAAAATGGACCGAAAGATGGATGTCTCCCTGTTCAGCAAAAAAAAGGAGAACACCCAGCCGAGGCAGACGTATGATTATTAAGAGCAAACTCTTCTAGTGGTAGATATTCCGACCACATCTCCTGATTGTCAGCTACAAAACATCTCAAAAACTGCTCAATGTCCTGGTTCTTCCTTTTGGTCTGTCCATTGGACTCTGGATGATAACCTGATGAAAATGACAAATGAACCTTTAATCTGTCACAAAAAGCATGCTAGAAGCGAGCCACAAACAGTGGTCCTCTGTGGGAACACCATGGAGCCTGACATTCTCTTTCAAAAATGCCTTAGCTAGGGTCTTGGCGCAGGGCAATTTATTGAATGGGACCAGATGACACATCTTACTAAACCGGTCCACAACAACCTAGATGACAGAAAACCTTCAGAAACCGGCAGATTGGTGATAAAATCCATAGCAAGATGTGTCCATGGCGAGCTAGGAAACTCCAAAGGGCACAGCAATCCTGCATCCGGGGCATGAGAGGCCTTCGACCTAGCACACACCGTACACTGATGTGCCAGGAATATATGTTACGAAGAAATGGAACTGGGCAAAAAACAGTGACCACCTGGCTTGACAGGCATTCAAACGTTTAGCAGCATCCAGATAAATCAGATTTTTATGATCAGTAAAAACCTGTATCGGATGCCTAGCCCCCTCCAAAAAATGTCGCCAATGATCAAACGCGAGCTTAATAGCCAGTAACTCTGAGTTCCCAACATCATAGTTGAGCTCAGTCTCCGAAAATTTTTTAGAAAAGAAAGCACATGGATGCACCCCATCCTCTCCCTCCGGGGACAGAACTGCCCCCACCCCTACTGATGAGGCATCAACCTCTACCATAAAAGGCTTGGTCTCATCTGTCTGTATCAAAACAGCAGCAGAGCTAAACCTCTCCTTGAGATGCTCAAAAGTCTCCACTGCCTCAGTGGACCATTGGACAGTATTAGAACCCTTCTTGGTGAGATGAGTTATGGGTTTAGCAATAACAGAAAAATTCTTTATGAATTTTCTATAATAATTGGCAAACCCTAAAAATCTTTGACAGATTTTAAACATTCAGGCCTAGGCCAATCCAGTACTGCCTGAACCTTCACCGGGTCCATCTCAAACCCATCACTGGAGACCAAGTTCCCCCAAAAAACTCATTTTCTGTACCGCAAACTTGCACTTCTCCAATTTAGCAAAGAGGTTGTTTTCGCTCAAAATCTGAAGAATTTTGCAGACTCTCTGCCAATGCGACTCCAGATCAGGTGAATAGATCAAAATATCATCCAAATAAACAATAACACACCTACCGATCAACGGCCTCAGAATGTCATTAATTAAATTTTGAAAAATTGCATGCGCATTAGTAAGGCCAAAAGGCATCACCAGACACTCAAAATAACATTTCGGTTTATTAAAGGCTGTCTTCCATTTATCGCCCTCATTTACCCGCAGCAAATTACAGCAAATTATATGCCCCACGAAGGTCAGTTTTAGAGAACCACTTAGCTCTGGTTAGTTAATTAAACAAATCGTGAATTAGCGGCAACGGGTAAGGATTGCGCACAGTGATCTTATTAATCTCCCGAAAATCCAGACATGGTCTAAGACCCCCATCCTTCTTTTTGACAAAAAAAATCCTACCACCACAGGAGGCGTAGAGGATCTTTTATGACCTGCAGCCAAACTAGTCTGTAAAAATTCCTTTAACCCCTTAATGTCCACTGACGTGCAGAGTCCGTCATGGCAAGGTGCCAGTTCCGGCACCAGGACGGACTCTGCACGTCATGCCTTTGATCTACCACTGCGTGTAAACACGCAGTGGTAGATAAGTGCCGACAGCTGTCATAGACAGCTGACAGGCACGGCAAGCGGTGCGGGGACCTTTGCCGTCGGTCCCCGCACCCAGAGCGCTGTGATTGGTCAGTCAATCTGACTGACCAAACACAGCAACGATCGCGCAGGAGAAGCTGAAATTTCAGCTTCCCCAGCGCGATCAGTGCAGGAGCCGGCGCTGCAGTGGCCAGGCTTCCTGCACTGACAGCCAGGAGCGGAGCCCCCACCGCCCCTGGCTGTTAACCCCCTGACTGCTGCGATCGAGCGCGATCGCAGAGCTCAGGGGGGGAGGCAGAGGGTCGGGAGCTCCCTCTGCCTCAGATCAGCGCCACCGCAATGTATTTGCAGGGCCTGATCTCTGCCTTGATGACCCGGGGTTGTCATGACAACCTCCGGGTCATCTAGCTACGGGAAGCTGCTGTGATCATGTCACAGCAGCTTTCCCCAGAGGTACAATGCATTGCAATGCCAGAGCATTGCAATGCATTGTAACTGCAATAAAAAGTAAAAAAAGTGAAAGTCCCATAAAGGGACAAGTTAAAAAAAATCATTTTTTAAAAAAAATTGTAAAAAAAATATTAAAAAATAATTTAAAAAAAATCCCCTAAAAAATACACATTTTTATGTAATAAAAAAAATAAAAAACAAAAAACATACACGTTAGGTATCGCCACGTCCATAAAAATCCCATCTATAAAAGCGTAACCCTAGTTAACCCCTTCAGTGAAAGCCGTAAAAAAAAACACAAAAAAGTAGTAAATTATACTTTTTCCAAGCGGTATCATTATACCGCTTGGAAAAAGTGCAATAACACGCGATCAAAAAGTCAGATATAAATAATCATGGTACCGCTGAAAACGTCATCTTGTCCCGCAAAAAACAAGCCGCTATACAGCATCATCAGCGAAAAAATAAAAAAGTTATAGCTCGCGGAATAAACTGATGCAAAAATAATTATTTTTTTATAAAATGTTTTATTGTGTAAAAAACGCCAAAACATAAAAAAATATATAAATGAGGAATCTCCGTAACCGTAGTGACCCGAAGAATAAAGCTGCTTTATCAATTTTATCACACACGGAACGGAGGGAAAAAAAAAAAAAAACAATTCCTGAATTGCTGGTTTTTGTTCATTCTGATTCCACAAAAATCGGAATAGGAAACGATCAAAAAACGTTATGTGCCTGAATATGGTACCAATAAAAACGTCAGCTCGTCCCGCAAAAAATAAGCCCATAGATAACTCTGTCGGCCGAAATATGGAAAAATTATAGCTCTCAAAATACGGCGATGCAAAAATTTCTTACAAAAAATTATTCCAAAAAAAAGCATCTTTTAGTGTGTGACAGAAGCTAAACTTGAAAAAAGAGTATAAATCTGGTATCGCTGTAATCGCACCGATCCGAGGAATAAAGTCGCCTAATCACTAATACCGCACGAGGAACGGCGCAAAAAAGAAAACCAATTCTTCACCTTTTGTGGATTTGTTCATTGTGCCTCCCAAAGATCGCAGTAAGGCGATCACAGTGGTTCCCCCCCACATATGGGGTATCAGCGTACTCAGGACAAAATGCACAATAGCTTTTGGGGTCCTATTTCTCCTGTTACCCTTAGAAAAATAAAAATTTGGGGCAAAAAGATTATTTTTGTGGAAAAAAATATGATATTTTTATTTTCACGGCTCTACGTTATAAACTTCTGTGAAGCCCTTGGGGGTTCAAAGTGCTCACCACACATCTAGATAAGTTCCTTGGGGGGGTCTAGTTTCCAAAATGGAGTCACTTGTGGGGGGTTTCTACTGTTTAGGCACATCAGGGGCTTTCCAAACGTGACATGACACCCGAAGACCATTCCATCAAAATCTGCATTTAAAAACGGTGCTCCTTCCCTTCCGAGCTCTGCCATGCGTCAAAATAGTGGTTCCCCCCCACATATGGGATATCAGCGTACTCAGGACAAATTGCACAATAGCTTTTGGGGTCCTATTTCTCCTGTTACCCTTATAAAAATAAAAATTGGGGGCAAAAAGATTATTTTTGTGGAAAAAAATATGATATTTTTATTTTCACGGCTCTACGTTATAAACTTCTGTGAAGCACTTGGGGGTTCAAAGTGCTCACCACACATCTAGATAAGTTCCTTGGGGGGTCTAGTTTCCAAAATGGAGTCATTTGTGGGGGTTTCTACTGTTTAGGCACATCAGGGGCTTTCCAAACGTGACATGACACCCGCAGACCATTCCATCAAAATCTGCATTTAAAAACGGTGCTCCTTCCCTTCCGAGCTCTGCCATGCGTCAAAATAGTGGTTCCCCCCCACATATGGGATATCAGCGTACTCAGGACAAATTGCACAATAGCTTTTGGGTCCTATTTCTCCTGTTACCCTTAAAAATAAAAATTTGGGGGCAAAAAGATTATTTTTGTGGAAAAAAATATGATATTTTTATTTTCACGGCTCTACGTTATAAACTTCTGTGAAGCACTTGGGGGTTCAAAGTGCTCACCACACATCTAGATAAGTTCCTTGGGGGTCTAGTTTCCAAAATGGAGTCACTTGTGGGGGTTTCTACTGTTTAGGCACATCAGGGCTTTCCAAACGTGACATGACACTCCGCAGACCATTCCATCAAAATCTGCATTTGAAAAAGGCGCTCCTTCCCTTTCCAGCTCTGCCATGCGTCAAAATAGTGGTTTACCTCCACATATGGGGTATCAGCGTACTCAGGACAAATTGCACAAAAACTTTTTGGGTCCTGTTACCCTTTGGAAAATAACAATTGGGGTGGAAAGATCATTTTTGTGGAAAAGATATGATTTTTTAATTTTACTGCTCTATGTTATAACCTTCTGTGAAGCCCTTGGGGGTTCAAAGCTTTCACCACACATCTAGATAAGTTCCTTGGGGGGTCTAGTTTCCAAAATGGGGTCACTTGTGGGGGTTTCCACTGTTTAGGCACACAGGGACTCTACAAATGCGACATGGCGTCCAATCTCAATTCCAGCCAAAAAAGTCAAATGGCGCTGCTTCCCTTCCAAGCTCTGCCATGCACCCAAATAGTGGTTTACCCCCACATATGGGGTATCAGCGTACTCAGGACTAATTGCACAATAACTTTTGGGGTCCTTTTATCCTTTGGAAAATAAAAATTGGATGAAAAGATAATTTTTGTGGAAAAAAATATGATTTTTTAATTTTACGGCTCTACGTTATAACCTTCTGTGAAGCCCTTGGGGTTCAAAGCTCTCACTACACATTTAGATAAGTTACTTGGGGGTCTAGTTTCCAAAATGGGGTCACTTGTGGGGGGTTTCCACTGTTTAGGCACACAGGGACTCTCCAAATGCGACATGGCGTCCAATCTCAATTCCAGCCAAAAAAGTCAAATGGCGCTGCTTCCCTTCCGAGCTCTGCCATGCGCCCAAATAGTGGTTTACCCCCACACATGGGGTATCGCTGTACTGAGGAAAAATTGTACAACAAATATTGTGGTTCATGTTCTACTGATACCCTTGACAAAATTTAAAAAAATTGTGTCGAAAGAAAAATTTTGGGAAAAAAAGTTAAATGTTAATTTTTTCCTTCCACATTGCTTCAATTCTTGTGAAGTACCTAAAGGGTTAATAAACTTCTTGAATGTGGCTTTGAACACGTTGAGGGGTGCAGTTTTTAGAATGGTGTCACTTTTGGGTATTTCTCTGTCATATTGACCCCTCAAATTCACTTCAAATGTGAGGTGGCCCCTAAAAAAAATGATTTTGTAAATTTTGTTGGAAAAATGAGAAATTGCTGGTCAACTTTTAACACTTATAACTTCCTAACAAAAAAAAATTTTGGTTCCAAAATTGTGCTGATGTAAAGTAGACATGTGGGAAATGTTATTTATTAACTAATTTTTGTGACATATCTCTCTGATTTAATGGCATAAAAATTAAAAGTTTGAAAATTGCAAAATTTTCAAAATTTTTGCCATATTTCCATTTTTTTCATAAATAAACGCAAGTTATATTGAAGAAATTTTACCACTGTCATGAAGTACAATATGTCTCGAGAAAACAATCTCAGAATCGCCAAGATCCGTTGAAGCGTTCCAGAGTTATAACCTCATAAAGAGACAGTGGTCAGAATTGTAAAAATTGGCCTGGTCTTTAACCTACAAAATGGCTTGGTCGTTAAGGGGTTAAGGCCTCCCTCTCGGGAATCGTCAGATTAAATAAACGACTCTTAGGGAGAGTAGCACCTGGGACAAACTCAATAGCGCAATCGTAATCTCTAAGGGGTGGCAGAGCTTGCGATTCAATTTCTGAAAATACCTTCCAGAAATCCTGAATTGCTTCAGGTAGCTCTTTCTTACCAACATCAGCAATGTGAACATTACAACATTTACCATAACACCCCTGACCCCAGGACCTTATAATACAAGACGTCCAGTCCAGCAAAGGATTGTGCATTTTTAACCAGGGTAAACCCTGGACGACTGGAACAGGCAATTTTTCCAGTACAAACAAGTCAATGCACTCCTATTGTTCCATATTGACAGTAAGCAGGAACCCAGTGACCTTTCGAGACACGCACCCATGCTCCAGGAGAGTGTTATCAATCGCCACAGCAGGGAAAGAAGATGACAATGGTTCAGAATCAAATTTATATTTGTCTAGAAATTGTTTTTTAATCAAATACTTTTTATTAAGGCATATATCAAAAATGTAGTACAGTCTGACACAAACTTCAGACAGATACCAAAATTACAAAGCAGATTGAAACATTTTCATGTAACATGAACTAGCCCCTTTACCCAGTACCCCGCCCCCCCCCTCCCTCCCCACCTTCCCTCCCAAACCCCATCCCAATCTCCTTTATTATCAAACTGGTACATCTCCTCTTGATAAATTTATACACCACTTCACAAAAGCTCAGCCACACAAGTATAATTACTATAGAGGTAATTAACCGACTCCCAGCCTACTCAGCAACAACTCAACAGACGCCACACCGGGACAATCCATCCGCCCCACACATTTTCAAATTTTTTATATTGACCTCTCTTAGTGTAAATATTCTTTTCCATGAGGACAATAAAGTTTATTTTATTCAAAAACTCTTTTTGACTGGTGGTTTTTCATCTAAATAATGCATCCCAATAAGCTTCCTAGTGGCATATAGCAATCTTCCAATAGCCAGTTTCCCACATTCATCCATAGCAATATCATCCATACATCCCAGGAGCAAAGTCAGCAGTTTATGCACAATATTTACCTCCATCACTTCTTGAATCAGATTGAGCACTTTCACCCAAAAGGGCTGAAGGCGTGAACATGACCACATCATGTGTAGACCCACCCAGTTCCTTGACCACTTCTCAGCCTGGCTGCCGCACTTCATGTCCTCAGAACTACCAACCCTTATCCTTGGAGACTTCAACATCCCCATTAACAGCCCTACTTCCACATGTGCATCTCAGCTTCTATTACTAATCACTTCTCTAGGCCTCTCACAGCTTTTAACCTCTGAGACACACAAGGACGGTAACACCCTTGATCTGGTCTTTGTCCGGCTCTGTTCAAAATCCCACCTAAATAACTCACCGCTTCCACTCTCTGACCACAACATTCTCTCCTTCACGCTCACAAATCCTGGACCACCCCAACGCACTCCTACCTACCACACATTCATAAATCTACAAGCCATTAACCCTCAGACACTTTCAGACTCCCTACACTCATCGCTGTCCCCAATCTCTTCTTTTTCCTGTCCTGATCTGGCTGTTCATCACTACAATGACACTCTTAGAAGCACCCTTGACCAAGTAGCGCAGCTAACCCTCAGAACTTCAAAAAACACAGTAAAACATCCCTGGCTCACATTGCAAACTCAACTTCTCCAGCGATGCTCTAGGAGTGCTGAACGCCTTTGGCGAAAAACCCGCACACCAGAAGACTTCATCCACTTTAAATTTATGTTAAGAACTTATAACGCTGCCCTTCACATCGCCAAACAGACCTACTTCACCACCCTGATCTCCTCACTAGCCAACAACCCCAAGAAACCTTTTGACACTTTTCACTCCCTCCTCAGGCCAAAAGCACATGCCCCCATCACAGACATTTGTGCTGATGACTTGGCCTCCCACTTTATAGAAAAAATAGATACTATCCGTCAGGAAATCTGCTTTCAACCACCAAGTGCTGTGACTCCCATCCCTCCCTGCATTTCCCCTGGCTCACTTTCCACATTTGATCCCATCACAGAAGAAGAAGTCTCCAGACTCCTCTCTTCCTCTCGTCCGACTACATGCACTACAGACCCCATTCCCTCACATCTCCTCCAGTCTCTCTCTACAGTTGTCACAACTCACCTAACTACAATCTTTAATCTCTCCCTCTCCTCTGGCATTTTCCCATCCTCCTCAAACACTCCATCGGTACTAAATTACTAAAGAAACCCGCTCTCAACCCTTCCTGCACAAACAACTACAGACTGGTCTGTAATCTCCCCTTCATCTCTAAACTTTTGGAGAGTCTAGTCTACTCCCGCCTCACCCGTTACCTCTCCACTCACTCCCTTCTAGACCCTTCACAGTCCGGCTTCCGAACCCTACATTCGACTGAAACTGTACTCATCAAAGTGACCAATGACCTTCTGACAGCAAAACGTAACGGTGACCACTGCTCATTCTTTTCGACCTTTCTGCAGCTTTCAACACGGTTGACCACCGTCTCCTACTGTCTAGGCTCCAGTCACTAGGCATTAAGGACGCTGCTCTCTCCTGGTTCTCTTCCTATCTTTCTGACCGCTCCTTCAGTGTTTCGTTCTCTGGCTCCACGTCATCTCCTCTTCCTCTCGCTGTCGGTGTACCCCAGGGCTCAGTCCTTGGCCCCCTTCTCTTCTCTCTCTACACGGCCCCAATTGGACAGACCATCAGCAGATTTGGCTTTCAATACCATCTTTATGCTGATGACACACAACTATATACGTCATCCCCCGACCTTACCCCCGCTGTACTACAGAACGCCACCGACTGTCTGTCCGCGGTCTCCAACATCATGTCCTCTCTCTATTTGAAACTCAACCTCTCCAAAACTGAACTTCTGCTCCCGTTGTCTACTAACCTCACTAAATTTGACATTTCCCTCTCCGTGGGTGGCACCATAATAACACCCCGGCAGCAGGCTCGCTGTCTGGGTGTTATGCTTGACACCAATCTCTCCTTCACCTCCCATATACAATCTCTTGCCCGCTCTTGCCGCCTACACCTAAAGAACATCTCTAGAATCCGCCCTTTTCTCACCATGGAAACAACAAAAACCCTCACTGTAGCACTGATCCACTCTCCCCTGGACTACTGCAATGCTTTATTAATTGGCCTCCCCCTTACTCGACTTTCCCCTCTCCAGTCCATCCTTAATGCAGCAGCCAGGGTCATCCATCTGGCTAATCAGTACTCGGACACGTCCGCTCTTCGCCAGTCCTTACATTGGCTGATCAATCATTATAGGATCCAATTCAAAGTACTTGTTCTCACCCACAAAGCTCTCCACAGTGCAGCACCCCCCTACATCTCCTCCCTCATTTCCATCTATCGGCCTAACCGACTGCTGCGCTCTGCAAACGACTTTCGACTAACCTCTGCACTAATCCGTACCACCCACTCCCAACTCCAAGACTCCTCCCGCACTGCGCCAATCCTCTGGAATGCTCTACCCCAAGAAATTAGGACTATCCACAATTTGCATGGTTTCAGGCGCCCCCTCAAAACACATTTGTTCAGAGTGGCCTATCACATTCATTAATCAAAGTCATTCTATGTGTAAGTGTGTGTGTGTAGCCCATTCACTATCTCCATCCATCCCTCACTCCCTCAAGATGGCTGGACCATCATTGTAAATACACCATTGTATATACACACCTGTACTTTGTATCTCCCCCACCTCATTGTAGATTGTAAGCTCTCACGAGCAGGGTCATCTTATCTTGCTTTAATTATTGTATTGTTAACGTTGTTACTTATGACTTGTGTTTTGAAACTGTTATACTGTAAAACGCTGCGGAATATGTTGGCGCTATATAAATAAAGATTATTATTATTATTATTATTAGAAGGTCGGCTCCTACATCAGAACACCTTGGACATTTTGAGTCTCTTCTCAGACCTGCCTTCATCATCCATAACAGGGTCCTGTAAACTCTATAGACTAAACATATCTGTGACACCTTTTAGCCTCACTTAAAGAAACCTTAGGAATTGTAGCATTTCCAGGGGGTTTAGCTCTAGGATCGCTGTCTGGGTAGACAGAATGGCATGAAAACAGTTCATTCAGACAGCAGTTCTGGTGCAAAACTGGCCGCAACCAGCTTTATTAAAGTCCACAGCAAACAGATTAAAACAAAGCATAAACAGAAAACCTGGGCTTGTCTAGCCTCTAATTACACTTAGATAGATGGCCCTCTCTATCCGGGACCCAGACTCTACCAGTCTGTGCCCAAAACAACACATATCACATATGTTACCAGTTTGGAGCTTCACAGATACTCCTCCTTGTGTCTGAAGGCACCTTCCATGTCCAGACTTGAGAGAGATCCACTCCTATTCAGCCGCTCTTCACACGGATTCGCACTGAGACTACTCCTATGTCCGGGGTCCTTCCTGCACCCAAACTGAGATAGCTCAAACACTCTTGGAGACTGCTTCCTTGTGCCAGGACACCTCTCTGTGTCCAGGCTAAAGACAGCTCTAACACTCTTGGAGACTGTTTCTTGTGCCAGGACACCTTCCTGTGTCCAGGCTAAACTAGCTCTAACACTCTTGGAGACTGTTTCTTGTGCCGAGACACCTTCCTGTGTCCAGGCTAAACTAGCTCTCAGATTGTGTTTGCAGACACCTACTTCTGGTCTCCTAATTAAGACCTGAGTAGTTTCAGGCTTGTGCTGCAAGTGTGTGCTGAATGTGAGGTGTAGTGACCTTTCTCTACCACTAGGTTTACAAAGCCACACATTTCCCTTATACCTAGGTGAAATGTACACCCCATTCATCACATATTCACTCACTGTCTCACATATCCCCTCCCTCTTCTCCAGACCGGAGGGCTGGTCATCCAGACCGGAGGGCTGGTCAACAATCCAACAGAGACAGTGAACTCTGGACCAGTCATGGCCCTCATCAGCTTCATCCTCACCACTGTCATAGCCAACATCAGTTTTCTCTTCATCTGAAGCATCCGCACTACCCTGTACCCTCCCAGGCCTATACTCTCTGCGGGCCTCGGGTATCCTGCACGGTTTCATCTTGACCTTAGGGCCGGGCTCATTTTCGATATAGTGCCTGGCCAGAGAAGTACGACCCGACACATCAGAACACTTCTGCTGACTCTTCCTCAGAAACTCACGTACCTCCTGTCCCTGGTGCACTGACCATGTGTCACCAACTATCACAGAAGGTATAGGGGGTTTTTCACTTTTCTCCAGTTCCCCACTTTCAGGCTCTTCTGGCAGGACATGCCCAGAAGCCCCACCGTCAGTCCTAGACTCTACCTCTTCAGCCACATCACTTTGGTCTCCAATATCTCCATTTATTCCAGCCCTCAAGTTCTCCTTGATAGCGGCATCTGTATACTCAGAACCCGCCGGATTCTTCTCTTCCACCACGTTCTGCATCCCATCTGGGCTCCCGTGTGTCTGCAGCGGCAACGGAGTGACACATCGCTTTTCCCATTTGTTGGGACGTGGCTCCGATGTAGCCTCCCTGAAAGTGCGCTTGAGCTCACCAATGCCAGCTACTGATCCGGACCGTAACCCGTCCACGCCGCTGTCTTCGGCAGAAACAGATTCCTGGACAGAGTCAGTCCCCATATCTTCAGTCTTGCTCCTCACAGCTTCACTTGAAACCTCAGCTTCTGATGAGGCATCTGGCTTGGTGACCACCACTTCCATGGCTTTTTCCACCTCTGCAGCATCACCTTCAGAGTCCTTGGCATGATGCAGATCCACACCACACACTGACAACTTCTCATCTTCAACAGCATCCACTTGTGCTGTGTTCAGTTTCAGAGTCCTGCCTTTAAAGCTCAGCTCTCCTCCTTTCACCTTAGTCTTCGCCAGGGAACCGGCCAACTGTAAAACATCTTCAGATGCCATCTTCTGTCTGGCTGTAAGGTCAGCATCAACTTTCTTCTCAGGACTCTCAACCTCCTCTGCTACCATGCCTTCCTCATTTGCACTGGTTGCTTTATGGTCATCAGATAATTCACTATCACTATCTGACCCCTTTTTCTCAGCCACATCTGGCTCACTGTCAGGGCTATACACTTCATTTTCATTCACATCCTGCTCACTGTCAGGGTTATACAATTCATTTTCATTCATATCCTGCTCACTGTCAGGGTTATACAATTCATTTTCATTCACATCCTGCTCACTGTCAGGGTTATACAATTCATTTTCATTCACATCTTGATCTGGAACCTTAGTTAACATGTCATCCACAACATTAACTTCACCATCTGGTCCCTCAAGTATGTGACTATGTGACAACCCCAGCACTATACTTCTATATAGCTCAGGTACCAGGAGCTGACTCACGACCTCTTCCTGGACTTCAGTGTCCCTATACAATAGGCTATTGTTCATGGCAGCATGAGGAAACCTCTCCTCAGAGCCAGGCTCCTGGGAAACCTCATTTAGAACAATCATATTTTCCTGTGCCGTTTTAAGAGAGGGGTCTCGTCACTGCTCACTCTCAAAATTGTCACAGGACACAGGTAAGTCAGGGACACTCGGTTCTCGAGAACCACCATCCTCGTCTCCCAACATCACCTGCAAAGGAATTTCATCACTATCACAGTCATCATTATTATCAATATCATTATCATGACTATGATCAGTATCATCATCACTATCATGATCATCATCACTATCATTATCAGCATCAGCATCATCATCATGGTCATCATCATTATCATGATCATCATCATCATCATCATTATCATTATCATCATCATTATCATGGTCATCATCATTATCATGATCATCATCATCATTATCACATAAGTTTAACGGCCCACTAGCATTGTGTTCCGCCCCTCGGGACTGCGCACCCTCAATAGGAGCTTCATCACACTGTCCATCAGAAACATTTTTCCCCCAGAGATCCTTAGACCGGGGAAAGTCATTACCCAATATAACGGGTTGCACCAGGGTCTTCACTAGCCCCACTTCACATGAAACCTCCCCGAGTTTGGGGACCAAGTCCACGGCAGTCTCTGGGTAGACTTTGGTGTCTCCATGGATGCACACCATACTCAGGTGCTTATCAGGGATGAAGTCCCTATCAATCAGGCTGTCACATACGGAAGTCACTGGACTCTCTGAGTCCAAGAGGGCCTGTGCTGGGCAGTCATTTACAACCACCGGGGACCCCTGTGGTCCAGTCTCTTCGGCTGAGGTGGACACACACACAGGTTCTGCGCAGAGAGAGAGGGATCTGCCAACATCACAACACATAGGCTCCCCCTCTATTGGACAGTTGGCTGCAATTTCACGCCAGCTCCAACACTGTCCATCACACTCTCCCACCCACATGTCCCCTCGGGCCTGAACCCGCTTATCAGCATACCCCATGTCCCCAACAGCTGGAACGCTCTTACCGCGAGAGTTCAGCGTCCGGGAACTCTGAAGTGACGACCTCTCAGACGGCTGTACCTCAGGAGGACGTGCTCGGTGTAGCGGTTCACTATCACCTTTTCAACTCCATAATCAGGTTTGCTTACTGCAGACTCCCAACTGTATCTCCAGTCATGAACTCCCCTGGCACGGGCTGTCACCGTAACACCCAGCCGGGTAAGAATCGCTGCTTTCAACTTGTCATAGTCTTCGCTGTCCTGCTTGCTCAGGTCAGCCCAGACTTTTTGAGGTTCCCCAGTCAGATAGGGTACGACCACCATGGCCCATTCAGATAGTGGCAGATTCTCCTTCTCTGCCAGTCTCTCAAACCTAGTAAGATATACCTCCACATCATCACGAGGTGTCATTTTTCTCAAGGACCGTCTTACCGCCTTCTTTATAGCGGACAACGCCGGTGCCTTCACAACATTACTTCGGGACGCGGCACCGAAATCCTTTTTTGGTGCTGTCATCTGCTCAACAAATAACCGGTTATTCTCCTGCTGCTGCTGCAGGAATTGCTGCTGGGCCTGCTGCATGCGCTGCTGGTGCTGCAGGCGCTGCTGCTGCATGCTTCGCTGGGCCTGCACCAGGTACTCAACGAGCTCCTCCATACTGCCGGACTCATCTGTCTCAATCACAGCAGTCTTATGTTGCATATTAACTTGCGCCATTTGTTCAAACAGCGCCTCCATGCTGTCATCCATGCTGTCAGACTTCTCTGTCTTAACAACGGCAGTCTTCACTCAAGACATACACACTCTACAGTCTTTTCCATAGAAAAATTCAGCTCTGCTGTGCAGACACTTTTTTTTTTTTTTTTCTTTGCAAAGTCTATTAGGGCTACTGTCTCTTTAAGACTGCTCCACAGACTTTTCTTTTGCTGCTGCACATTCCACAGTCATTTTCACAACAAGTTCAGCTTTGCTGTGCATACATTTTCTCTCTGCAGACCCTATCAGGGCCACTGTCTCTCCAAGACTGCTCCAAACAGACGTTTCTGCTGACACACTTTTTTTCTCTGCTATTTCAACAGACTTCACCTTTATTGCTGTCTCTAAGCCTCTGTGCTGCATGCACACTCCAGCACTAACTGTATCAGCCCCTGCGCTGCCCTAGCATTCTCCGCCAATTGTAGCATTTCCAGGGGTTTAGCTCTAGGATCGCTGTCTGGGTAGACAGAATGGCATGAAAACAGTTCATTCAGACAGCAGTTCTGGTGCAAAACTGGCCGCAACCAGCTTTATTAAAGTCCACAGCAAACAGATTAAAACAAAGCATAAACAGAAAACCTGGGCTTGTCTAGCCTCTAATTACACTTAGATAGATGGCCCTCTCTATCCGGGACCCAGACTCTACCAGTCTGTGCCTAAAACAACACATATCACATATGTTACCAGTTTGGAGCTTCACAGATACTCCTCCTTGTGTCTGAAGGCACCTTCCATGTCCAGACTTGAGAGAGATCCACTCCTATTCAGCCGCTCTTCACACGGATTCGCACTGAGACTACTCCTATGTCCGGGGTCCTTCCTGCACCCAAACTGAGATAGCTCAAACACTCTTGGAGACTGCTTCCTTGTGCCAGGACACCTCTCTGTGTCCAGGCTAAAGACAGCTCTAACACTCCTGGAGACTGTTTCTTGTGCCAGGACACCTTCCTGTGTCCAGGCTAAACTAGCTCTAACACTCTTGGAGACTGTTTCTTGTGCCGAGACACCTTCCTGTGTCCAGGCTAAACTAGCTCTCAGATTGTGTTTGCAGACACCTACTTCTGGTCTCCTAATTAAGACCTGAGTAGTTTCAGGCTTGTGCTGCAAGTGTGTGCTGAATGTGAGGTGTAGTGACCTTTCTCTACCACTAGGTTTACAAAGCCACACATTTCCCTTATACCTAGGTGAAATGTACACCCCATTCATCACATATTCACTCACTGTCTCACAGAATGTATTGTAATATGGACTCCCACTGAGACTCCGATACAGGACCCAGGTCTGCCATCCATTTTTCTCTCAACATTAACGGATGTCTCAGTAAAAAAATGTCCAACAGGCCCTTGTACATCAAAGTGATGAACCCCCTCATGTTCCTCCGAGGTCCTATGAGATTCAACAAACTATCTGACTGCAGAACCACACATGACACTTCGTTTTGTTTATTTAGGGCATGTCTCAGCTGAAGATACTGGAAAAACATCTTCTGGCTCAGAGGAAACTCATTCCTGAGCATTTCAAATGTTTTAATAACACCACCATCGAACAATTGAGACACGAACCAAATACCAATACGCGTCTACTGACCAAACCCCCGCAATCTCATTAGCTCCGTCATTCTAGGGTCAAACCAAATTGACGCATATCGCGTAAATTCTGTCACCCCGTCCACTGTTTAATTTTCTGCCAAACTTTCTCCATCATAACTATGGTTGGGAATTTTTCTGGGTTCAATATAAATCTGCCCGCTTCCAAACTATGTCTAGAAATTGTTGATCAATCAAATTCAGTGCAGAACCACAATCCACCATGACCTGAAAATCAATGGAATGACCACGACAGGTGGAATTACCAGAAAAAAAACTCCTGCGGACCGTAAAAATGCAATACGAATAGGGGTGTTGCTCCTAATGACCTTTTTTTCTTTTCTTTCTTTATGCGAACCTCGCATTGCTTAATCAAATGGTCAGCCTTACCACAATACAAGCATAGCCTCTCAGAGAACCTACTCTCCCTCTCCTGGGAATGAGAGGACATCGCCCCAAGTTGCATTGACTCCTCGCTGTCGACAGGGCTATCCTGAGAGACTGGGTCCAGCATTACAGGAGGCTTCTCATTATTCTGCCTGTCTCAATCTTCTATCCACACGAATAGCTAACTGCATAGCAGATTCCAAAGAATCAGGTGCAGGATAAGCAATGAGAAAATCTTTAACCCTTTCACTCAAACCTGCTAAAAACTGACTCTTGAGCGCTGGGTCATTCCACCTATCCTCTGCGGACCATCGTCTGAACAGGATGCAATACCTCTCAGCATCACCAGAACCCTGTTTAAGCCGTCTGAGCTCTGCCTCAGCTGTGGTGACTCGATCCGGATCATCATATAACAACCCCATGGCAGTAAAAAATGCTTCTACTGACGTCAAACAAGGATTAGGTGGTAACGAAAATGCCCAGATTCGGGGATCACTTCGCAACAAAGACATAATAATTTCCACACGCTGTGATTCACTCCCTTAGGATCCAGGTCTAAGCCGAAAATATAGTAAACATGCATTTTTAAACGTAAAAAATTCCTGCCGTTTACCAGAAAAAAACTGAGGTAGTCCTACCTTAGGCTCTTCACAGCGTACTCCAGGACAATTACTCAAGTGCTGTTGCAGGCTGGCTACCTTCAAAGTTAACTCTTGCAAGTGTTGAGTAAGTTCTTGGATGCTGTTCATATTGAAGGACTCCGGGAGGAAAAAATATATATCCTTTTCCTTTTTTTTTTTTATATGTGCTGGCTGGACATACTGTTATGGGTCTGCAACTCAGGAGCGTGGGGAATCTGACCCTGTACTAGGACTATACTTGATCCCTACAATGGAGCGGGCGACCTATTCCTTGTGAATACACCCACCGATGATCCTAGTCTAGACTCAAGCGAAGACCTGAAGGTAGGGGAAGGGGATCCCTGAAAGATCTAGGGACTAGGAACAAAACACTGGTAACCTTCTAAGCTCCAGAAACAAAAGGAAAAAACAAAAAGACTAAGCAAGCAGAACTAGAGTTCCCAGAACTGCACAAAGTATAGCACAAAGCTATCAAGGCTCTTAGCCAGAACTCAAGTGGATTAACACTGATGTCCAGCAAGGACTGGGAGGCAGGTGCAGGGTAATAAAGGGTGATACAATCATCTGACCAACGACAAGCCCAGCCCCAGGGAAAACAGACCAGCAGCCAGAAACCACAACAAGATGGCGGATGGTCAAACTGAATAGATTCTAACAGTAATAGCATACATGCTGCCCAGTACTAGGAAAAGAAACCCACAGGCACCAAGAAGGCGGGGGCAGATAGACGCATCACCCTTACACTATGTCCCCTTCACCCCAAGTCAGGTGACCAGTATTCTGAAAAATCTGCCGGACCCAGAGATGCACCCCATGCCATTTTACTGAAGAATGCAGCAGAACCAGCGAACATATGCTGCAACCTGGATTGATCTCTGGACCGTAATGGAAATAAAGCAGGTGATGCATTCTGGCCAATCATAAAGGAACACTTGAAGCTTCCAGCAGAATTAGATGTGCTCGCCTGGGAGTCAGGACCAAAGATAATTGAGCAGCTCAGAGAGTGGGCCAAAGGCAGATTGGCAGGGCAAGCTCTCAGCCTACATGACATGAGCCAAGACAAGACAGAGTCTATAGAGAAGTTTCATGGCAGAGTGATGCGAGTATTCCAAGATTTGGGCTTCACTATTTATGATAAGATACACAGACAAATGTTGGCACAGGCCTTTGTGCATGGACTGAGAGAACCAATCAGGAAACCAATGATAGTGGCCTGACCTGAGTACAGGTCAATAGTAATGGACACCCTGCTCACAGTAGCCAAAGGGATTGAGTCTCAACCAGGAGTACGGAATACAGCCGCTCTTATGGTGACCACTGACCTGGAAGAAGAGCCACCCCACAAGGACAGAATAAACGTCAAGTGTTACAACTGTGGCAAGTTTGGCCATTTCCAGACCGGTGCAGAGCACCTCCACAACCCAAGACTTTGCCCAGAGGAACAGGTCAAGGAAAAAACACAGAAAGCAGTGAAAAAACCCTGTCCATATGACAGGGGCAAGCCAGGAAGATGGGACCGTGACACTTTCTCCACCCCTGACCCAAGAAGAATCAATCATGCTGGCAGCCCTACAGGAGCCTCAAACAACCAATGCAAGCCTACCCAAGGAGTTGCTGGGCATAGTACCAGAAAGCCTATGGTCCAAGGGACCCCAGGATGTGGGGAGACTTCAAGTTGCGCCAGAGTAAAGCTGTCTCTGACCAATTGAAGGTCTAAGTGAACCCACTGTTCGAGAAACGGCCTAAGAACTTTGGCATTTGCCAGGATATTCAACCCAAGAGGGACCTTACCCGCTTCATGAAATGGCCACGCTACTTCCGGCTCCAGCGCCAGAGGTCCATCTTGTACAAGAGTCTAAAGGTGCCCCCTCCAATCAACCAGTTTACCCAGGCCTTGGACCGGCAGACAGCCACTCAGCTCTTCAAACTGGTGCACAAATACCGACCTGAGACCAAGCTGGAGAAAAAGAAACGGCTGCTGGCCCATGCTGAGCAGAAAGCAGCTGGTAAAGGAGACGCCCCAACAAAGAGAACCCCTGCGATCATAGCAGGTGTTAACATAGTGACCGCCTTGGTGGAGAACAAGAAAGCCCAGCTGGTCATAATCTCTCATGATGTGGATCTCATTGAGCTGGTTGTTTTCCTATCAGCTCTGTGCCGAAAGATGGGAGTCCCCTACTGCATTGTGAATGGCAAGGCCAGACGGGGCCGCCTCATCCATAGGAATCATTATGCAATCCCTGCTTTTTCCAGTGAAGAAAAAGACTGTAAAAGGAGAGCCAGCCAAGTTCAGAATGGTGCATGACCTGAAGGCCGTGAACGAGGATATGGTATTTGAAACCCCAATTGTGCCGAACCCACATACTCTGGTCTCAAATCTCCTTTGTGTAGCCTACTCTACCTCAGTGATAAAAAAATTTCTCCATTAAAGGTCACCTGCTTAACCCAGCAGGAAGTACAGTGGCGTCTAAAAATCACTAAAGTTGACAAATCCCCGGGCCTGGATGGGATACACCCCGAGTATTGCAGGAGTTAAGTACAGTCATAGATAGACCATTATTTTTAATCTTTAAAGATTCCATAATAACGGGGTCTGTACCACAGGACTGGCGTATAGCAAATGTGGTGCCAATATTCAAAAAGGGGGCAAAAACTGAACCTGGAAATTATAGGCCAGTAAGCTTAACATCTACTGTGGGTAAAATCCTGGAGGGTTTTTTAAGGGATACTATATTGGAGTATCTGAGGCTGAATAACCTCATGATACAGTATCAGCATGGGTTTACAAGGAACCGTTCTTGTCAGACTAATCTGATAAGCTTTTATGAAGGGGTAAGTTCAGGACTGGACCAAGGGAATGCAGTGGACATGGTGTTCATGGACTTCTCAAAAGCTTTTGATACAGTGCCACACAAAAGGTTGATACATAAAATGAGAACAATGGGGATAGGGGAAAATATGTGTAAGTGGGTTAAGAACTGGCTCATGGATAGAAAACAAAGGGTGGTTATTAATGGAGCACACTCGGACTGGGTCACGGTTAGCAGTGGGGTACAACAGGGGTCAGTATTGGGGCCACTTCTCTTTAACATATTTATTAATGACCTTGTAGGGGGCATACAGAGTAGTATTTCAATATTTGCAGATGACACTAAACTCTGCAGGGTAAAAAATACAGAGGAGGACAATTTTATATTACAGGATGATTTATGTAAACTAGAAGCTTGGGCTGATAAATGGCAAATGAGCTTTAATGGGGATAAATGTAAGGTCATGCACTTGGGTAGAACAAACAAGATGTATAATTATGTGCTTAATTGTAAAACTGGGCAAAACTGTCACTGAAAAAGACCTGGGTGCATTGGTGGACGACAACTCACATTTAGTGGCCAATGTCAGGCAGCTGCTGCCAAGGCAAATAAAATAATGGGATGCATTAAAAGAGGCATAGATGCTCATGAGGAGAACATAATTTTACCTCTATACAAGTCACTGGTGCGACCACACTTAGAATACTGGGTGCAGTTCTGGTCTCCGGTGTATAAGAAAGACATAGCTGAACTGGAGCAGGTGCAGAGAAGAGCGACTAAGGTTATTAGAAAAATATTCAGACTTGAGAGTCCTCAGTGGTTGATACCTTTTAATGGCTAACTGAAAAGATGGTAACAAATTGCAAGCTTTCGAGACTACTCAGGTCTCTTCATCAGGCATAGACTAATACAACATCTGAAGAATTGTATTAGTCTATGCCTGATGAAGAGACCTGAGTAGTCTCGAAAGCTTGCAATTTGTTACCATCTTTTCAGTTAGCCATTAAAAGGTATCAACCACTGAGGACTCTCAAGTCTGAATATTTTTCTATCTACTGGCTAACACGGTACGAAGATACACATCTTTCCTATAAGGTTATTAGAGAACTGGGGGGTCTGCAATACCAAGACAGGTTATTACACTTGGGGTTATTTAGTTTTGTAAAACGAAGGCTTAGGGGTGATCTTATTACAATGTATAAATATATGAGGGGACAGTACAAAGACCTTTCTAATGATCTTTTTACTCTTAGACCTGTGACGGGGGCAAGGGGGCATCCTCTACGTCTGCGTTGATCCAGGGAGCTAGTATGATTGCCGTATGTGGAGTCGGGAAGGAATTTTTTCCCCAATGTGAAGCTTACTGTTTGCCACTTGGGTTTTGTTTTTGCCTTCCTCTGGATCAACATGTTAGGGCAGGTTAGGATAGGATATGGGTTGAGCTAGATGGACTTAAAGTCTTCCTTCAACCTTAAGAACTATGTTACTATGTTACTATGTTGCTATGTTGCAGAGCAGCAATGCAAGGTCTCGAAGAATGAAGTCCAGTGGTGTCAAAAGCGAGTTACGTTCCTGGGACACTGTATTGCCCATCAGACAAAACACGTGACAAATGACCGGAAGGCCACTGTGGAGAAGATGGCTCCCCCAGCAAAACCAAGGACGCTGCAGGCCTTCCTTGGTCTAGTTTCGTATTGCAGAACCTGGATCCCTGTTGCCTCAGTCTTAATGCAGCCTCTGTATGATTGCATCAATGCAACCCCGTTCCTTCTGTCAGATGCAGCCTTCAACTCGTTCAGGAAGTTGAAAAACTCCATAGTCTCAGCGCCAGCACTAGGCCTGCCTGCCTGATGGAAAAAGAAGGCCATACCACCGGAGTCCTGACCCAGATTCACGGGGGAAAGCAGAGACCTCTAGGCTACTTTTCAGCTCGCCTGGATCCAGTTGCAAGGGGGGCCCCCTCCTGCATGAAGGCAGTATTTGCAGCACATGCCCTCCTGGATAAGACTGCCTGCATAATTCTTTGACATCCACTGGAGATTCTCGTTTTGCCCGACATCTCAGCAATCCTTAATCAAACTCAGCCAAAACATCTCTCCACCACCAGGCATCTTCGCCTCCTGTGCTCTCTGCTCTTGCCTGACAATGTCACCATTTCCAGATGCACGGTCCTCAACCCATCCACTCTACTCCCACTCCGAAGGAGGATGCGAATATGGACTCTTCAGAACAAAATCTGCAGGATACCTTTCACAAGGATCTGGATTTGCTCGGAATTGCGACCCTGATTGTTTCAGCATCATGCAACAGGAAACAGCAGGATTACCCAATGTGGTGGATGAGCCATGATGAGCCACTGACCAACCCAGAAGCTACTTTCAGAAATAGTGTGCAGATACGGAGTTCCAGAGGTGATAGAGAGAGATCAGGTACCCGCATTCACAGCAAACCTGACACGAGAGATCTGGTCAGAAGTAGGGTCAGCCTTAAGTCTACACACTCCCTACCACCCCCAAAGCCGCGGGAAAGTAGAAAGACTAAATGGGACACTTAAGAACAGGATGTTGAAAGTTGCCCAACAGACAAACAAACTATGGCATGAGACATTCCCAATAGTGTAAGACAAACTCTCAGAGGCCCAGAAAAGCTGTCACCATTATGAGATTTTGTTTGGGCTTAGTTCCAAGTTAGGGTTATTCTTCCCTCAGCAGCTGACTATGCAAAATAATATCTTGTCTGCTTATGTAATTGAACTGACCAAAAAACTAATGTCCATTCTCGAGATTTCTCTTTACTGCCAGATCCAGACTCAGTATCCGGTACGCACTCCTAGAAGCCAGGAGACTGGGTGTTGCTGAAAAAGTTTGTAAGGAGAACACTCAATCCCAGATTTGACGGTTCTTTCCAAGTGCTACTGATGTCACCAACCTCTGTGAAACTGGAGGGAAGACCCACTTGGATCCATGCATCGCATTGCAAGAAAGCTCCCATACCAGAATATACAGTACAGACCAAAAGTTTGGACACACCTTCTCATTCAAAGATTCTTCTGTACTTTCATGACTATGAAAATTGTAGAATCACACTGGAGGCATCAAAACTATGAATTAACACATGTGGAATTATACATTACACTTTACAAAAAAGTGTGAAACACCTGAAAATATGTCTTATATTCTAGGTACTTCAAAGTAGCCACCTTTTGCTTTGATTACTGCTTTGCACGCAGAAAAGGTGAACGGATGGACTCTACATGCCTGGTTCCCACCGTGAAGCATGAAGGAGGTGGTGTGATGGTGTGGGGGTGCTTTGCTGGTGACACTGTTGGGGATTATTCAAAATTGAAGCGGTGAGCTGTCCAGCTCACCCCAAACCATCTCAATTGGGTTCAGGTCTGGTGACTGTGGAGGCCAGGTCATCTGGCATAGCACCCGAACACTCTCCTTCTTGGTCAAATAGCCCTTACACAGCCTGGAGGTGTGTTTGGGGTCATTGCCCTGTTGAAAAATAAATGATGGTCCAACTAAATGCAAACCGGATGGAATAGCATGCTGCTGCAAGATGCTGTGGTAGCCATGCTGGTTCAGTATGCCTTCAATTTTGAATAAATCCCCAACAGTGTCACCAGCAAAGCACCCCCACACCATCACACCTCCTCCTCCATGCTTCCCGGTGGGAACCAGGCATGTAGAGTCCATCCGTTCACCTTTTCTGCGTGCAAAGCAGTAATCAAAGCAAAAGGTGGTGTAAGCTTTTCAGGGGATATAGCTCTGGGATCGCCGTCCGGGTAGACGGAGTGGCACGGAAACAGTTCATTCACAGACAGCAGTTCTGGTAAAAACTGGCCGCAACCAGTTTTATTAAAGTCCACAGCAAACAGAACATAATCAAAACCAAATCATAAACATAAGACCTGGGCTTGTCCAGCCACTTACTGCACTTAGATAGATTTCCCTATCTACCTGGGACCAGACTCTACCAGCCTGGGCCAAAACAACACATATGTTCAGCATTTACCAGCATGGAGTTTCACAGAGTCTCCTCCTTGTGTCTGAAGGCACCTTCAACGTCCAGACTTGAGAGAGCTCCCCTCCTATTCAGCAGCTATCCGCATGGATTCTCACAGAGACTACTCCTGTGTCCGGGGTACATCGAGCACCCAGACTGAGATAGCTCATACTCCTGGAGTCTCCTTCTTGTGCCTGGACTCCTTGTCCAGACTAAGCGAGCTCTCTGACTGTGTTCGCAGACACCTACTTCTGGTCTCCTAATTAACAGCTGAATGGTTTCAGGCCTGAGCTGCAAGTGTGTACTGAATGTAGGGTGTAGTGACCTTTCTCTACCACTAGGTTTACAAAGCCACACATTTCCCTTATACCATACAGCACAGTACCTAGGTGAAATGTACACCCCATTCGACACATATTCCTTCACTGTCTCACATATCCCCCCCTCTTCTCCAGACCGGAGGGCTGGTCATCCAGACCGGAGGGCTGGTCAACAATCCAAAAGAGACAGTGAACTCTGGACCAGTCATGGCCTTCATCAGCTTCATCTTCACTACTGTCATCTGTATCTTCACCTGAGCCATAGCCAACATCAGCTTTCTCTTCATCTGAAGCATCCGCACTACCCTGTACCCTCCCAGGCCTATGCTCTCTGCGGGCCTCGGGTATCCTGCACGGTTTCATCTTGACCTTAGGGCCGGGCTCAGTTTCGATATAGTGCCTGGCCAGAGAAGTACGACCCGGCACATCAGAATACTTCTGCTGACTCTTCCTCAGAAACTCACGTACCTCCTGTCCTTGGTGTACTGACCATGTGTCACCAACTATCACAGAAGGTATAGGGGGTTTTTTACTTTTCTCTAGTTCCCCTTGAACCCTCTTTAGCACATCTATTTTCTTGAATATCGGTGGACTCATAAAGTCTATTTCACAGACCTTAAGCTCCTCTGCCATGGTCTCTGACCATTTTAAGCTACTCTGTTCAAATGATTGGGACTGTAGAAGGAGCAGATCGTTTTTCTTTTGCAGTACACATAATTCATCCGCTAAGTCTCCAGCTGAATTGTCATGTTCTACTGTGACAACAGCATTCTTATATAGAGCCTTAGACTTATTGAGCAGCATTTGCTCTTGCAACGAAGAGATTCCCTGTATTCTTCCTTTTACTTCATTGACTTTCTCACGAAGATGCTCATGGCTTTCATCACACTCCTTCATCACAGTTTGGAGTTTTTTCTGAGAAGTAATCAATTCATCTGGTACCTGTTGGACGTCCTTTATGTCTTCGGCCCCTTCTTCAGGCTCTTCTGGTAGAACATGCTCAGAAGCCCTACCGTCAGTCTTGTTCCTCACAGCTTCACTTGAGACCTCAGCTTCTGATGAGGCATCTGGCTTGGTGACCACCACTTCCATGGCTTTTTCCACCTCTGCAGCATTACCTTCAGAGTCCGGGGCATGATGCAGCTCCATACCATACATTGATAACTTCTCCTCTTCAACAGCATCCACTTGTGCTGTTTTCAGTTTCAGAGTCCTGCCTTTAAAGCTCAGCTCTCCTCCTTTCACCTTAGTCTTCGCCAGGGAACCGGCCAACTGTAAAACATCTTCAGATGCCATCTTCTGTCCGGCTGTAAGGTCAGCATCAGCTTTCTTCTCAGGACTCTCAACCTCCTCTGCTACCATGCCTTCCTCATTTGCACTGGTTGCTTTATGGTCATCAGATGATTCACTATCACTACCACTATCCCTGTCTGACCCCTTTTTCTCAGCCACATCTGGCTCACTGTCAGGGCTATACAATTCATTCTCATTCACATCCTGCTCACTTTCAGGGTTATACACTTCATTCTCATTCACATCTTGATCTGGAACCTTAGTTAACATGTCATCCACAACATTAACTTCACCATCTGGTCCCTCAAGTATGTGACTATGTGACAACCCCAGCACTATACTTCTATATAGCTCAGGTACTAGGAGCTGGCTCACGACCTCTCCCTGGACTTCAGTGTCCCTATACAACAGGTGAGTGTTTATGGCAACATGAGGAAACCTCTCCTCAGAGCCAGGCTCTTGGGAAACCTCATTTAGAACAATTATATTTTCCTGTGCCGTTTTAAGAGTGGGGTCTCGCCATTGTTCACTCTCAAAATTGTCACAGGACACAGGTAAGTCAGGGACACTCGGTTCCCGAGAACCACCATCCTCGTCTCCCACCATCACCTGCAAAGGAATTTCAACACTATCACAGTCATCATTATTATCAATATCATTATCATGATTATGATCAGTATCATCATCACTATCATTATCATCATCATTATCATTATCAGCATCAGCATTATTATCATGGTCATCATCATTATCATGATCATCATCATCATTATCATTATCATCATCATCATCATCATTATCACACAAGTTTAACGGCCCACTAGCATTGTGTTCCGCCCCTCGGGACTGCGCACCCTCAATAGGAGCTTCATCACACTGTCCATCAGAAACATTTTTCCCCCAGAGATCCTTAGATCGGGGAAAGTCATTACCCAATATAACGGGTTGCACCAGGTTCTTCACTACCCCCACTTCACATGAAACCTCCCCGCGTTTGGGGATCAAGTCCACGACAGTCTCTGGGTAGACTTTGGTGTCTCCATGGACGCACACCACACTCAGGTGCTTATCAGGGAAGAAGTCCCTATCAATCAGGCTGTCACATACGGAAGTCACTGGACTCTCTGAGTCCAAGAGGGCCTGTGCTGGGCAGTCATTTACAACCACCGGGGACACCTGTGGTCCAGTCTCTTCGGCTGAGGTGGACACACACACAGGTTCTGCGCAGAGAGAGAGGGATCTGCCAACATCACAATACATAGGCTCCCCCTCTATTGGACAGTTGGCTGCAATTTCACGACATCTCCAACACTGTCCATCACACTTTTCCACCCACATGTCCCCTCGGGCCTGAACCCACTTATCAGCATACCCCATGTCCCCAACAGCTGGAACGCTCTTACCGCGAGAGTTCAGCGTCCGGGAACTCTGAAGTGACGACCTCTCAGACTGCTGGACACGGAGACAGTCTTTGCTGGCGAAGGCCTTCTCCATCAGGCTGACCAGACGATTGGCGTCCTGGTGGTCTCCTTGTCCGACCTCTGGCTGTACCTCAGGAGGACATGCTCGGGTGTAGCGGTTCACTATCACCTTTCCAACTCCATAATCAGGTTTGCTGACTGCAGACTCCCAACTGCATCTCCAGTCATGAACTCCCCTGGCACGGGCTGTCACCGTAACACCCAGCCGGGTAAGAATCTCCGCTTTCAGCTTGGCATAGTCTTGGCTGTCCTGCTCGCTCAGGTCAGCATAGGCCCTTTGGGGTTCTCCAATCAGATAGGGTGTGACCATCATGGCCCATTCAGATAGGGGCAGATTCTCCTTCACTGCCAGTCCCTCAAACCTAGTGAGATATACCTCCACATCATCACGAGGTGTCATCTTTTTCAGGGACCGTCTTACCGCCTTCTTTACAGCGGACAATGCAGGTGACTTTGCAACATTACTTTGGGACGATGCGCTGCAAGTCTTTTGTAGTGCTGCCACCTGCTCAAAAAACAACCGGTTATTCTCCTGCTGCTGCTTCAGGAATTGCTGCTGGGCCTGCTGCATGCGCTGCTGGTGCTGCAGGCGCTGCTGCTCCATGCTCTGCTGCATGCTTCGCTGGGCCTGGACCAGGTACTCAACGAGCTCCTCCATACTGCCGGACTTATCTGTCTCAACCACGGCAGTCTTATGTTGCACATTAACTTGCGCTATTTGTTCAAACAGCGCCTCCATGCTGTCATCCATGCTGTCAGACTTCTCTGTCTCAACAACGGCAGTCTTCACTCAAGACATACACACTCCACAGTCTTTTCCACAGAATATTCATCTTTGCTGTGCAGACACTTTTTTTTTTTTCTCTGCAAACTCTATTAGGGCCACTGTCTCTTTAAGACTGCTCCAACAGACTTTTCCTTTGCTGCTGCACACTCCACAGTCTTTTCCACAACAAGTTCAGCTTTGCTGTGCAGACACACTTTTTTTTTTTTTTCTCTTTTGCAAACTCTATTAGGGCTACTGTCTCTTTAAGACTGCTCCAACAGACGTTTCTTTTGCTGACACACTTTTTTTTTCTCTGCTGCTGCTTCAACAGACTTCACCTTTTATTGCTGTCTCTCGCCACTGTGCTGCACACACATTCTAGCACTAATTGTATCAGCCACTGTGCTGCCCCAGCATTCTCCGCCAATTGTAAGCTTTTCAGGGGATATAGCTCTGGGATCGCCGTCCGGGTAGACGGAGTGGCACGGAAACAGTTCATTCACAGACAGCAGTTCTGGTAAAAACTGGCCGCAACCAGTTTTATTAAAGTCCACAGCAAACAGAACATAATCAAAACCAAATCATAAACATAAGACCTGGGCTTGTCCAGCCACTTACTGCACTTAGATAGATTTCCCTATCTACCTGGGACCAGACTCTACCAGCCTGGGCCAAAACAACACATATGTTCAGCATTTACCAGCATGGAGTTTCACAGAGTCTCCTCCTTGTGTCTGAAGGCACCTTCAACGTCCAGACTTGAGAGAGCTCCCCTCCTATTCAGCAGCTATCCGCATGGATTCTCACAGAGACTACTCCTGTGTCCGGGGTACATCGAGCACCCAGACTGAGATAGCTCATACTCCTGGAGTCTCCTTCTTGTGCCTGGACTCCTTGTCCAGACTAAGCGAGCTCTCTGACTGTGTTCGCAGACACCTACTTCTGGTCTCCTAATTAACAGCTGAATGGTTTCAGGCCTGAGCTGCAAGTGTGTACTGAATGTAAGGTGTAGTGACCTTTCTCTACCACTAGGTTTACAAAGCCACACATTTCCCTTATACCATACAGCACAGTACCTAGGTGAAATGTACACCCCATTCGACACATATTCCTTCACTGTCTCACAGTGGCTACTTTGAAGAACCTAGAATATAAGACATATTTTCAGTTGTTTCACACTTTTTTGTGAAGTGTAATGTATAATTCCACATGTGTTAATTCATAGTTTTGATGCCTTCAGTGTGACTCTACAATTTTCACAGTCATGAAAATACAGAAAAATCGTTGAATGAGAAGGTGTGTCCAAACTTTTGGTCTGTACTGTACACCTAAACCAAAATGATGCTGTGGATGCCCTGCCTGACCGGATAGATGATCTACCTGATGAAGAATACACACCGCTGACTACGCATGCTGTTGAATAAGAGACTATTATAATTGCAAAGCCATGAACCACTGTCAGGGATAGATCTTTTGACTGCCCATTTGCGAAAAGTCTGTACAGAGGGGGGTGCATGTACTAAGCATATGTCAGCCCGCTGGCAGCACAAAAGAGTTGCAGTGCTTTGGGACAGGAGTTTAGGATTAGAGCAAGTGATATGTAAGGGGGGATTGTGATGGAAATATATATGTATTTCATGTAGATCTCACTTGCACATATACTCACAGCTAATATATACTATAATCAATTGCTTAGAATGACCCCGTAAGCCAGACAAGTGCAAACCAGACAGTCTTTGGTACTTTCCAGACATCAAAAACAGGAACCAACACCAGATGGCCCAAGCTGATGTCTCAATTTTTGCTGAATAGCAGGAAAAGGCGACAGTTACTCATAAACTGCTAAATCAGCCTTTTTGTTATGCCTTAGCCAGAAACCTTCATGTCTTCAGACAACCAATAACATAGAAGCTTGATTATATGTTAATTAACTAACCACCCCGTTCCTATATGCAACTATAAAACCATGTATGTTCAATAAACCATCAGTATTGATAGAAAGTTATTCTGTCACCCTGTGTGTACAGTTTTCATTCTTGAGTGCTCAAAATACTTAGTCTGATTGGGAACGGCCACAGCACACACAAAGATAGATTTATCCTAACCAAATTTCCATAACACATATAACAGTGTTTTACCCCACATATGGGGTATCCAGCGTACTCAGGACAAATTGCACAACAATTTTTGGGGTCCAATTTCACCTGTTACCCTTGTTAAAATAAAAAATTGGTGTAAAAAGACCATTTTTGTGGAAAAAATCTGATTTTTTATTTTTACGGCTCTACATTATAAACTTCTGTGAAGCACTTGGGGTTCAAAGTGCTCACCACACATATAGATAAGTTTCTTAAGGGGTCTAGTTTCCCCAATGGGGTCTCTTACGGGGGTTTCCACTGTTTAGGCACATCAGGGGCTCTCCAAACGCGACATGGCTTCCGATCTCAATTCCAGCCAATTTTGCGTTGAAAAAGTCAAGCGGCGCTCCTTCCCTTCCGAGCTCTGCCATGTGCCCAAACAGTGTTTTACTCCCACATATCGGGTATCAGCGTACTCAGAACAAATTGCAGAACAACTTTTGGGGTCAAATTTATCCTGTTACTCTTAGGAAAATAAAACAATTGCATCTGATGTAATTTTTTGTGAAAAAAGTTAAATGTTCTTTTTTTAACATTCCAAAAATTGCTGTGAAGCACCTGAAAGGTTGATAAACTTCTTGAATGTGGTTTTAAGCACATTGAGTGATGCAGTTTTTAGAATTGTGACACTTTTGGGTATCTTCTATCACATAGACCCCTCAAAGTGACTTCAAATGTAATGTGGTCCCTAAAAAAATGATGTTGTTAAAATGTTCAACTTTTAACCCTTATAACTTCCTAACAAAAAAAATGGGTTCCAAAATTGTGTTGATGTAAAGTAGACATGTGGGAAATGTTACTTATTAAGTATTTTGTGAGACATATCTCTCTGATTTTAGGGCATGAAATTCAAAGTTGTAAAATTGCGTAATTTTCAAAATTTTTGCCAAATTTCCATTTTTTTCACAAATAAACGCAAGTCATATAAAAGAAATTTTACCACTATCATGAAGTACAATATGTCACTAGAAAATATTCTCAGAATCACCAAGATGCATTAAAGCGTTCCAGAGTTATTACCTCAGAAAGGGACAGTGGTCAAAATTGTAAAAATTGGCCTGGTCGTTAACGTTCTAACTACCTTCTGGGGTAAAGGGGTTAAACTACTAGTGTTTCCTCCATGTGTGTATGAACAGTGTCTTGAGACCGCTGATGGATTAACTGCAGTAACACAAGTCCCATCTGAAAGGTGTCTTCTGATGTGTATTTTTAGGGGTCCTGAAGTACATCCAACTTATTGATGCTTGCATAAAATGCAATCTACTAAATATACAGCACCAGCAGTATTGCAATTGACAAAACTTTTTTATAGGGAATTCTTGTTCTGTCACATTGGAGGAAAAAGTAGTAGTTTTATTAACATGATTGCACGTTTTACACGGAGTATGGCAACACCAATAGAAACCGATATAGATCAGCCATGTGTTGCCCATCGATATATTATCATTCAAGAATTGACTGGGTGATAGTATACCGCCCAGGTTGGGGGCTTTTTTTGCCACATGACATGTATCAGATTTCTTTATTGTATTTACAAGTTTATCATCTTGGTACAAAATGGGAATTTTTTTTTTATTATACCTTATTTTCCGGCGTATAAGACGACTGGGTGTATAAGACGACCCCGCAACTTTACCAGTCAAAATATAAAATCTTCTTAAAAGTGTGGGGGGTCTTCTTATACACCGGTGTCATCTTATACGCCGGGTGCGGGCCAATCTGCATATGGTGGGGGAGTGGTCCCGATGACGAAGGGAGGGGGCGTCTCAGAGGGAAGGTGTTGGAGTATCCCCCTATTACCTCATCGTATCAGCGGTGCTCTATGCTGGTCTATGGGCTGGGGGACGGCGGCGGTGGCTCCTCTTTGTGCAGCGTGGGGGCTCTGTGCTGGGGGGTGGCGGTGGCTCTTTGTGCAGAGTCAGGGCTCTGCCAGCATTTCCTCAAACCTCGGAGGCCCCGGCAGCTCCATTGCTGCGATGCGGTGGCCTCCGGGAAAATGGACGCTGGGTGCGGCGCATGCTCAGTTTCAGATCTCGTCTCCCGAGATCTTGAGATGAGATTTGAATCTGAGCATGCAGTGGCCATTTTCTCGGAGGTCACCGCATCACAGCAATGAAGCTGCTGGGGCCTCCGGTGTTTGAGGAAATGCCGGCAGAGCCCCGACTCTGCACAAAGAGCCACCGCTGCCCCCCAGCAAAGAGCACCCATGCTGCTGAAAGAGGAGCTGCCACCACCGCCGCCCCCCAGCACATAGACCCGCAGAGAGCACCGCTGATACAATGAGGTAATAGGGGGGATACTCCAACACCTTCCCTCTGAGACATACCCTCCCTTCGTCATCGGGACCACTCCTCCCACCATATGCAGATTGGTCCGTACCCGGCATATAGGACGACCCCCGACTTTTAAGCAGATTTTCAGGGTTAAAAAGTCGTCTTATACTCCGGAAAATATGGTAGCTATAATTTTGTGGTATTGGAGACTGAAGGTAGTGAAGAAAGTGATAGGTGCATTAGATTTAGACTTTTTATAACGATTTTTTCATGTGTCATTAACGTTATTTGTTGTATGATCTCATAAAGTGCTTTTATCCATGTGACTGACAATGGATTTGGCTCTGTGTAAGGATCACTGTGAGTTGCCTCTGCACCTCAGTCTACTCACCACCATGTTAGACTCCCTTTCATATGTAATAGATGAAGAACAATTTCTTTTAGTTCAGATTAATTCCCCAGTGGGTATATTATTGATAACATGTTTGTCATGACAAGCATGTGCTTCTAAGATGGAGTTGGTGTCAGTTGTTTTTTTATAAGGGAGAATAATGATGGATTGTGTCTGTACTTCCCCTATCAAAGTGTTATCCAAATAGTTTTTTTTATTATTGGACAAATGATGAGTGAATGTAAGTTTGTAATTGCTATTATTAATATACTAGATAGAGGCCTGATGCTATCGCATCGGGAGGGCGGTAATGTCACAATGGAGCAGGCTTTGCAGCATTGAGAATCTCTCCCCATGTGCTCACCCCTCACCCACCTATCCACTCTCTCTTTCCCCATATGCTGACTTCTCCTGTCTGTGCTCTCTTCTTTGACCTGTCTACCCCGTGTGCTATCCCCCTTGCCTGCTGTCTCTCTCCTTCCTGTGCTGTGTTCTCCCCTTATATGCTGTCCCGTTTGAGCTGTCTGCCCCCTGTGCTCTGTCTCTCTCACCTCTGTGCGCTTTCTCTCTCACCATCTGCTGTCTTCTCCTCTCATGTCATCTCTTCTTTGACCTGTGTACCCCATGTGCTCTACATGTATGCAAAAACAGTATGGGCCATATCCAGGTGGTGGTAAAATGCTTGCTCCCATGGAGGCAAAAGCAAAAGAACTGTTGATACTGTCTATATCGCCCATGAAATTTTTGCTGAATTCACTTTCTCCTGTCATCACCTTTTTGAATTATTCTGGATACTGGAGTATGGGTAGATGGACTTTTCCCTTCTGACAGCACTGAGTAAACTTTCCATCGGAAGGCGTCTCAGCTCCAAAATCAAAGATTGACAACTTTGACATAGATGGTTCATGGGACCGCAGCTGTGTTCATGAATTGTGTTTTCATCATGGGTTACATTTTTTGCTTGTACAGTGCCTTGCAAAAGTATTTGGTCCCCTGGAACTTTTCAACCTTTTCCCACATATCATGCTTCAAACATAAAGATACCAAATGTAAATTTTTAGTGAAGAATCAACAACAAGTGGGACACAAATGTGAAGTTGAACGAAATGTATTGGTTATTTTAAATTTTTGTGGAAATACAAAAACTGAAAAGTGGGGTGTGCAATATTATTCGGCCCCTTTACTTTCAGTGCAGCAAACTCACTCCAGAAGTTCATTGTGGATCTCTGAATGATCAAATGTTGTCCTAAATGACTAATGATGATAAATATAATCCACCTGTGTGTAATCAAGTCTCCGTATAAATGCACCTGCTCTGTGATAGTCTCAGGGTTCTGTTTGAAGCACATAGAGCATCATGAAGACCAAGGAACACAACAGGCAGGTCCGTGATAATGTTGTGGAGAAGTTTAAAGCCGGATTTGGATACAAAATGATTTCCAAAACTTTAAACATCGGAGGGAGCACTGTGCAAGCGATCATTTTGAAATGGAAGGAGTATCATACCACTGCAAATCTACCAAGACCCAGCCATCCCTCTAAACTTTCATCTCAAACAAGGAGAAGACTGATCAGAGATGCAGCCAAGAGGCCCATGATCACTCTGGATGAACTGCAGATATCTACAGCTGAGGTGGGACAGTCTGTCCATAGGACAACAATCAGTCGTACACTGCACAAATCTAGCCTTTACGGAAGAGTGGTATGAAGAAAGCCATTTCTCAAAGATATCCATAAAAAGTGCAATTTAAGGTTTTCAACAAGCCACCTGGGAGACACACCAAACATGTGGAAGAAGGTGCTCTGGTCAGATGAAACCAAAATCGAAGTTTTTGACAACAATGCCAAACGATATGTTTGGCGTAAAGGCAACCCAGCTAATCACACTGAACACATCATCCCCACTGTCAAACATGGTGGTGGCAGCATCATGGTTTGGGCCTGCTTTTCTTCAGCAGGGACAGGGAAGCTGGTTCAAATTGATGGGAAGATGGATGGAGCCAAATACAGGACCATTCTTGAAGAAAACCTGTTGGAGTCTGCAAAAGACCTGAGACTGGGACAGAGATTTGTCTTCCAACAAGACAATGATCCCAAACATAAAGCAAAATCTACAATGGAATTGTTCACAAATAAAAGTATCCAGGTGTTAGAATGGCCAAGTCAAAGTCCAGACCTGAATCCAATCGAAAATCTGTGGAAAGAGCTGAAAACTGCTGTTCACAAACGATCTCCATCCAACCTCACTGAGCTAGAGCTGTTTGCCATGGAAGAATGAGCAAGAATTTCAGTCTCTCGATGTACAAAACTGATAGAGACATACCCCAAGTGACTTGCAGCTGTAATCGCAGATCTCCTAGTAAAGTGGTTCGGAAGTGAGTCGGTCGAGCATGCCAAAAGACTAAGAGACATGAATATAAAGCATCCACACATAGGTCTACGCAAAGTGTGGGAAAGACTTGATGAATGCTATGGGACAGTAGAAGTCATAGAGAATGCTTTATACAAAAGAATTGATGATTTTCCTCAGATAGGACCTAAAGGTTATCAAAAGCTTAGAGAATTGAGTGATTTATTGATAGAGTTACAGGTTGCCCAGGAGGAAGGAGACTTGCCCGGATTGGCATTCTTAGACACCGCTAGGGTGTCAATCCAATAATACAAAAACTTCCTTACAATCTACAAGAAAAGTGAGTTACATATGGTTCACGGTATAAACAAAATCATAATGTACCATTCCTTCCTTTCACTGTATTCGTAGAATTTGTCACTCAACAAGCTAAGATCAGAAATGACCCTAGTTTTGACTTCACTCTGTCATGTTCCACTGCCCCTGGTGTCAAACCCAGTAGTACACCCATGGCAGTCCACAAAACTAACATTGTTTTCACAGGTCCTCCTGACAATGCGAGTAAACTCCCTCCAGACGATAACAAGCCTCAGAATGTCAGTAAACATTGTCCTCTACACAAGAAACCACATCCTCTACTAAAATGCAGAGCCTTCAGGGAGAAGTCTTTGGAGGATCGCAAGGGTTTCCTCAAAGAGAACAACATTTGCTTCAAATGTTGTGCCACAACCTCTCACCTCGCCAGAAACTGTGAAGCTAGCTTGAAATATGCAGAATGCAGCAGCACGGATCACAATACAACCTTGCACCCTGGACCACCTCCACAAGTGTTTTCACAAGCAGAGGAGCACGATGGGAAGGAGAAGAACACTGATGAAGATACCCCTGTGGTCGGCGCTCAATGTATGGAGATCTGAAAAGGACTCAGAGGAGGAAGGTCCTGTTCCAAAAATCTGCCTTGTCCAAGTCTACCCGGTAGGCCGCAAGGACAAAGCCCTCAAGATATATGTAATCCTGGATGACCAAAGTAACAGGTCTTGAGCCAGGTCCATCTTCTTTGACAACTTCAGCATTGTAGGCCCTGGTTCTCCCTACTCCCTGAGGACGTGTTCAGGTACCGTTGAGACGGCGGGGAGAAAAGCGGCCGGATACAAGGTGGAGTCCATAGATGGTCAAACCTGCCTATCGCTACCAACCATCCTGGAATGCAACCAGATTCCCGACAACAGGTCAGAGATACTATCACCGGAGGTGGCGACACATCACCCCCATCTGAAGCGTATAGCCCACCTGATACCTGAGTTGGATCCAGAAGCCCCAATAGCCCTACTCCTGGGAAGAGATATACAATGAGTCCACAAGGCTAGAGAATCTATAAACGGCTCCAAAAATGCTCCGTACGCTCAGAGGCTCAACCTTGGATGGGTCATCATAGGAGACGTCTGTCTGGGAGGAGCACACAAGCCGGCCTCAGTCAACAGTATGCTCACCAGCACACTAGAAAATGGACGTCCGTCTCTCTTCCGGCCATCAAAACAATACTTGGCACTCAAATATTGAATAAATGGACCAAAAATGAAGGTAGTTGCTGTGGTTATTGTCTTTTTATTTGCATCCGTGAAAGCTGAAGGTGACGTACATAACAGATGATGAACGTTTTTGGCTATACAACATAAGCCTTCCTCAGACAATATGTACAAATTTTGCACTGTAATGTATTAAAGTAACAAAAGAGACAACGTGAGTACACACAAAAAAATTAAACAATAGATGCAATAAAATAGAGAGCAACAGTTGTAACGAAGTGAAAACATCTTAAATACAAATGGACACATCAAAAATGGAAGAATATCACATGGCTTGTATATCCAGAGGTGCTCAGTGAACATTTAAGAAGATTACGTTAAGGACATAACTTGTAGTATCACAAAAGAGAGTAAATAAATGTGAGCCAAATACCGAAAAGGATATAGAGATCACCAGATCAGAGTGTTGTGATCTATTATTTGTGTAATATATGCGGCGAGCAATACCTGTAATGAAATTGCAGATATTTAATTATGCAATGATAAATGGTAGCCCAAACTTGTGGGAACAGCCAAAGCGACAGGGAAAAAAAAGGGGGAAAAAAAAGAGGGTGACAAAGGGAAACAAAAAAAGAAGGGGGACAGAAGTAAGGAAAAGGACAATAAGAAGAAAAGAAAAATAAAAAGAAAAAAGGAAAAAACAAAAAACGGCAAAGAGAAAAACAGTAAGGAATACCTTAGAAAAATCGGATGTGGAAAATAAAATGAATTCAACCACAGGAGATGAGCAACTGTAAAAGAAACAGTAAAAAAGTAAAAAATGCAGTAAAATGTCTATAGAGTAAAGAGTATAGCTGTGTACTAAAAGTAAAATAATACCTTGGAATGCAAAAATTGGGGACAGAGCGCTGATAGCCAAAGCTAATAACGATGAAGCGCTAAAAAAGACCAAACAAAATGGTTTATATTTTAGATTTTACAAAATAAGTACACAGAAAGCAGAAAAAAGAGAAGAAAAACATTGACATAAAAGTTGACAGTGGGGAAAATTACCTATAAAGTGATGCTTTGTATCCTACCAAAGCGAGGACTAAAAAAATTTAAGAAGAGAAAAAGAGCAGCATGAAATAAACGTGCAGAGTGTGCTCTGAAGGAAATATACATAATGGGTTAAAAGATTAAATACCTGGGGGGAAGCCACACTGGGACACAGGAAAAGCGCTGTAGGCTACAGTGGTAGCAATGAAGGAGCGCTGAGAAGAGAAAGTAATTGTAAACAAGCAGGCAATGGGAGGTAGGAGATGAGGAATGCAAATAAAAGCGTCCCTCAGGGATTGTGAGATAAATACCTTGATAAGCTTGCAGAAGCAGTTGTGGCCGTCGGGAGGTAGGACGCTATGTGCGCCCTGCTTCCGGGTTTAAGAAGGCCCCAGGAATCGCGTCATGGTGACGCGGGGCCATATGACGCATGCGCAATGAATGGGCTGGAGAGAAAGTCCTCCTGGAGAGGGGAGGACCCAGAGCAATGCGTCATGATGACGTGAAAAAGGTAAGGAGCATGCGCAATGGAGCAGTGAAGGAAAAGGGGAATGGAGGAGTCATATGACGCTGTAGAATGGGAGGACTGCAGTAAGACAAAAAGGAACGTTGTGATAAGTAAATAGTGTTCAAAAAAGGAGGATGTGAGAGAAGATAAAAAAAGAATAAAAAAAGGAAAAAAAAGGGGGAGCAATTATATAGAAAAAGAGAGATATATAGAGAGATTGGGGATAAATAAGGAATGAGGAAAACGGAGGAAGGTAAAAACATGGCAAAGGAATTATGGTAATGAAATAATATTGAGAAAGAAAAAAATGGGACGAAGACATAGAGTAGAGAGAAGGAAGGGGGGGGAGGGTTGTTGACAAAAATGGGAAGAGATGGAGAAACATGGTGTGATCATACAATACCTTAGTGATGGTGAAGCAGAGTATGTGAAACCAATGTGGGATCAGCGATTCTAGAGATAAGATACAGACAATAATATAATTAATAGAGTATACAAATCATGAACAAATGTTACATACGAAATATATGTAGATAACCTAAAGGAAAGCTGAGACATCATAGTCCCTGTTCAGGCCTCTTGGTTCCAGAGTTTGAAAAGTGAAAATCCAAAAGGCCTCACGTTTCTTGAGCATTTTAACCCTATTCAGTCCTCTCCTACTAATGTCAATGTGCTCTAACACCTGAAATCTGAGTTGGGCAATGGTGTGATTACACTCATGGAAATGATGAGGGAGAGGAAGCTGCATTTTCTGACAGCGTATGTTGGACTTATGCTGTGAAATTCTGTCACGGATAGGTTGCGTGGTCTCCCCGATGTACGAAAGTCCGCATGGACATTTAATTTGGTAGATAACATAAGAGGAGTCGCAGGTAAAGAATCCCTTAATAGGAAAGCCTTGACCCGTATGTGGATGAAAGGCTACAGGGCCCTTAAGTATGTTGTTACACTGTAGACAGTGTAGGCAAGGGAATGTACCCTGACGTTGTGTCCGCAGAAAGGTTTGTCTAGAGACAATTTGGTTAGAACCCACATCAGCCTTCACCAATTTGTCCCTAAGATTTTGGGGACGGCGATAGCAATTTAGGAATGGAACCTGGAATTCAGTGATATTGGGATAACTTTTGGTCAGAATATTCCAATGTTTTCTTATGGACGATGAAATAAGGTTAGAAAAGGGGTGGTATGTAGTGACGAATGGAACCCTTTTGGTGTCTGACTGACCAGTATCCCTCGTCCTGTGTTGTTTGGCCTTTTCTAATATCGATGGGGGATATCCCCTATGACAAAATTTGATTTCCATCTCCTGGATTCTGCTTTCTTTAGTGATGTCATTGGACACAATTCTGTTTACTCTACCAAATTGTGTGATGGGTATGGAGTTTTTCATGGCAGGGGGATGACAACTGTTGAAGTGTAAGAGACTATTTCTATCAGTTGGTTTCTGATAGAGGTCGCTTGTAAGTAGACCACCATGGTTCCTGCTAATAAGTGTGTCAAGGAAATTGATGCTATTCTTATTGTGTTGTAGGGAGAATTTTAACTCTGGCCAAATGCTGTTCAGATGTTCATTGAACTGTGTGAGTGATTCATCTGGGCCGTCCCAAATGCAAAAAATGTCATCGATATATCTACGCCATATGATGGAATGTTTCTGGAATAAAGGATGGTTATAAACAAAGTCATCTTCAAAGACTGACATGTATGCATTGGCGTAGGGCGGAGCCATGTTTGAACCCATAGCGGTCCCTTGTTGTTGCACATAGAACGTGTCCTCAAAGAGGAAATAGTTCTCTTTGAGGACTAACTCAAGCAAATCAGCGCATAGGTGTCGGATGCTCATGTCGGTGTCATGTTGTTGTAAAAGTCTATCCGTGGCACTCATGCCCTTGATGTGGGTAATGGACGTGTACAAACTGCTAACATCCCATGTGACTAGAATCACAGAATCCGGGAGTGGGCCTAAGGAAGTGATAACATGTAAAAATTCATTGGTGTCCAGTAAGAATGATTTAGTGAGTTTAACCAGAGGAGTCAGTAACTTTTCCAGGACTATAGCCAATGGTGAGAGTACAGAATCTGTCAAAGAGACTATGGGTCGACCGGGGGGTTTGTGTAGACTCTTGTGGATCTTAGGCAGGACATAGAAAACGGGAGTAATCGGGTCCTTTTTAATGAGGTATTCCTTTAGTTTTTTGTCAATAGTGCCAGCATGAAAGTGGCGATCTACAGTAGAGTTAATCTTAGCTCTAATAGACTCAAGGGGATTATGTGGTATAGTCTTGTATATCTCTCTGTCACTCAGTTGATTCAAGGCCTCCGCCATGTAGTCACTATGGTTCATGACCACAATGGCACCCCCTTTGTCAGCTGGTTTAACAATGAGGCTTTTATCGGAGGACAGGGCTGTCAGTGCAGACCTTTCAGAAGTTAGAAGATTACTAGGAAAATGAAATCTACCTGAGTTGATATCATGTAGAGATTTTGCTATGTCTCTATCAACCAGTGTGATGAATGTTTCAACTGGTGGATAGTTCTTGGGTGGCATAAACGTACTGGTCAATCTAAGGCCTAGGCCCTGGAGATCAAGTTTGGTAGAACCTGAGGTGGAAGCTGGTAATGCAGGGACCTGTGTAGCAAAATGAGCCCGAAGGTGTACATTTCGAAAAAACCTTTGTAAGTCCATATTCAATTCAAAAGCATTAAACTTATAGGTTGGACAAAAGGACAAACCCTTTTGTAATGCAGTGAGTTGATGGGTATCAAGATGTTTAGAGGAGATGTTGACGACTAGGGGGGGGGTGATGTTATTACCTGAGATCTGGTGGACATCTGATTTCGATTGTCCCCTGCGGCATTGACCCCCCTCCTCGTCGGCCTCTTGTGCGGCCCCTGCTGTAGCCTAAAAAAGAGGAAGAGAAGTTGGAAGTAGTAGAGCTTGATGTGCCTGGCCTGCTGTCTGCCGATCCCGATGAACTTTGCGAGTTGTGTCGTCTGTATGACCGGTTCATCTCTCTCCATTGATAGACCCGATTCTGGAGATAATCCTCCGTGTCCCTGATGAATTTCGTTCTCTTCCTTTTCTCCACGTCCGTACGGTATGTGTTTAGGAGTTCCTGATTTTTGTTCTTTAATTCCTGAAAGGAATCTTGGGTCATGGTACTCAATAGTTGTGTCTCGATGGCAGAAATTTGTGCTTTGGTAGACTCTAGACTTTTTTGCAAATAAGAAACGGTAAGAGTCATTAAATCGAATGAACATTTGTTCAAAATTTGTTCGAACTTCGTGCAATATTCCCTGTCGTCCTTGAAAAAGGTGGGCTGTAGAGGGACCCTGAGTCCCCTGGGGATCCTATGTACTTTCAGGTATTCGGCCAATGTGATGATGTGCAACTCAGAGTTAACAGCTTTTCTAGTTTCCCGTTCAAAATCGTGGTTCTTAATTTCTTGTGTGGGGACCTGTAGAAAATCACTGGAAGCAGTAACTCTAGAAAGAATCTCAGCCGTTTCAGAATCGTTGTAGCAAAAAGTATTGCTAGACATGATAGATGGTGCACATGTGCGGAAAAAGTCAGTAAATTACAAAAACATGGCACTCAAAAAAACTGTATAGAAATCGGTGCACAAGTAGGGTCTCCAGCCCAAATAGTAGAATCAAAACAAAACTTGGCACTCAAATATTGAATAAATGGACCAAAAATGAAGGTAGTTGCTGTGGTTATTGTCTTTTTATTTGCATCCGTGAAAGCTGAAGGTGACGTACATAACAGATGATGAACGTTTTCGGCTATACAACATAAGCATTCCTCACACAATATGTACAAATTTTGCACTGTAATGTATTAAAGTAACAAAAGAGACAACGTGAGTACACCCAAAATTTTTGTGTGTACTCACGTTGTCTCTTTTGTTACTTTAATACATTACAGTGCAAAATTTGTACATATTGTCTGAGGAAGGCTTATGTTGTATAGCCGAAAACGTTCATCATCTGTTATGTACGTCACCTTCAGCTTTCACGGATGCAAATAAAAAGACAATAACCACAGCAACTACCTTCATTTTTTGTCCATTTATTCAATATTTGAGTGCCAAGTTTTGTTTTGATTCTACTATTTGGGCTGGAGACCCTACTTGTGCACCGATTTCTATACAGTTTTTTTGAGTGCCATGTTTTTGTAATTTACTGACTTTTTCCGCACATGTGCACCATCTATCATGTCTAGCAATACTTTTTGCTACAACGATTCTGAAACGGCTGAGATTCTTTCTAGAGTTACTGCTTCCAGTGATTTTCTACAGGTCCCCACACAAGAAATTAAGAACCGCGATTTTGAACGGGAAACTAGAAAAGCTGTTAACTCTGAGTTGCACATCATCACATTGGCCGAATACCTGAAAGTACATAGGATCCCCAGGGGACTCAGGGTCCCTCTACAGCCCACCTTTTTCAAGGACGACAGGGAATATTGCACGAAGTTCGAACAAATTTTGAACAAATGTTCATTCGATTTAATGACTCTTACCGTTTCTTATTTGCAAAAAAGTCTAGAGTCTACCAAAGCACAAATTTCTGCCATCGAGACACAACTATTGAGTACCATGACCCAAGATTCCTTTCAGGAATTAAAGAACAAAAATCAGGAACTCTTAAACACATACCGTACGGACGTGGAGAAAAGGAAGAGAACGAAATTCATCAGGGACACGGAGGATTATCTCCAGAATCGGGTCTATCAATGGAGAGAGATGAACCGGTTATACAGACGACACAACTCGCAAAGTTCATCGGGATCGGCAGACAGCAGGCCAGGCACATCAAGCTCTACTACTTCCAACTTCTCTTCCTCTTTTTTAGGCTACAGCAGGGGCCGCACAAGAGGCCGACGAGGAGGGGGGTCAATGCCGCAGGGGACAATCGAAATCAGATGTCCACCAGATCTCAGGTAATAACATCACCCCCCCTAGTCGTCAACATCTCCTCTAAACATCTTGATACCCATCAACTCACTGCATTACAAAAGGGTTTGTCCTTTTGTCCAACCTATAAGTTTAATGCTTTTGAATTGAATATGGACTTACAAAGGTTTTTTCGAAATGTACGCCTTCGGGCTCATTTTGCTACACAGGTCCCTGCATTACCAGCTTCCACCTCAGGTTCTACCAAACTTGATCTCCAGGGCCTAGGCCTTAGATTGACCAGTACGTTTATGCCACCCAAGAACTATCCACCAGTTGAAACATTCATCACACTGGTTGATAGAGACATAGCGAAATCTCTACATGATATCAACTCAGGTAGATTTCATTTTCCTAGTAATCTTCTAACTTCTGAAAGGTCTGCACTGACAGCCCTGTCCTCCGATAAAAGCCTCATTGTTAAACCAGCTGACAAAGGGGGTGCCATTGTGGTCATGAACCATAGTGACTACATGGCGGAGGCCTTGAATCAACTGAGTGACAGAGAGATATACAAGACTATACCACATAATTCCCTTGAGTCTATTAGAGCTAAGATTAACTCTACTGTAGATCGCCACTTTCATGCTGGCACTATTGACAAAAAACTAAAGGAATACCTCATTAAAAAGGACCCGATTACTCCCGTTTTCTATGTCCTGCCTAAGATCCACAAGAGTCTACACAAACCCCCCGGTCGACCCATAGTCTCTTTGACAGATTCTGTACTCTCACCATTGGCTATAGTCCTGGAAAAGTTACTGACTCCTCTGGTTAAACTCACTAAATCATTCTTACTGGACACCAATGAATTTTTACATGTTATCACTTCCTTAGGCCCACTCCCGGATTCTGTGATTCTAGTCACATGGGATGTTAGCAGTTTGTACACGTCCATTACCCACATCAAGGGCATGAGTGCCACGGATAGACTTTTACAACAACATGACACCGACATGAGCATCCGACACCTATGCGCTGATTTGCTTGAGTTAGTCCTCAAAGAGAACTATTTCCTCTTTGAGGACACGTTCTATGTGCAACAACAAGGGACCGCTATGGGTTCAAACATGGCTCCGCCCTACGCCAATGCATACATGTCAGTCTTTGAAGATGACTTTGTTTATAACCATCCTTTATTCCAGAAACATTCCATCATATGGCGTAGATATATCGATGACATTTTTTGCATTTGGGACGGCCCAGATGAATCACTCACACAGTTCAATGAACATCTGAACAGCATTTGGCCAGAGTTAAAATTCTCATAGAATCATAGAATCATAGAATGGTAGAGTTGGAAGGGACCTCCTGGGCCTTCTGGTCCAACCCCCTGCTCAAAGCAGGATTCTCTAAATCATCCCAGACAGATGTCTATCCAGCCTCTGTTTGAAGACTTCCATTGAAGGAGAACTCACCACCTCTTGTGGCAGCCTGTTCCACTCATTGATCACCCTAACTGTCAAAAAGTTTTTTCTAATATCTAATCTGTGTCTCCTCCCATTCAGTTTCATCCCATTGCTTCTAGTCTTTCCTTGTGCAAATGAGAATAAAGATGATCCTTCTACAATGTGACAGCCCTTGAGATATTTGTAGACAGCTATTAAGTCTCCTCTCAGTCTTCTTTTTTGCAAGCTAAACATTCCCAAATCCTGCAACCGTTCCTCATAGGACATGGTTTGCAGACCGGTCACCATTCTGGTGGCTCTTCTCTGAACTTGCTCCAGTTTGTTGATGTCTTTTTTAAAATGTGGTGCCCAAAACTGGACACAGTATTCCAGATGAGGTCTGACCAAAGAGGAGTAGAGGGCAATAATGACCTCACGTGATCTAGACTGTATGCTTCTGTTGATACATCCTAAAATTGCATTTCCTTTTTTGCTGCTGCATCACACTGTTGACTCATGTTAAGTCTGTGATCAATTAGTATACCCAAGTCTTTTTCACATGTGCTGTTACTTAGCCCTATTCCTCCCATTTTGTATATGCTTTTTTCATTTTTATTGCCCACATGTAGTACTTTGCATTTTTCCCTGTTAAAATCCATTCTGTTAGTTGCTGCCCACTGCTCCAGTTTATGTATATCTTTTTGAATCCTCTCTCTCTCTTCTCTAGTATTAGCTACCCCTCCTAGCTTTGTGTCATCAGCAAATTTGATCAGTTTACCCTCAATTCCTTCATCTAAATCATTGATAAAGATGTTGAACAATACAGGGCCCAAAACAGAGCCTTGTGGTACCCCACTTGAGACATTCTTCCAACTGGATGTGCAGCCATTTACAACCACTCTTTGGGTCCGATCACTAAGCCAGTTATGAATCCACCTAACAGTTGCCTTGTCCATTCCATACTTAGTCATTTTTTCAATAAGGATTGTGTGAGATACTTTGTCAAATGCTTTGCTGAAGTCAAGATATACTATATCTACAGCATTTCCCTGGTCCACCCAGTCAGTGATTCTGTCATAGAAGGAAATTAAGTTAGTCTGACATGACTTATTAGTTACAAACCCATGCTGACTCTGTTTAATCACTTCATTCTTATCCAGGTACTTGCATACATGTTCTTTAATAATTTGTTCAAAGATCTTTCCTGGTATAGAAGTCAGACTCACCGGCCTGTAGTTCCCTGGGTCCACCTTCTTCCCCTTTTTGAAGATAGGAACAACATTTGCTCTTCTCCAGTCTTCTGGGACTTCTCCTGTTCTCCAAGAATTTTCAAAGATTATGGACAGTGGTTCAAGAATTTCTTCTGCTATCTCCTTCAGTACTCTGGGGTGTAATTCATCTGGACCTGGAGACTTGAATTCATTTATGTTAGCTAAGTGTTTCCGCACTGTCTTTCTGTTTATAGATATCCTGGATTCTTCTATTCCTTTAATAGGACAGTGAAGATCAGTTGATGTTACATTTCCTTTCTGAGAGAAAACAGATGCAAAATAGGAATTTAAAAGTTCAGCCTTCTCAACATCCTGACTTACCATTTCATCATTTTCATCCTGTAAAAATCCTATAGCATCTTTGACTTTTCTTTTACTTTTGACGTATCCCCAAAATCCTTTTTTGTTGCTTTTGACGTCACTTGCAAGCCTTAATTCATTGTCAGCTTTAGATAATCTGATTTGTGCCCTGCAGGTTCTGCAGACGGCATTATATTCTTCTTTAGATATGCCTCCCTTTTCCATTTGATAAACATTTCTTTCTTCCTTTTTAGCATGTGTTTAAGTTCTATGTTCATCCATCCTGGTTTCCTTAAATGCTTCCCATTCTTCCCTCTTTTCGGAATTGTTAACGATTGTGCTTTGAGAATCTCATTTTTCAAGATTTTCCATCCTTCCTGGACATTTTTGTCCTTAAGGATATCCAGCCATTGGATCCCTCCAATTCTCTTTCTGAGTTCCTTAAAATCTGCCTTTCTGAAATCTAACCTTGACGTCTGAGTCTTCACAGGTCTTCCTCCTCTTGTTATCCAAAATTCTAAAATAGCATGGTCACTACCTCCTAGAGTCCCAGCCACTCTTACCTCCTCCACCATTTCCTCCCTGTTTATGAGGATTAGATCCAAGGTAGCAGATCCCCTTGTTTTCTCCATTACCTTTTGGAAGATAAAGTTGTCAGCAAGAGAGGATAAGAATTTCCTGGACCTGTTAGTTTTGCCTGAGAGAGATTCCCAACAAATGTCTGGATAGTTGAAATCTCCCATGACCACTAGGTCATATTTTTTGGAGAACTTGGCCATTTGATGCATAAAGAGTTCATCCATATCTTCAGCTTGCACAGGCGGCCTGTAGTAAATGCCTACAATGGTGTCCTTTCCATTGTTCTGTCCTTGTATTCTTACCCAAACAGTTTCCACAGAACTCCCAGTCTCTGAAGCGTCAATCTCTGTGCAGATATACGATTTTCTAACATACAATGCAACACCTCCTCCTCGTTTATCAAGTCTGTTTCTTGCAAATAAGTTGTATCCTTCTAGCCTTGTATTCCAATCATGTGTATCGTCCCACCAAGTCTCAGTGATTCCAATGACATCATATTTCTTCTCCTGCGTTAGTAGCTCCAGTTCTCCTTGTTTGTTGCCCATGCTTTGTGCATTCGTATAGAAACACTTTAGTTTGTGATTGGTTTCTCTTCCTTCAATATTTTTATTATGTAAATTTTTTTGTCTTTGTTCTTTCCCTTCTCTTCTAATAGCAGAAATCTCAATAGTATTTGTCAAGTGTATGGCTTTTGCTGGCGTTTTGCTTCCCTTCCCACATTGTTCTAGTTTAAAGCTCTCCTGATGAGTGTAGCAAGGCGACTTCCAAATACATGTTTTCCAGTCTTCGTAAGATGCACCCCATCTCTAGCAAGTAGTCCATCGTATAGGTAATTCACTCAGTGATCCAGAAATCCAAATCCTTGCTGACGGCACCATCGACGTAGCCAGTTGTTCACCTGCAGAATCTTATTCCACCTCCTTGTTCCATGGCCATCCACTGGGAGGATGGAAGAGAAGACCACCTGCGCTCCCAGTTCTTTCACTTTCTTACCTAAGTTTTCAAAGTCACTGCAGATGGTTTCCAGGTCGTTTCTAGCGGTGTCATTTGTCCCCACATGTATTAGCAGGAATGGGTAGTCATCTTTAGGTCTGAAGAGTCCTGATATCCTGTCAGACACATCTTTAATTTTTGCACCTGGAAGACAGCACATTTCTCTTGAGGTTATATCCGGTCTGCAGATAGCGGCCTCTGTTCCTCTCAACAGGGAATCGCCCATGACAACAACTCTCCGTTTCTTCTTCACAACAGTTTTCTTTCTCCATTCAGGAGGACTCTGAGGGCCTACAACACAATAAGAATAGCATCAATTTCCTTGACACACTTATTAGCAGGAACCATGGTGGTCTACTTCCAAGCGACCTCTGTCAGAAACCAACTGATAGAAATAGTCTCTTACACTTCAACAGTTGTCATCCCCCTGCCATGAAAAACTCCATACCCATCACACAATTTGGTAGAGTAAACAGAATTGTGTCCAATGACATCACTAAAGAAAGCAGAATCCAGGAGATGGAAATCAAATTTTGTCATAGGGGATATCCCCCATCGATATTAGAAAAGGCCAAACAACACAGGACGAGGGATACTGGTCAGTCAGACACCAAAAGGGTTCCATTCGTCACTACATACCACCCCTTTTCTAACCTTATTTCATCGTCCATAAGAAAACATTGGAATATTCTGACCAAAAGTTATCCCAATATCACTGAATTCCAGGTTCCATTCCTAAATTGCTATCGCCGTCCCCAAAATCTTAGGGACAAATTGGTGAAGGCTGATGTGGGTTCTAACCAAATTGTCTCTAGACAAACCTTTCTGCGGACACAACGTCAGGGTACATTCCCTTGCCTACACTGTCTACAGTGTAACAACATACTTAAGGGCCCTGTAGCCTTTCATCCACATACGGGTCAAGGCTTTCCTATTAAGGGATTCTTTACCTGTGACTCCTCTTATGTTATCTACCAAATTAAATGTCCATGCGGACTTTCGTACATCGGGGAGACCACGCAACCTATCCGTGACAGAATTTCACAGCATAAGTCCAACATACGCTGTCAGAAAATGCAGCTTCCTCTCCCTCATCATTTCCATGAGTGTAATCACACCATTGCCCAACTCAGATTTCAGGTGTTAGAGCACATTGACATTAGTAGGAGAGGACTGAATAGGGTTAAAATGCTCAAGAAACGTGAGGCCTTTTGGATTTTCACTTTTCAAACTCTGGAACCAAGAGGCCTGAACAGGGACTATGATGTCTTAGCTTTCCTTTAGGTTATCTACATATATTTCATATGTAACATTTGTTCATGATTTGTATACTCTATTAATTATATTATTGTCTGTATCTTATCTCTAGAATCGCTGATCCCACATTGGTTTCACATACTCTGCTTCACCATCACTATGGTATTGTATGATCACACCATGTTTCTCCATCTCTTCCCATTTTTGTCAACAACCCTCCCCCCCTTCCTTCTCTCTACTCTATGTCTTCGTCCCATTTTTTTCTTTCTCAATATTATTTCATTACCATAATTCCTTTGCCATGTTTTTACCTTCCTCCGTTTTCCTCATTCCTTATTTATCCCCAATCTCTCTATATACTCTCTTTTTCTATATAATTGCTCCCCTTTTTTTTCCTTTTTTTATTCTTTTTTTATCTTCTCTCACATCCTCCTTTTTTGAACACTATTTACTTATCACAACGTTCCTTTTTGTCTTACTGCAGTCCTCCCATTCTACAGCATCATATGACTCCTCCATTCCCCTTTTCCTTCACTGCTCCATTGCGCATGCTCCTTACCTTTTTCACGTCATGATGACGCATTGCTCTGGGTCCTCCCCTCTCCAGGAGGACTTTCTCTCCAGCCCATTCATTGCGCATGCGTCATATGGCCCCGCGTCACCATGACGCGATTCCTGGGGCCTTCTTAAACCCGGAAGCAGGGCGCACATAGCGTCCTACCTCCCGACGGCCACAACTGCTTCTGCAAGCTTATCAAGGTATTTATCTCACAATCCCTGAGGGACGCTTTTATTTGCATTCCTCATCGCCTACCTCCCATTGCCTGCTTGTTTACAATTACTTTCTCTTCTCAGCGCTCCTTCATTGCTACCACTGTAGCCTACAGCGCTTTTCCTGTGTCCCAGTGTGGCTTCCCCCCAGGTATTTAATCTTTTAACCCATTATGTATATTTCCTTCAGAGCACACTCTGCACGTTTATTTCATGCTGCTCTTTTTCTCTTCTTAAATTTTTTTAGTCCTCGCTTTGGTAGGATACAAAGCATAACTTTATAGGTAATTCTCCCCACTGGCAACTTTTATGTCAATGTTTTTCTTCTCTTTTTTCTGCTTTCTGTGTACTTATTTTGTAAAATCTAAAATATAAACCATTTTGTTTGGTCTTTTTTAGCGCTTCATCGTTATTAGCTTTGGCTATCAGCGCTCTGTCCCCAATTTTTGCATTCCAAGGTATTATTTTACTTTTAGTACACAGCTATACTCTTTACTCTATAGACATTTTACTGCATTTTTTACTTTTTTACTGTTTCTTTTACAGTTGCTCATCTCCTGTGGTTGAATTCATTTTATTTTCCACATCCGTCTTTTCTAAGGTATTCCTTACTGTTTTTCTCTTTGCCGTTTTTTGTTTTTTCCTTTTTTCTTTTTATTTTTCTTTTTTCTTTTCTTCTTATTGTCCTTTTCCTTACTTCTGTCCCCCTTCTTTTTTTGTTTCCCTTTGTCACCCTCTTTTTTTCCCCCTTTTTTTTCCCTGTCGCTTTGGCTGTTCCCACAAGTTTGGGCTACCATTTATCATTGCATAATTAAATATCTGCAATTTCATTACAGGTATTGCTCGCCGCATATATTACACAAATAATAGATCACAACACTCTGATCTGGTGATCTCTATATCCTTTTCGGTATTTGGCTCACATTTATTTACTCTCTTTTGTGATACTACAAGTTATGTCCTTAACGTAATCTTCTTAAATGTTCACTGAGCACCTCTGGATATACAAGCCATGTGATATTCTTCCATTTTTGATGTGTCCATTTGTATTTAAGATGTTTTCACTTCGTTACAACTGTTGCTCTCTATTTTATTGCATCTATTGTTTAATTTTTTTGTGTGTACTCACGTTGTCTCTTTTGTTATTTTAATACATTACAGTGCAAAATTTGTACATATTGTCTGAGGAAGGCTTATGTTGTATAGCCGAAAACGTTCATCATCTGTTATGTACGTCACCTTCAGCTCTCACGGATGCAAATAAAAAGACAATAACCACAGCAACTACCTTCATTTTTGGTCCATTTATTCAATATTTGAGTGCCAAGTTTTGTTTTGATTCTACTATTTGGGCTGGAGACCCTACTTGTGCACCGATTTCTATACAGTTTTTTTGAGTGCCATGTTTTTGTAATTTACTGTCTCTTCCGGCCATGTCACAATAGTCTGCTGGTAAAGGAATTGCCAAACAGCGCTCCCCTACATTGCCCTTTCTCAGTACCTTCCAATGAAGACCACGCCTGTAAAGGTGATTAAGACCACATGGGATGTACAGTCTTCCACAGGACAAAGGAAGACGACAAGGTAGCGATGTCCATAGAAGATAGGATGTTCCTGGACATCATGGATAGACAAATAGTCAAAGACAAATCGAACAGTTGGGTCGCACCCTTACAATTTCGACCTCAGAGAAGGCGCCTACCCAACAATAGGGAACTGGTCTACAGCCGATTCATCTCCCTCAGACACAAGCTTAAGAAGTCACCTGAGACGAAGGAACACTTATTCACATTCATGGGAAGGATATTCCAGAACAACCACGCAGAGATTGCAATTGCACTTTAGCCCTCAGAGGAGTGTTGGTACCTGCCCATCTTCTGAGTACACCATCCCAAAAAGCCAGGTCAAATAAGAGTGGTATTCGACTCAAGTGCCAAATGTGAAGACGTCTCATTAAATGATGTCCTACTGTCGGGCCCAGACCTCAACAACAGACTTCTGGAAGTACTACTCTCTTTCCGCAGAGATACGGTGGCATTTATGGCTGACATACATACTTGAGGTTCTTCTGGTACCGTGACAATGACCCAGACAAAGACATCACAGAGTACCGGATGAGGGTACACATCTTTGGGAACAGCCTTCCCCAGCAGTCGCTATCTACGGCCTCCGTAATTCTGCCAAAGAAGGCGAAGAAAGGTATGGGTCAAATGTCAGATCCTTCATAGAAAAGGACTTCTACGTAGACGACTATTTGACGACTGTTTGACGTCCACACCAACAAATGAGGCTGCAATCAGTCTACTAAAAAGGGCTCAAAAAATGCTCGCTCAGTCTAACCTAAGGTTACACAAGATTTCCTCCAACAGTCGAGAGTTGATGGAAGCATTTCCATCTCAAGACTATTCCAGCAATCTAAAGGACCTAGACCTAAGCATCGACACTCTTCCCATGCAGCGGAGTCTTGGATTGCTTTGGGATCTGAAGACCGATGCCTTCACCTTTCAGATCAGTAAAGACGAGAAACCCTTCACGCGCAGAGGATTTCTTTCTTTCGTGAAGAAAGAAACCCCCTGGGTTTCGTACCTCCAGTTACTGTCCAAGGGAAAATGATGCTAAGAGACTTCACCCAAGACCAAGACACATCTGATTTGGATGATCCACTGCCAGCAGAAAAGGCAGACCTGTGGGCAGAGTGAAAGAGGTCTCTCGAGGCCCTGACCGACCTTCGTGTGAAACGACCGTATGCTCCTGTGCCATCCACAGAAATCAAGACACAAAGACTTTGTATCTTCTGCGACGCATGAGTCAAAGCAATCGCAGCAGTAGCATACCTCAAAACTATAGATGTCAATGAACAGAGCCACATCGGATTTGTCATGAGCCGGACTAAACTGGCACCACTCTGCGAACACACGGTACCCAGACTGGAACTCTGTGCTGCTGTCCTCGCAGTTGAGTTGGCCGAGCTTATCTCAAGTGTGATGAATCTGGAGACCAAAGAAGCAGAGTTCTACACTGATAGCAAGGTGGTACTGGGATACATCTGCAATGAAAAGCGACGCTTTTATGTCTACGTCAGCAACCGGATACTGAAGATAAGAAGATCTACCTGCCCTAGTCAGTGGCACTATGTACCTACTCACCTCAATCCTGTGGACCATGCGACTAGATCCGTTGCTTCAAGTCATCTTAAGGACACTACCTGGTTCACAGGCCCTGCTTCCTTGTACCGTTCGATGCCCCACATCGACAGGCCTGAAACGCTCGAACTGATGGGTCCAGATGCCGACGAGGAGCTAAGTCCTTGAGTGTCTGCTCTGCATACGTGGATTTCAAGTCATTACCTGGAATCTCATTGGTTTAGCAGGTTCTCAAACTGGAAGTCACTTGCTCGAGCCGTTGCTTGTCTACTTCATGTGGCCCAGTCCTACAAGTCAGCATTACCTGCAAGCCAGAGATCTTGTAAAGGTTGGCATCACTGTAAGCATGCTTTTACTGCCCTCAACCAGGAAAGAGCCAAGGTTACAATACTTTGTGTTGTGCAAAGAGAAGCCTACCCCAAAGAAATAGACAACCTCAACAAGGGACAACCCATTTATAGAGATAGTGTCTTGAAAAAGCTTGATCTAATCATTGACCAAAACGAGCTGTTAAGGATTGGAGGTCGTCTTCAGGAAGCTAAGTTGGAATTTGTGGAAAAACACCCTGTAATAATTCCTGGTCATCATCACGTCACTACTCTGCTCGTACAGCACCATCATGTTTTGGTGAAACATCAAGGTCGATTGTTTACCGAAGGGAATCTACGAACTGCTGGTCTATGGATAGTCGGAGCAAAGAGATGTGTGAGTAAACTCATCTTCAACTGTGTGTTAGAACTCTCCTGTTAGTTTTTTTTTATCTTGCTGGTCACATGACCTTTGTGGCCTATTTAATCCTGCTCCGCCCTTCTGGCTTTGCTGGACTTCATTGTAATTTCTACTCTTAAGCTAGCCAGGTGCTTTGTTACCTTACTCAGTCAGTTGTGCTTGGTCTTCGGACCTCTGTGTTCTATTTTGTTTGTTTTTCTTTTACTGCTACATCTTCTGTTAGGAGGTGTCCATCTTTCTCCCAGTCCTTAGTGCTTGTAGGGATCCCTCCCTCACATCTATAGGTCTTCGTTCAGACTAGCTGAGGACATTAGCGGGTCTGATCGCAGGATCAGGTTCCCCGTTACATCGTAGGGATCCAGCTTAGTTCTATCGTAGGGACAGATCTCCCATCTTTCCTTAGTGCTTGTAGCAGAACATAACAGTAAGTCCAGCCAAAAAAATATCTCTAAGGAAAGATTTTCTGTTTTCATCATGGTGTCGGTTCAGGATTTGGCTCAACGCCTGCAGGGACTCTCTCTGGAGGTGGCTGAGATCCAGCAACACGTGATTAGTTGTTCTGGAGCACATTTCGTGGAGCCAAAGGTACATTTGCCTGATTTATTTTTTGGTGAACAACAAGATTTTTTTTTCTTTTAAAAATGCTTGCTTGTTGTATTTCCGTTTGAGACCCAGATCCTCTGGGTATGAATCACAGCGCATAGGGTTCATAATGTCACTTTTGCGCAAAGAACCTCAGGAGTGGGCCTTTTCTCTGCAACCTAGTGATCCATGGTTTAGATCAGTGGATAGTTTTTTTTCTGCTTTGGGGTTATTGTATGACGATCCTGATCGTGTTTCATCCGCTGAGACAGAATTGAGACGTTTGAGACAGGGATCAGGAAATGTGGAAAAATATTGTACTCACTTCCGTCGGTGGTCTACTCAGGTGGGGTGGAACGATTCAGCTTTGAAAAGTTTATTTCTGGCAGGGCTAAGTGAAAGGGTTAAAGATTTGCTGATTGCTTATCCTATAACTGGTAACTTGCAAGAGGCTATGCAATTAGCCATACGGGTGGATAGGAGACTGCGTGCAAGGGTTAATGAGAGTAAATCCTCTGCCTTGTCAGCTCCAATTCTTGAGAGGGACTGTACTGACATTGGAGAGCCGATGGAAATTGGAGCGATGACACTTCGCTCTCAGGAAAAAGACTGCAGGTATTCTGAAGGTTTGTGCTTTTATTGCGGCAAATCTGACCATTTCATTAAGAATTGTGTGCTTCGTATGAACAAAGAAAAAAAAAGGTCAGTTCCGCCCGTATAGCCTGTTTAAATACTAAGGGCGTCTTTCTTTCTGCCACTACTGCTGCTCAGGAAGAATTAATGGATCTTCGAGTATTTGTCGATTGTGGTTCTACGCTGTATGTGATTGATGGAGGATTCTTGAAAAAAATTAAATTAAAACCCAAACCTTTGTCATCCCCTATTGCCGTGGTTTCTGTTGATGGCTCTCCCTTGAAGAATGTTACTCACAAGGTCTTTGAATTTCCCCTTACTATTAATGGTGTTCATCAAGAGAATTTGGATTTGGTAGTATTGAATAATTTACCTTCTCCAGTGATTTTGGGGTTACCCTGGTTAAAATTGCACAATCCTGTTCTGGATCGGTCTACCAATGAAATTAAGTCCTGGAGTTCGAAGTGTTATGACAAGTGTTGTAACGGGCATATTGCTGCTGTGGATAAAGGGGAACTACCTGTACCTATTCAGGATTTTTGGAAAGTTTTTTCTGAGAAGGAATCGCAGATTTTGCCTCCCCATAGAGATTATGATTATACTATTGAATTTGTCCCTGGAGCGACTCTTCCTAAAAGTCGGTTATTTAATCTTACTATTCCTGAGAGAAAGGCTTTAGAGGAATACATACAGACAAGCTTGGCCGCCGGTCACATTAGGTCTTCCAAGTCTCCTGTGGCTGTTGGATTTTTTTTTGTGAAGAAAAAGGACGGCGGTTTACGTCCTTGTCTGGACTTTCGTGAGATTAATAAAATTACTGTACACAATCCTTACCCACTGCCATTGATTCCTGATTTGTTTAACCAGTTAGTGGGGGCCAAGTGGTTTTCTAAAATTGATCTTCGGGGGCATACAATTTATTGCGCATGAAGGAGGGTGACGAATGGAAGACTGCTTTTAACACTCCTGTGTGTTATGTTTTGGTAGCTGAGGAGAGCAGGCAAAAACGGCAATACACCAGAGAGGTTGGAATCTACTGGATTGCAGTACCCTGACTAACCACCACAACTAAAGGCAGCCGTGGAGCGTACCTACGTTGGTCCTAGACGCCTCGTCACAGCCTGAGAAGCTAACTACACCTAAAGATAGAAAGAGGAAAACTATCTGCCCCGGAGCAGATCCCCAAAGAACATAGGAAGCCCCCAAACATGTAGTGGCGGTTAGACAAGAGGAAATACAGACACAGACAGAAAATAGTATGAGCAAACGTTGGGGCCCAATCTTCCTAGAAAGAAAAGGATAGGAAGGGCACTTACTGCAATCCCAAAAAACCCTAAAATGTACCAACTCTACTAATTACAAAAACAACTGAGATCACACGACCTCTACCACCTAAATTAGTTCTCTGGTGTAACAAAACTAAGCTGCAGCCACTGAAAAAACTGGAAAAGGCAAATGAACAAATAACAGAGGCTCAGATAAACTGAGAGGAGCACAAGCCCCCGGAGGGAACCTGGCTGACCTCCACAAGAGTGCAGGAAACAATGCAAAAAGCAAGCACAAAAATACAAGCAGGAAAAATCTTATCTGTTAGCAGAAGATGCAGGCAAAACACAGCAAGCTTCCAAGTGAACCAGGAACCAAAGTTGAGACAAGAACAATTGATCACCGGCAACCCTGATGGGAGGGAACCTCCCTTATATAAGACCAGTCTGTAACTCCTGATCGCCAATCTTCACAATCTTCATTGAATAGTTCAGTACTGTTTGTAACCACCAGAGGGAGCTCCCGCTCAGAATTAATTTCTAACACATTCACAACAGTACCCCTTGAGGAGGGGTCACCGAACCCTCACTTGGGCAACCAGGTCGGTCAGGATGAGCTATGTGATACGCACGGATCAGTCTCCTAGCATGGATGTCCGAAGCAAACACCCAAGAATTGTCCTCCTGACCATAACCTCTCCACTTAACCAAATACTGGAGTTTCCGTCTAGAAAAACGAGAATCCAATATTTTCTCAACCACATACTCCAAATTGCCCTCAACCAAAACAGGGTCAGGAGGCGCAGCCATAGGAACCACTGGCTCGACAAACCTCTTCAATAAGGACTTGTGGAACACGTTATGGACCATAAATATCCCAGGAAGAAGTAAACGAAAGGAAACAGGATTAAGAATCTCCATGATCTTATAAGGTCCAATGAATCTAGGCTTAAACTTAGGAGATGCAACTCTCATAGGGATATTTCTTGAGGACAACCAGACCAAGTCCCCCACTTCAAACCGAGGACCATCAGTCCTATGCCGGTTGGCAAACCGCTGGGCCTTCTCCTGAGAGAGGGACAACCTCTCCACTACCTGGTCCAAATCTGCTGCATACGCTCCACAACAGAGTCAACACCTGACAGACAGAAGCCTCCGTCTGTCCTGAAGAAAATCGAGGGTGAAACCCAAAATTGCAGAAAAATGGAACATCAAAGTGGCAGAGCTAGCCCTATTATTAAGAGCAAACTCAGCCAAAGGCAAAAAAGAGACCCAGTCATCTTGATCAGCAGACACAAAGCATCTCAGATAAGTCTCCAATGTCTGGTTTGTTCTCTCAGTTTGTCCATTGGTCTGAGGATGAAAGGCAGAGGAGAAAGACAATTGAACACCAAGTTTAGAACAAAAAGTCCTCCAAAATCTGGAAACAAACTGGACTCCTCTGTCAGACACAATGTTCTCAGGAATGCCGTGTAACCGAGCCACGTGCTGAAGGAACAAAGGCACCAATTCAGAGGAGGAAGGCAACTTAGGTAATGGCACAAGATGTATCATCTTGGAAAACCTATCACAAATTACCCAAATAACGGTCATTCTCTGAGAAACAGGGAGGTCGGAAATGAAATCCATAGAGATATGGGTCCATGGTATCTTGGGCACAGGCAATGGCATCAACAAACCACTAGAGCGAGAGCAAGGCTTGGAGCGAGAGAAAGTCCCGCAGGACTGCACAAATTCCCTGACGTCACGAGACAAAGTAGGCCACCAAAAGGACCGACTAACCAAGTCTCTGGTACCAAAAATTCCCGGATGACCGTCCAACGCGGAACAATGAATCTCAGACATCACACTCTTTTTCCACCGGTCTGGGACAAACAATTTCCCAATAGGGCAGCGCTCGGGTTTATCCTCCTGACACCCTTCCAGAGCCAGTCTTAAATTGGGCGAGATGGCGGAAAGAACTACACCCTCTTTCAAAATAACAGCAGGATCAGATAACTCAGGAGAGTCCACAAGGAAACTCCTCGATAGGGCATCCGCCTTAACATTCTTAGTGCCAGGAAGAAAGGAAACCACAAAATTAAAACGTGTGAAAAACAAGGCCCACTTGGCCTGTCTAGGATTAAGTCGCTTGGCTGATTCCAGATAAACCAGATTCTTATGGTCCGTGAGGACCACCATCTGATGTTTGGCTCCCTCCAGCCAATGTCTCCACTCTTCAAAAGCCCACTTCATGGCCAATAACTCCCGATTACCCACGTCATAATTACGTTCAGTTGGAGAAAATTTTCGAGAGAAAAAGGCACAAGGGTTGCTTTTAGAGGTCTCTGGATCTCTTTGGGACAAAACGGCACCTGCCCCAATTATAGAGGCATCAACCTCCACCTGAAATGGCAGAGAAACATCAGGCTGCCGTAGAACAGGAGCAGAAGTGAATCTCTGCTTAAGTTCCTGAAACGCAGAGACTGCCTCAGGAGGCCAATTCACCACATCAGAACCCTTTTTGGTCAAATCAGTCAATGGTTTAACAATAACAGAGAAATTACCAATAAATTTACGATAAAAATTGGCAAAACCCAAGAATCTCTGAAGAGCCTTTAATGAAGTAGGTTGGACCCAATCACAGATGGCCTGAACCTTGACCGGGTCCATTTCAATAACAGATGGGGACAAAATGAATCCCAGAAATGAGATCCTCTGTACGCCAAAAAGACACTTTGATCCCTTCACATACAGAGCATTCTCTCTGAAAATCTGGAACACAGTCCGGACATGTTTCACATGAGAGTCCCAGTCATTGGAAAAAATCAAGATATCATCCAAATAAACAATCAGAAATTTATCCACAAAATCCCTGAAAATGTCATTCATGAAGGACTGGAAGACAGAAGGAGCATTAGTGAGCCCAAAGGGCATCACTAGGTACTCAAAATGCCCCTCTGGGGTATTAAATGCCGTCTTCCATTCATCCCCGTGCTTAATGCGAATAAGGTTATACGCCCCCCTGAGGTCAAGCTTGGTAAACCAAGTAGCACTTTTCACCCTGGAAAACAGGTCAGAAATCAAGGGTAACGGATATTGATATTTCACAGTGATATTGTTCAAGAGATGATAATCAATACACGGCCTTAATGAACCATCCTTTTTGGCCACAAAGAAAAAACCAGCACCCAAGGGTAAAGAGGATGGTCTGATATGACCCTTCGCCAATGACTCCGCATAGCGTCATGTTCAGGTACAGACAAGTTAAAAAGGCGACCTTTAAGGAATTTACTACCAGGCACTAATTCAATAGCGCAGTCATAGCTCCTATGGGGGGGCAAGGATGCAGATTTACTTTCGCTAAACACATCAGAAAAATCAGTCAAAAAGTCAGGAACATCCTGAGCCTGGGAGAGGCAGAAAAAACAGGAGTGTTGGCATTAACACATTGGCAGCCCCAACTGGTTACAGACACAGATTTCCAATCCAAAACAGGATTATGAGACTGTAACCAAGGGAAACTTAGTACAATTATGTCATGCAGATTATACAGCACCAAAAATTTGCAACTCTCCTGATGATCAGGTTCAACCCTCATTATCACCTGAGTAGAGAACTGGGGTTTATTCTCAGCCAAAGGGGTAGAATCAATCCCCAGTAGGGGAATAGACTTCCGTAGGGGTATCAAGGGAAACCCACAACATTTAGCAAAATCAAAATCCATCAGGTTAATAGCTGCTCCCGAATCAACAAAAGCCTGAGCAGAAAATGTGGACAGGGAGCAAATCAGGGTAAGAGTCAACAGAAATTTAGTCTGAACACTACCCAAGACAACTGAGCGTGCAAAACGTCTTCCCCGCTTAGGGCAGACTGAAATAACATGAGAGGCGTCACCACAGTAGAAGCATAACCCATTGCGTTTTCGAAACTCATGACGCTGTGCCCCAGAATCCACTCTATCACACTGCATGGGTTCAGAAGCTGGTTCACAAGGCAACACTATTCCACGCATACCTCTACGCTCACGCAAACGTCTGTCAATTTGAATCGCTAATGACATATAATCATTGAGACCAGAGGGAGCAGGGAAACCCACCATAACATCTTTTACATTCTCTGACAGATCCTTCCGAAAAAGGGCTGCCAAAGCATCATCATTCCATTTGGTCAGGACTGCCCACTTACGAAATTTCTGACAGTAAAACTCAGCGTCCTCAAGCCCCTGATTTAATGCCAACAAGGTTTTTTCAGCTTGATCAGTGACATTAGGTTCATCGTACAATAACCCCAGAGCCAGAAAAAATGTATCAACATTACTCAAAACAGGGTCCCCAGGTGTCAGGGAAAAAGCCCAATCCTGAGGATCGCCGCGCAGGAGAGAGATGACAATTTGAATCTGCTGCGCTGCGTTCCCTGAGGACTTAGGTTTTAAGGCAAAAAACAACTTACAGTTATTTTTGAAATTCAGAAATTTAGCTCGATCCCCTAAAAACAAATCTGGCATGGGGATCCTAGGTTCCACAACTGGCAACCCTGCAAGATAGGTAGCAATACTCCGAACTTCAGTGGCAAGCTGATCCACACGGCCAGACAACTGTGCAAGCTCCATTGAGAGAAAAAAAAATCCTCCTCAGCACTCAGAGAAACAGAGGGAAAAAAAAAAATCTCTGACAACTCTGACAATCCCTTTTTTTTTTACATTATTATTCCCTTCTGTGAGTACCATATCATTTTCAGTTTGGCCGGTGATACTGTTATGTTTTGGTAGCTGAGGAGAGCAGGCAAAAACGGCAATACACCAGAGAGGTTGGAATCTACTGGATTGCAGTACCCTGACTAACCACCACAACTAAAGGCAGCCGTGGAGCGTACCTACGTTGGTCCTAGACGCCTCGTCACAGCCTGAGAAGCTAACTACACCTAAAAATAGAAAGAGGAAAACTATCTGCCCCGGAGCAGATCCCCAAAGAACATAGGAAGCCCCCAAACATGTAATGGCGGTTAGACAAGAGGAAATACAGACACAGACAGAAAATAGTATGAGCAAACGTTGGGGCCCAATCTTCCTAGAAAGAAAAGGATAGGAAGGGCACTTACTGCAATCCCAAAAAACCCTAAAAAGTACCAACTCTACTAATTACAAAAACACCTGAGATCACACGACCTCTACCACCTAAATTAGTTCTCTGGTGTAACAAAACTAAGCCGCAGCCACTGAAAAAACTGGAAAAGGCAAATGAACAAATAACAGAGGCTCAGATAAACTGAGAGGAGCACAAGCCCCCGGAGGGAACCTGGCTGACCTCCACAAGAGTGCAGGAAACAATGCAAAAAGCAAGCACAAAAATACAAGCAGGAAAAATCTTATCTGTTTGCAGAAGATGCAGGCAAAACACAGCAAGCTTCCAAGTGAACCAGGAACCAAAGTTGAGACAAGAACAATTGATCATCGGCAACCCTGATGGGAGGGAACCTCCCTTATATAAGACCAGTCTGTAACTCCTGATCGCCAATCTTCACAATCTTCATTGAATAGTTCAGTACTGTTTGTAACCACCAGAGGGAGCTCCCACTCAGAATTCATTTCTAACACATTCACAACACCTGTGGGTCATTTTGAGAATCTGGTTATGCCTTTTGGCCTTACCAATGCTCCTGAATTTTTTCAGAATCTTATTAATGACATTCTTAGACCCTTGATCGGCAAAAATGTGGTTGTGTATTTGGATGACATTTTGATTTATTCGCCTGATCTGGAGTCTCATTGGCGGAGTGTGCGTGAGGTATTACAGTTATTGAGTGACAATTCGCTTTTGCTAAGCTGGAGAAATGTGAGTTTGCTGTACAGAGAGTTAGTTTTTTGGGCTACATTATCTCCAGCGAAGGTTTTGAGATGTACCCGGTGAAAGTTCAAGCTGTGCAGGAATGGCCTAGGCCTATTGGTTTGAAATCATTACAGAGGTTTTTGGGTTTCGCCAATTATTATAGAAAATTCATTAAAATTTTTTCTATTATTGTCAAACCACTGACGGATCTCACCAGGAAAGGTACTAATGCGGTTCAGTGGACTACTGAGGCCATTGAAGCTTTTGTGTTTTTAAAGGAGAGGTTCAGCTCTGCTCCCATCCTTATGCAGCCTGATGTGACTAAACCATTTTTGGTTGAGGTTGATGCTTCTTCTGTGGGGGTCGGAGCGGTGTTGTCTCAGGAAAACATGGATGGTGTACATCCTTGTGCTTTTTTTTTTCAAAAAAATTTTCTAAGACTGAACTGAATTATGATATTGCTAATCGGGAATTGTTGGCCATTAAACTCGCATTTGAACACTGGCGGCATCTCTTGGAAGGTGCTGAATTTCCCGTTGAGGTTTTCACGGATCAAAAAAATCTGATCTATCTGGATGCTGCCAAACGCTTGAATGCCCGTCAGGCTAGGTGGGCACTGTTTTTCTCGCGGTTTAATTTTTCTGTTGCTTACATCCCGGGTACTAAGAATGTGAAAGCCGATGCTTTGTCTCGCAGTTTTTCTCCCATGGTTGGTGCTGAGGAGGAGGAGAACATTTTACAAGAAAGGGTTATGATTGCTGCTTTGGACTCTGTGTTGGAAGATGAGATTCTTAAAGCACAGGAGAATGCCCCATCTAACACTCCCCATGGGAGGTTGTTTGTGCCTGGGACCTTTAGGAGAGATTTGATTGTGGAGTGTCATGAGTCTCGGTTGGCAGGTCATCCTGGAATCTCTGAGACCAAGAGACTTGTGGGTCGCTGTTTTTGGTGGCCGGGATGGCAGAAGGAAGTCATTAAGTGGGTGCGTCAATGTACTGTGTGTGCTAGATCTAAGTCTTCACATACTCCTGCTGTGGGGTTGCTTTGACCTTTGGAGGTTCCTAGTGCACCTTGGACACATTTGCCTATGGACTTTATTACTGACCTTCCCCCCTCTGAGGGTTTCACTGTCATCTGGGTGGTCGTGGACCATTTTAGCAAGATGTGTCACTTGGTTCCTTTCATCAAACTGCCCTGTGCTGAGACTCTCGCTAAGGCCTTTGTCAAGGAAATTGTCAGACTACATGGCGTTCCTACTGACATTGTCTCCGATAGGGGACCTCAGTTCGTGGCTCATTTTTGGCGCGCCTTTTGTGACAGGTTGGGAGTTCATTTGTCGTTTTCATCTGGATATCATCCTGAGTCTAATGGCGGGACAGAAAGGAAAAATCAGGATGTTGAGCAGTTCTTGCGTTGTTTTGTGGCAGACAATCAAGAGGGGTGGTCTGAGTTTCTGCCACTTTCTGAATTTGCTCTTAACAACCATACATCCTCTTCTGCTGGTTGTTCGCCTTTTTTTTGTTGTACTGGGAGACATCTGTCGTTTGGGTCATTCTCCAAATTGGTATCGACCGTGCCTGAAGAGGAGAATTTTTCTGGTGATTTGGAGAGAGTTTGGACGGATGTGCGTGGTAATCTTCAGGAGGCTAACAGAAAATCTAAAGGGTACTTTGATAGGACGGCAAGAGGTTTTGTTTGCTATTGGTGACATGGTTTGGTTATCCTCTAAGAATCTGAGGTTGAGGATACCTTCTAAAAAATTGGGTCCCAAGTTTGTAGGGCCCTTTAAGGTGCTTCAGGTTGTTAACCAATCGGCTGTTAGGTTGGAGGTTCCTACCTCCTGGAAGATTAATCCGGTGTTTCATGTTTCTCTGTTGAAAAGAGCTGATGTGTTGGATGGAGACGCCTCTGCCACTGTTCCCCCGGTGGTGGAGGACGGGGAATATGAAATTTCCCGCATCCTAAATTCTAGACGGTATAGAGGGAGTTTGCAGTATGTCATCGCTTGGAAGGGTTTCGGACCCGAGGATAACTCATGGGTGAGAGCGGATGATGTTTCTGCGTCCAGACTTGTCAGAGCGTTTCACAAGAGGTTTCCGGATAAGCCTGGGCCTAGGGGATCCAGAGGATCCTCTTAGAAGGGGGGGTACTGTTAGAACTCTCCTGTTAGGTTTTTGATATCTTGCTGGTCACATGACCTTTGTGGCCTATTTAATCCTGCTCCGCCCTTCTGGCTTTGTAATTGTAATTTCTACTCTTAAGCTTGCCAGGTGCTTTGTTACCTTAGTCAGTTGTGCTTGGTCTTCGGACCTCTGTGTTCTATTTTGTTTGTTTTTCTTTTACTGCTACATCTTCTGTTAGGCGGTGTCCATTTTTCTCCCAGTCCCTAGTGCTTGTAGAGATCCCTCCCTCACATCTATAGGTCTTCGTTCAGACTAGCTGAGGACTTTAGCGGGTCTGATCGCAGGATCAGGTTCCCCGTTACATCGTAGGGATCCAGCTTAGTTCTATCATAGGGACAGATCTCCCATCTTTCCTTAGTGCTTGTAGTAGAACATAACACTGTGTGACTTGTCGCAAACTTGTCGCAAACTCCGTGGCGTGACTCAAATCCCAAAAATGACTAATCTCCCATCAGACAGACTTAGCACGGATCCTCCCTTTACCAACGTTGGACTGGATGTATTCGGGCCGTGCACTATAGTTGCACACCACACTAGAAGAGCCCAAGCCAACGCAAAACGCTGGGCAGTTATGTTCACCTGTATGTCCATCAGAGCAATCCATATCGAAGTAATTGAATCCATGGACACTTCAAGTTTCATAAATGCACTCTGGCGTTTCATTGCCATCAGAGGCACAGTGAAACACATTCGCTCTGATAGAGGCTCAAATTTCATAGGAGCAGTGAAAGAACTTCAAATTCCTTCCAATCTAGACATTATCAGTGTGGAAAGATACTTAAGTGAGCAGGGATGCACTTGGACCTTCAATTTACGTAGAATGTAAGTCCGCAAGGACAGGGTCCTCTCCCCTCTGTACCAGTCTGTCATTGTAATTTTGTTTACTGTAAACGATATCTATAACTTTGTATGTAACCCCTCTCATGTACAGCACCATGGAATTAATGGCGCTATATAAATAAATAATAATAATTTACCACACTCTTCTCACATGGGAAGTGCTTGGGAGAGGATGATAGGAATAGCATGTAGAATCTTAGACTCTATCTTCTTGCAAGAAGGTAGCACAAGACTCACACACGAAGGTTTGGCTACATTCTTGGCAGAAGTTTCGGCCATCTTAAATGCCAGACCAATGACTGCACTCTCCAGTGACGCTGAAGATCCAACCATTCTCACTCCCGCCATGCTACTCACTCAGAAAACCAACACTCCAGCACTCCACTGGGAGAATTCAGCAACAAGGACCTCTACAGGCGTCAATGGAGACAATTCAAAGTCTCTCCAATACTTTCTGGGACAGATGGAGAAAACAATATCTCTCTACCTTACAGCCTAGGAAGAAGTGGCAGATCGACAAGCTGAACATCAAACCAGGTGATATTGTGCTCATGAAGGACAGCCAGTCACACCGAAATGAGTGACCACTAGGCCTCATCACCAAGGTATTCCCAAGCAAGGATGAAAAGGTGCGCAAAGTCGAGGTCAAAGTGTGGAAGGCTGAGGAGAGTAAACTATTCCTCAGACCAGTTGCGGAACTAGTTTTACTGCTTTCGCCAAAAGAGCCTGTATGTGGCATCAGTTGATGCCAAGCGGGGAGTGTTCTGCCCATCTGAGTACAGGGCAGTATGTTTTGTACTGTGTGCTGGTTTGTTTGTAATAGCATCATCCAGTGATGGCTGAATTTATAGCCTGTGCCTTTAACAAGCAGATAGAGTATTGCATTGTGGGATTGAAGCAAGGTATGCTGGGAAGAAGCTCCATTTTCTCCTGTGTACTTCAGGGAATACACGTGTTCATGTGCTCTCCTGTAACCTCTCCAACTTAAGTTTGCTATCCTGGTAAAGCATATCTGGTAAGATCAATATCTTCTCTAGCAATGCAGTGTTTAGGAGGTTATTAACTGTATAGCAGCCAGTGCATAGGAGATGTTATTAGAATCCTGTGTAAAGTTTGCATCATACTGTATACTTTACTGTTAATTGTAAAGTGTCAGCTGTGTGCCAGTACTTATCTATGTCATTTGTATTTTTATAGTTTTACCACGCATGTTCTATACTGTTTACCAATAAACAAGTTAGACTACAGAGGACAGTCTGCTTATTTGGAGTACAGAATCATGGCTTAGGCTATATGCTAGATTGCACACCATGTCAACGTGTATGAAGGCAGAACAGATGGACCTGTCGTATGGAAAAATGTGATATATTGATGCGTCTAGGATGACAACATCCCCTTCCTTTATCTGCCGCTCTAACAAGCAATTTCTTGTTGTCAGATATTTCTTGTAGAGCTGCTTTTTCTTCCTTAGACAGATTATGAGTCAGCATGGATTCTTGCTTGTCCAGGAGAATCAATTCATTCTCTATGAACTGAAAGGCATCCAAGATGGAAGGTCTGGATTGGACAGGATAGAATGTTGGATTGGGCATACGAAAATATTCATTAAGACTACTGTCTTTAATAAGTGATTCCGATTCCACATTTCTCAAGGCAGTTTGGTTCAGCAAATCATCAAAGACTGGGTTCACACATAACGGATTCTGGAGCAGATGCGTCCAGCGGCATGGTGGCTCAGTGGTTAACACTGCAGCCTTGCAGCGCTGGGTTCCTGGGTTCAAATCCCACCAAGGACAACATCTGCATGGAGTTTGTATGTTCTCCCCGTGTTTGCGTGGGTTTATTCTGGGTACTCTGGTCTCCTCCAACATTCCAAAGACATACTGATAGGGAATTTAGATTGTGAGCCCCATTGGGGACAGTGCCAATAATGTCTATAAAGAGCTGTGGAATTAATGGCGCTATATAAATGAGTAAAATAAATAAATAAATATCTGACTATGTCAGGAATGTACTCTGATTTCTCAAAATGGTATTTGAGTGTAAGATTTCTGGCTAATTTATTAATATCAAGGAAAGTTTTTAAAATGTCAATTTTTTTGTTGGACAAAATCCGAGACCCTTAGATAACAATGATACCTGTGCAGCAGACAGGATAAAGTCAGATTCCATACAGAACATGTTAATATCTGGTCTTGTTCCGTAAATGAGACCCTTGTGCTTCCTGCCCGCTCTCCTCTGTAGTTTTTTGTCTGATTCTGGTGGAGTTCTGTCTCGATTATTAAAGATTAGTTTTTTCTCTGGTGGAACTCATTGACAAATCAGAAATGTCCTCCGATGAATTATAATAGGAAAAACTTGAAGATTCATTGGAATATGAAAAGCTGACTTTCTGCCCTCTGTTATATTTCTGATAGTAATTGGAACTTCCATGTTTCAAATTGGAGGTGCCAGGTTTTTAGTTTTTCCAGGTATACACTTGGTCTGATTCGTAATCCTGAATGTCTCGGTCAAACTTGACTTTTTAATATCTGCAATGCTACCTTCCAGTTTTTTCAAGTTTTTTTGCATGTTTTGATTTCTTTTTATCCATTCATCCATCTTGGTTTGTTTGTTTGCTTAATGTTGTTTGGATTTTTGTAATTTCACCTTTAACCCCTCAGTGACAGAGCCAATTTGCAGCTTAATGATCGGGCCAATTTTTACAATTCTGACCACTGTCACTTTATGAGATTATAACTCTGGAACGCTTTAATGAATCCCGCTGATTCTGAGATTGTTTAATGAATCCCGCTGATTGTTTTTTGTGATATATTGTACTTCATGTTAGTGGTAATTTTTTTTTTAAATGACTTGCGGTTATTTACGAAAAAAACTGAAATATGGCGAAAATTTAGAAAATTAACTATTTTCAAACTTTAAATTTTTATGCCCTTAAATCAGAGAGATATGTCACACAAATTTCTTAATAAATAACATTTCCCACATGTCTACTTTACATCAGCACAATTTTGGAAGCAAATTTTTTTTTTGTTACAAAGTTATAAGGGTTAAAAGTTGACAAGCGATTTCTTATTTTTACAACACCATTTTTTTAGGGACCACATCATATTTGAAGTCACTTTGAGGGATCTATATGATAGAAAATACCCAAAAGTAACACCATTCTAAAAACTGCACCTCTCAAGGTGCTCAAAACCACATTCAAGAAGTTTAATAACCCTTTACGTGCTTCACAGGAACTGAACCAATGTGGAAGGAAAAAATTAACATTTGACTTTTTTTGCAAAAATTTATTTCAGAACCAATTTTTTTTTATTTTCACAAGTGTTAAAAGAGAAAATGAACCACAATATTTGTTGTGCAATTTCTCCTGAATACGCCAATATCCCATATGTGGGGGTAAACCACTTTTTGGGCGCATGGCAGAGCTTGGAAGGGAAGGAGCGCAGTTTGACTTTTTCAACATAGAATTGGCTGGACGCCATGTCGCATTTGGAGAGCCCCTGATGTGCCTAAACAGTGGAAATCCCCAACAATTGACCCCATTTGGAAACTAGACCCCTTAAGGAACTTATCTAGATGTGTGGTGAGCACTTTGAACCTCCAAGTGCTTCACAGAAGTTTATAACGTAGAGCAGAGAAAATGAAAAATAATTTTTTTCCTCAAAAATGATTTTTTTAGCCCGCTATTTTTTATTTCCCAAGGGTAACAGGAGAAATTGGACAACAAAAGTTATGCAATTTTTACTGAGTACGCTGATACCCCATATGTGGGGGGAACCACTATTTGGGCACATGGGAGAGCTTGGAAGGCAAGGAGCGCCATTTTGTAATGCAGACTTTGATGTACTGTTCTGCGGGAGTCATGTTGTGTTAACAGAACCCCCAAGTACTTCACAGAAGTTTATGACATTGAGCCGTGAAAATAAAAAAATCATTTTTTTCCACAAAAATGATCTTCTCGCCCGCTATTTTTTATTTTTCCAAGGGTAACAGGAGAAATTAGGAGAAATTGGTGTGCAATTTGTCCTGAGTATGCTGATATCCCATATGTTGGGGTAAACCACTGTTTGGGCGCACGGCAGGGCTCGGAAGGGAGGGAGCACCATTTGACTTTTTGATTGCCATGTCATGTTGGAGACCCCCTGATGTGCCTAAATAGTGGAAACCCCTCAATTCTAGCTCCAACCCTAACCCTAACATACCCCTAACCCTAATCCCAACCCTAATCACAACTGTAACCCTAATCCTAACCCTAATTCCAACCCTAACCCTAATTCCAACCCTAATTGTAACCCTAACCCTAATTGTAACTCTAACCCTAATTGTAACCCTAACCCTATTTCTAACCCTAATTCCAACCCTAACCCTAATTCTAACCCTAACCCTAATGGAAATATTAAAACAAATATATTTCTTTATTTTATTATATATTTATTTATTTTGATCACTGTGATAGGATTTATCACAGTGATCAAAATGAACCTTCACTGAATGAATGAATCTGCCGGCCGGCAGATTCGGCGGGCGCACTGCATATGTGCCCACCATTTTCTTCCCAGACCAAAATGGAGGTGCCCACTGGAGGAGGCAGGAGGGTCTGGGGACTCCAAGAGGTATCGGGGGGGGGATAGGGGACCCTACTTTTCCTCTGATGTGCGATCACATCAGAGGAGTGAGAAAGATAATGCAGAATTGCGGCTTTTTTTTTGCGGTCGCCGTTATATGGTTAATAACGGCGATCGCAAAAGCAGGGTCTGTAAAAACCGACCCGAGTCATGTTCTCTGGGGTCTCGGCTACCAGAGAAAATCCGATTCTGGGGGGCTATATGCTTTTTCCACAGTGCCGTGAATTCACGGCGCTGTGGTTTAAGTACCCTTAGCTACCGCCGTTAAAAGTCGTATCGGCAGTCGTTAAGGGGTTAATATTATTAATTTCAGTGTCCTCATATTTCACTATCAATTCCATCACTTTAATAGCAGACAGAGTTTGATTCCAGTCACTAAAAAATTTGTCCGATTTATCATTCTTGATTGGCTTACTTGCCGCTGTGAGGAATGACCAATCTCTCCATAGAGGTCCATAGTTGTGAAACCATAGCAGCTGGCTGTATAAATGGTGGCAATTTAGTATTTAGCATGTCTGCAGGCTACTTCTAGAGCACGGAGTTTGCGTTCCTGGACGGACATATGTCGGGGCAGTGGTTCTGCATTTATGGTTTCATAGAGGCAAACAGCATATTCAGTGCAGAACCGGACATCTATGCCATACCGCGATCCATCCACAAAGAGCTTATTGTCTGGATTATCTATTGGGACATCGGTAACATGGCTGAAACACCCCGTGGGACATAATTTGTACACAGTCATGTTCCTATTGTGCCTTAACTAGCAGGTAACCAAGTTATCACTACCAACCTTTCCCCCTGATGTTATCAGGTATGAGGAGGCCACATTAAATAATAATAATAATCTTTATTTATATAGCGTCAACATATTCCGCAGCTCTTTACAGTTTAACAGTTTCAAACACAGCAGTCATAAGTAACAACGTTAACAATGATCGTGAGAGCTTACAATCTACAATGAGGTGGGGGATATACAAAGTACAGGTGTGTATTTACAATGATGGTCCAGCCATCTTGAGGGAGTGGGGGATAGATATACACACACACACAAAAAATGACTTTGATTAGTGAACGTGATAGGCCGCTCTGAACAAATGTGCTTTGAGGGAGCGCATAAAACTGTGCAAGTTGTGGCTGGTCCTAATTTCTTGGCTTAGACCATTCCAGAGGATTGGTGCAACACGGGAGAAGTCTTGGAGTCGGGAGTGGGAGGTACAGATTATTGCAGAGGTTAGTCGAAAGTCGTTTGCAGAGCGCAGCGATCGGCTAGTCTGATAGACTGAAATGAGGGAGGAGATGTAAAGGGGTGCCACACTGTAGAGAGCTTTGTGTGTGAGATCAAATACTTTGAATTGTATCCTGTAATGAATGGGAAGCCAGTGTAAGGACTGGCGAAGAGCGGATGCGTCCGAGTACAGATTAGCCAGATGGACGACCCTAGCTGCTGTATTAAGGATGGACTGGAGAAAGCCAAGTGAAGGGGAGGCCAATTAATAGTGAATTACAGTAGTCCAGGCGGGAGTGGATAAGGGCAACTGTGATGGTTTTTGTTGTTTCCAGGGTGAGAAAAGGGTGAATTCTAGAGATGTTCTTTAGGTGTAAGCAGCAAGAGCGGGCGAGGGATTGTATATGGCAGGTGAATGAGAGATTGGTGTCAAACATAACACCCAGACAGTGTGCCTGCTGCCAGGGTGTTATTATGATGCCACCCATGGAGAGGGAAATGTCAGATTTAGGGAGGATTGAAGAAGTCAGGAGCAGAAGAAGTTCAATTTTGGAAAGATTGAGTTTCAGATAGAGAGCGGACATGATGTTGGAGACTGCGGACAGACAGTCACTGGCGTTCTGTAGTACAGCGGGGGTAAGGTCAGGGGATGATGTGTGTAGTTGTGTATCATCATCATAAAGATGGTACTGAAAGCCAAATCTGCTGATGGTCTGTACAATCGGGGCTGTGTAGAGAGAGAAGAGATGGGGGCCAAGGACTGAGCCCTGAGGCACCCCAACAGTGAGAGGAAGAGGAGATGAAGTGGAGCCAGCGAACAAAACACTGAAGGAGCAGTCAGGAAGATAGGAAGAGATCCAGGAGAGAGCAGTGTCTTTAATGCCCAGTGACTGGAGCCTAGAGAGTAAGAGATGGTGGTCAACAGTGTCGAAAGCTGCAGAAAGGTCGAAAAGAATGAGCAGAGAGTGGTCACCAGTGATGAGCGAGCACTAAAATCCCACTGCCGACTCCAAGACTTCTCCCGCACAGCGCCAATCCTTTGGAATGCTCTACTGTTGTGAATGTGTTAGAAATGAATTCTGAGCAGAAGCTCCCTCTGGTGGTTACAAACAGTACTGAACCATTCAATGAAGATTGTGAAGATTGGCAATCAGGAGTTACAGACTGGTTTTTATATAAGGGAGGTTCCCTCCCATCAAGGTTGCCGGTGATCAATTGTTCTTGTCTCATCTTTGGTTCCTGGTTCACTTGGAAGCTTGCTGAGTCTTGCCTGCATCTTCTGCTAACAGATAAGATATTTTCTGCTTTTATTTTTGTGCTTGCTTTTTGCATTTTTCCCTGTACTTCTGTGGAGGTCAGCCAGGTCCCCTCCAGGGGCTTGTGCTCCTCTCAGTTTATCTGAGCCACTGTTATTTGTTCATTTGCCTTTTCCAGTTTTTTCAGTGGCTGCGGCTTAGTTTTGTTACACCAGAGAACTAATTTAGGTGGTAGAGGTCGTGTGATCTCAGGTGTTTTTGCAATTAGTAGAGTTGGTATTTTTTTAGGGTTTTTTGGATTGCAGTGAGTGTCCTTCCTATCCTTTTCTTTCTAGGAAGATTGGGCCCCAACGTTTGCTCATACTATTTTCTCTCTGTGTCTGTATTTCCTCTTGTCTAACCGCCATTACATGTTTGGGGGCTTTCTATGTTCTTTGGGGATCTACTCCGGGGCAGATAGCTTTCCTCTTTCTATCTTTAGGTGTAGTTAACCTCTCAGGCTGTGACGAGGCGTCTAGGACCAACGTAGGTACGCTCCACGGCTGCCTTTAGTTGTGGTGGTTAGTCAGGGTACTGCAATCCAGTAGATTCCAACTTCTCTGGTGTATTGCCGTTTTTGCCTGCTCTCCTCAGCTACCAAATCATAACAGTATCACCGGCCTAACTGAAAATTATATGGTACTCACAGAAGGGAAAAATAGTGTGGAAAAAAAAGAAAGTTGTCAGAGTTGTCAGAGATTTTTATTTTTTTTTTCTGTTTGTTGCATTTTTTTTCCCTCTTTTTCTCTGGGTGCTGAGGATTTTTTTTTCTCTCAATGGAGTTTGCACAGTTGTCTGGCCGTGTGGATCAGCTTGCCACTGAAGTTCGGAGTATTGCTACCTATCTTGCAGGGTTGCCTGTTGTGGAACCTAGGATCCCCATGCCAGATTTGTTTTTAGGGGATCGAGCTAAATTTCTGAATTTCAAAAATAACTGTAAGTTGTTTTTTGCCTTAAAATCTAAGTCCTCAGGGAACACAGCACAGCAGGTTCAAATTGTCATCTCTCTCCTGCGCGGCGATCCTCAGGATTGGGCTTTTTCCCTGACACCTGGGGACCCTGTTTTGAGTAATGTTGATGCATTTTTTCTGGCTCTGGGGTTATTGTACGATGAACCTAATGTCACTGATCAAGCTGAAAAAACCTTGTTGGCATTAAATCAGGGGCTTGAGGATGCTGAGTTATACTGTCAGACATTTCGAAAGAGGGCAGTCCTGACCAAATGGAATGATGATGCTTTGGCAGCCCTTTTTCGGAAGGGTCTGTCAGAGAATGTAAAAGATGTTATGGTGGGTTTCCCTGCTCCCTCTGGTCTCAATGATTCTATGTCATTAGCGATTCAAATTGACAGACGTTTGCGTGAGCGTAGAGGTATGCATGGAATAGTGTTGCCTTGTGAACCAGCTTCTGAACCCATGCAGTGTGATAGAGTGGCTTCTGGGGCACAGCGTCATGAGTTTCGAAAACGCAATGGGTTATGTTTCTACTGTGGTGACGCCTCTCATGCTATTTCAGTCTGCCCTAAGCGGGGAAGACGTTTTGCACGCTCAGTTGTCTTGGGTAGTGTTCAGACTAAATTTCTGTTGACTCTTACCCTGATTTGCTCCCTGTCCACATTTTCTGCTCAGGCTTTTGTTGATTCGGGAGCAGCTATTAACCTGATGGATTTTGATTTTGCTAAACGTTGTGGGTTTCCCTTGATACCCCTACGGAAGTCTATTCCCCTACTGGGGATTGATTCTACCCCTTTGGCTGAGAATAAACCCCAGTTCTCTACTCAGGTGATAATGAGGGTTGAACCTGATCATCAGGAGAGTTGCAAATTTTTGGTGCTGTATAATCTGCATGACATTATTGTACTAGGTTTCCCTTGGTTACAGTCTCATAATCCTGTTTTGGATTGGAAATCTGTGTCTGTAACCAGTTGGGGCTGCCAATGTGTTAATGCCAACACTCCTGTTTTTTCTGCCTCTCCCCAGGCTCAGGATGTTCCTGACTTTTTGACTGATTTTTCTGATGTGTTTAGCAAAAGTAAATCTGCATCCTTGCCCCCCCATAGGAGCTATGACTGCGCTATTGAATTAGTGCCTGGTAGTAAATTCCTTAAAGGTCGCCTTTTTAACTTGTCTGTACCTGAACATGACGCTATGCGGAGTCATTGGCGAAGGGTCATATCAGACCATCCTCTTTACCCTTGGGTGCTGGTTTTTTCTTTGTGGCCAAAAAGGATGGTTCATTAAGGCCGTGTATTGATTATCATCTCTTGAACAATATCACTGTGAAATATCAATATCCGTTACCCTTGATTTCTGACCTGTTTTCCAGGGTGAAAAGTGCTACTTGGTTTACCAAGCTTGACCTCAGGGGGGCGTATAACCTTATTCGCATTAAGCACGGGGATGAATGGAAGACGGCATTTAATACCCCAGAGGGGCATTTTGAGTACCTAGTGATGCCCTTTGGGCTCACTAATGCTCCTTCCGTCTTCCAGTCCTTCATGAATGACATTTTCAGGGATTTTGTGGATAAATTTCTGATTGTTTATTTGGATGATATCTTGATTTTTTACAATGACTGGGACTCTCATGTGGAACATGTTCGGACTGTGTTCCAGATTTTGAGAGAGAATGCTCTGTATGTGAAGGGATCAAAGTGGCTTTTTGGCGTACAGAGGATTTAATTTCTGGGATTCATTTTGTCCCCATCTGTTATTGAAATGGACCCGGTCAAGGTTCAGGCCATCTGTCATTGGGTCCAACCTACTTCATTAAAGGCTCTTCAGAGATTCTTGGGTTTTGCCAATTTTTATCGTAAATTTATTGGTAATTTCTCTGTTATTGTTAAACCATTGACTGATTTGACCAAAAAGGGTTCTGATGTGGTGAATTGGCCTCCTGAGGCAGTCTCTGCGTTTCAGGAACTTAAGCAGAGATTCACTTCTGCTCCTGTTCTACGGCAGCCTGATGTTTCTCTGCCATTTCAGGTGGAGGTTGATGCCTCTGAAATTGGGGCAGGTGCCGTTTTGTCCCAAAGAGATCCAGAGACCTCTAAAAGTAACCCTTGTGCCTTTTTCTCTCGAAAATTTTCTCCAACTGAACGTAATTATGATGTGGGTAATCGGGAGTTATTGGCCATGAAGTGGGCTTTTGAAGAGTGGAGACATTGGCTGGAGGGAGCCAAACATCAGGTGGTGGTCCTCACGGACCATAAGAATCTGGTTTATCTGGAATCAGCCAAGCGACTTAATCCTAGACAGGCCAAGTGGGCCTTGTTTTTCACACGTTTTAAGTTTGTGGCTTCCTTTCTTCCTGGCACTAAGAATGTTAAGGCGGATGCCCTCTCGAGGAGTTTCCTTGCGGACTCTCCTGAGTTATCTGATCCTGCTGTTATTTTGAAAGAGGGTGTAGTTCTTTCCGCCATCTCGCCCAATTTGAGACTGGCTCTGGAAGGGTGTCAGGAGGATAAACCCGAGCGCTGCCCTATTGGGAAATTGTTTGTCCCAGACCGATGGAAAAAGAGTGTGATGTCTGAGATTCATTGTTCCGCGTTGGCCGGTCATCCCGGAATTTTTGGTACCAGAGACTTGGTTAGTCGGTCCTTTTGGTGGCCTACTTTGTCTCGTGACGTCAGGGAATTTGTGCAGTCCTGCGGGACTTGCTCTCGCTCCAAGCCTTGCTCTCGCTCTAGTGGTTTGTTGATGGCATTGCCTGTGCCCAAGAGACCATGGACCCATATCTCTATGGATTTCATTTCCGACCTCCCTGTTTCTCAGAGAATGACCGTTATCTGGGTGATTTGTGATAGGTTTTCCAAAATGATACATCTTGAGCCATTACCTAAGTTGCCTTCCTCCTCTGAATTGGTGCCTTTGTTCCTTCAGCACGTGGTTCGGTTACACTGCATTCCGGAGAACATTGTGGTGTCTGACAGAGGAGTCCAGTTTGTTTCCAGATTTTGGAAGACTTTTTGTTCTAAACTTGGTGTTCAATTGTCTTTCTCCTCGGCTTTTCATCCTCAGACCAATGGACAAACTGAGAGAACAAACCAGACATTGGAGACTTATCTGAGATGCTTTGTGTCTGCTGATCAAGATGACTGGGTCTCTTTTTTGCCTTTGGCTGAGTTTGCTCTTAATAATAGGGCTAGCTCTGCCACTTTGATGTCTCCATTTTTCTGCAATTTTGGGTTTCATCCTCGATTTTCTTCGGGACAGACGGAGGCTTCTGTCTGTCCAGATGTTGACTCTGTTGTGGAGCGTATGCAGCAGATTTGGGACCAGGTAGTGGAGAGGTTGTCCCTCTCTCAGGAGAGGGCCCAGCGGTTTGCCAACCGGCGTAGGACTGATGGTCCTCGGTTTGAAGTGGGGGACTTGGTCTGGTTGTCCTCAAGAAATATTCCTATGAGAGTTGCATCTCCTAAGTTTAAGCCTAGATTCATTGGACCTTATAAGATCATGGAGATTCTTAATCCTGTTTCCTTTTGTTTACTTCTTCCAGGGACATTTAAGATCCATAACGTGTTCCACAAGTCCTTATTGAAGAGGTTTGTCGAGCCAGTGGTTCCTATGGCGGAGCCTCCTGACCCTGTTTTGGTTGAGGGCAATCTGGAGTATTTGGTTGAGAAAATATTGGATTCTCGTTTTTCTAGACGGAAACTCCAGTATTTGGTTAAGTGGAGAGGTTATGGTCAGGAGGACAATACTTGGGTATTTGCTTCGGACATCCATGCTAGGAGACTGATCCATGCGTATCACAGAGCTCATCCTGACCGACCTGGTTGCCCAAATGAGGGTTCGGTGACCCCTCCTCAAGGGGGGTACTGTTGTGAATGTATTAGAAATGAATTCTGAGAGGGAGCTCCCTCTGGTGGTTACAAACAGTACTGAACCATTCAATGAAGATTGTGAAGATTGGCAATCAGGATTTACAGACTGGTCTTATATAAGGGAGGTTCCCTCCCATCAAGGTTGCCGGTGATCAATTGTTCTTGTCTCATCTTTGGTTCCTGGTTCACTTGGAAGCTTGCTGAGTCTTGCCTGCATCTTCTGCTAACAGATAAGATATTTTCTGCTTTTATTTTTGTGCTTGCTTTTTGCATTTTTCCCTGCACTTCTGTGGAGGTCAGCCAGGTCCCCTCCGGGGGCTTGTGCTCCTCTCAGTTTATCTGAGCCACTGTTATTTGTTCATTTGCCTTTTCCAGTTTTTTCAGTGGCTGCGGCTTAGTTTTGTTACACCAGAGAACTAATTTAGGTGGTAGAGGTCGTGTGATCTCAGGTGTTTTTGCAATTAGTAGAGTTGGTATTTTTTTAGGGTTTTTTGGATTGCAGTAAGTGTCCTTCCTATCCTTTTCTTTCTAGGAAGAATGGGCCCCAACGTTTGCTCATACTATTTTCTGTCTGTGTCTGTATTTCCTCTTGTCTAACCGCCATTACATGTTTGGGGGCTTTCTGTGTTCTTTGGGGATCTACTCCGGGGCAGATAGCTTTCCTCTTTCTATCTTTAGGTGTAGTTAACCTCTCAGGCTGTGACGAGGCATCTAGGACCAACGTAGGTACGCTCCACGGCTGCCTTTAGTTGTGGTGGTTAGTCAGGGTACTGCAATCCAGTAGATTCCAACCTCTCTGGCGTATTGCCGTTTTTGCCTGCTCTCCTCAGCTACCAAATCATAACACTCTACCCCAAGAAATTAGGACTATCCACAATCTGCATAGTTTCAGGAGCTCCCTCAAAAAACATTTGTTCAGAGCGGCCTATCACGTTCACTAATCAAAGTCATTCTATGTGTAAGTGTGTGTGTAGCCCATTCACTATCTCCATCCATCCCTCTCTCCCTCAAGATGGCTGGACCATCATTGTAAATACACTATTGTATATACACACCTGTGCTTTGTATCTCCCCCACCTCATTGTA
>JARQOD010000007.1:157640652-157780549 GCA_033576555.1 Oophaga sylvatica | reverse complement strand
AGTTTCCCAATGCTGGGGTGTTTTTCCTTTTTTTTCCCTGCACTCCCACTTCCAAAACATAACAAAAGGTTTTTTACATTTGGGCAGTGAAACGGGAATTCCTTTCCTGAGTGGGTGGTGTGGCAACTCTTGGGGTTTTAGGGGCCGGGCTTCCTGGAGCAAAAAAAATTATAGAAATTTTTATTTTTTAAAGGGAAATGACTGGGATTTTTGATGGAATTTGGGGAAAACGAATGGACAAATTTTTTTTTTTTGGGCCCTTTCCTGAATTTTTAGCCACCACCCCTCCCCGTCCTACCCCCAGTCAGCTGTCCATCTCCCCCACCCGAGCCAGTCCCCCTTTAAAAGGGGGGGCGTCCAATGGGCCCAATTTCAGGACGCACCCGCCCCTCTTCCCCTTTAAAAGGGGTTTACGGGTGATTGTCAAGGGGGAAAGGCATCTCAACCTTCCGAAGATGAATCCAGATAAGGGAAAACCAAAAGGCTAAACCCCAGATCCTTTCAATGCGGGAAAGGGGGTTTTCCCCAACAGGGGGTAAAAACGTGTCCCCAACAACCTCACCTAAGGACCCGAATCCTAAGCGATGGGCCGAACCAAAATCTAAACCACAACGGTAAACAAGTGGGGGTAAGACATCCCGGGGATTTTTTTACACCATGTGATGATTTGGGTTCCACGCCATCACCCATAATTTTTCCAAGGGGAAAAACCTCCCCATTCGGGAACGCTTCACAAATCCCACCAAAAATGTCCGGGAAGTGAAAAATAGTTCGGCATTGTGCGAGTGGGGGTCCGAGGGCCAAATCCGGGGGGTGCGCCCCTTGCCTTACAAAGAAGGGGCCCGTGTTTCGTGTAGATTAGGGAAAATCAACCCGCACCGTCAGATCGTACCCACTACTGAAACGAAAAACATTGCTTCCCGGGGAAAAGGGAAGTTTTTCTCTTATTGGTTTGGGCCATGGATTTGGGCAAGTCCTCATGGGCATTCAACTGCCCTGGGTTGTTCGTTAAAATTGGTCCTTTTTCGGCCTTACCAACGCCCCCGGACCTTAACAATTGTGAAGAGATGTTGGGGCTTTTTTTTTAAAGGGATTTTCCACATTTATTTGGCACGTTTGGGCAGCCAGCCCACTCCACCAAAAGGTTCCCGGTTTTTGTACGGGGGTGATTTGCATTGCCCCAACTCGCAAAATTTGAAAGGGGAAAAAACCCTGGGGGTACCCTCATTTTTTTTGGGTAAAACCAATTTGCACCCCTTTTGAGGGCACCAGCAACGGCTGAAGCAAGTGTTTGAGTTGGCTACAGAGGCACAGCCTAAAAGTGAAACCCCGGAAGTGTCATCTCTTCCGCAACGTTGAATACCTGGGGCATGTTATCTGCTGAAGGATGGGGACCGTCGCATGAGAAGATAGCAGCAGTGTAGGACTAGCTCACCCCGAAGACCATAAAGGATGTTCGGCCTTGTGGGACTTATTGAGTACTATCGACGGTTCGTGAAAACTTCACTCAATTTGCTAACCCGCTCCCGGGGTTTTATGAATGGAGTGCGTCCGGCACAAAACTCGGAACATCCTGGGTAGATAGCCAGGAAGAAGCCTTCCGACCCAAAAAATGACCCTGACTGAAGCACCTGTATTGGCCTATGCAGATTTCTCTCAACCTTTATCCTTCACACCGATGAGCCTAATGGACAGGGCTGTATTGTCGCAAATGCAGGCGGAAAAGAGTGAGTGATCGCTTATGCAGCCAGTCTCTCCATGACTCTGCATCAAATCCAGAAAATTACAGTTATTTCAAGCTGTAACTACTGGCATTAGCGTGGGCAATGACCAAGAAATTCCCTGAGTACCTGTCCGGGTCTGAAAGTCTTGGTGCACACTGATAACAATCTTCTGGCCCACCTAGAAATGTGAACTGGGGACTCTGGAGCAGAGATGGGTGGCCCGTACGGCAAAGTACCTATAAAAGATCGCGTATCGAAGAGGAGCTGAGATACACATGCCATTACTTTTATCCAGAGTGACTCACGAGCGACCTGGACATAACCGGGATGAGAGCAGGAGGCTGAAGAGATCCCTGGATTCAGAACTCTGCCAGGCAGGGACAGATCAGAGGCGTCCAGAGAACACACATTGGGTTGACCCTGTGATGACTATGTATGGCTGCAGCAAGAAGATGGGGAGCTTGCTCAGTTTAAGCAATGGGTAGCTTTAAAACAACTTCCCAGCTGAAGAGAGAGAGATGTCCTGTCCCCGGGAACCCTACTCTGCTTGCTGTATCGAAAAGTGCAGTTAGCACGAGAGTTGGGAATCGCCTGGCAAGTGGTGCTCCCTGAAAAGTTGCTCAGTGAGGTGGCCACAGAAGCTCATGAGAGATGAGCTCACTTCGCCCCGGAGAAGACATTACAGTGGGTGCAGAAGCTGGTCTACCATCCTCGGCTGAAGAATGCAGGATATTGTTAGCGATGCAGGAGCTGCAAACTAGCTAAGCCTCCGGAAAAGAGGGCCCCTACACAGACCATTGTGATGTCTGCTCCCCTAGAGGTGTTAATGATCGCTACTTGACCGCGGGTCCAGCTCATCTTGGATATGAACATTGTCTGGTGATGACTGATCATTTACCAAATTTGCTGTGGTGACTCCGACTCGGGATCGACTGCTGAATTGGCTGCACAGGGCATTTGCAGGGACTTCATCCGGGTGTATTGGTTGTCCGAAGAAATTCACTCTGACCAAACGCCTGCTTTCAAGGGCAATTGATGGAAGAACTACATTGCCTGTATCAGATTGAGAAATCTAGGACGATGCCCTATCATCCACAAGGAAATGGGGCCTGTGAGCGTTTCAATCGGACGCTGATTCAGATGCTGAGGACGTTGGAGGAAGACAGGAAAGTTCGCTGGCCTGAGTATATGGCAGAATTAGTCTGAGTGTACAACAACCGGTGCACAGCACAACTGGATACATGCATAGACCCTGCTGTTCGGCCGAAAAGGGCGAGAGGTCACTGAGCTCGAATTGGATCCAGAGGAGGACTAACCCTCGGAGGGTGGTGTCCACCTGGGTCCGAGAATATCGACATCATTTGCAGACCCTACATCGACTTGTGCAGACCCAAGTTTTGGAAACTTGAACACCATGAAAAAACTCCCCTGCAAGGGACAGTTCTCAAGGCGGGGACCAAGTGTTGGTCCGAGACAAACGTCTTGGAGGCAAGTTGGAATACCAGGGGAAAAGACTCCGTACCGGGTAAAACACTGGAAAGGGTCTGATGGTCCTGTCTATAAGGCTCAACTTGGAGGGGAAGAAGACGCTCCCACTTGAGTAGTCCATCGAAACATGCTATGTCCTTGCTTGTCACAGATCCAGACCAAACCAGAGAGAGTGCGAATTGTTCCTAAAACATTCCCTTCTACAGCTTTCGACTGTGAAGAAGAAGAATTCTTAGACCTGCCACTTGTCGACCCAGAAGAAGTACAGGGGCCTAAACTCCCGAGATGGCTGCTCCATTGAACCTGGCGCGTCCCCATCCTCGCCCACTCAACCTGACTCCACTACTCCTGACTCGACTACCCAACCTGACTTATGTTGCACAGAATGGACAACAGCTGGAATACCACCCAACAATTATGAACAAGATCAATTTATTTGGCAGCGAATCATCCAAGAGATGGAAGAGTATCAACGTTTACTGCAGGAACTCTTGCCCGCGAAATGGCGAGTTAAAGGAGCGGGGGAGTGTAAGGAGGAAGCCCGGGCTGTGCATACCTGTTCTGTTCTGGGTCCGGAACTGTCAGGGCTGTCTTCTCTGTTGTCCTGGGAAAAGCTTAGGGACTGGACAGACACCCAGAATCAGGGGCGTGGCTAAGGGGCAGCTGTGACAGCAAACGCAGAAGCAGTCAGTCTTGGCAGCAACAGACAGCGCGCCGCAGGTGCCAGGAGCACTCCATCTCTTGAGCACTGGTACTGCGCAGGCCTTGCGTCAGGCGACTCCTGCCGCCACCAGCAGAGACTTGAGAGGGAGAAGTACAGCAATACCTGGTGGTTATTATAGAGCAAGGTGCCATGCGCTCCGCACCCATGAGTACAGCGCATGTGCCACCTAAGAGAGACTGGGTGCGGGACAGACGTTTGCGCCCTGATTTACCAGTGTACATTTGCCGGGCTACTTGGACCTGGACGTGCTGTGGCCTGCATAATCTTGGTAGCATCAATTAATGGACTAGGGGCTCAGCGGAAGGTGCCGGAGACCGACCACTGCTGCCAGAAGACGGATCATTGTTGTCCACAGGATGGGTAAGAGAAGAGTAAAGGGGCACTACTGAAGGGCATATTCAGCATAAACCGATGTAGACGGGAGTGCTGCACATGCATGGCAAATATGACTGGGAGAAAAAGAAAGAACCATGCACAGGGGCGCACTCCAAATAGAAAAATAGCATGAAATATGTGAAAGTATATAAAATTTATTAGTGGACAAAAAACAGTCAATAAAACCATTTATAAAAGACAACAAAACATCAAATGGCCCAAGTAAGCAAAAAATATCAGATTTACACCACATGAGAATTATATGTATATATCAAGATAGCATCCCTAGAAGAAAATGAATGGAGTATATATATTAAATATCATTAAATATACATAAATACCATGCAGCCCGGGCATCCCAGGAGGCGCAGAAAAGAAGGGAGCCCTGAAAAAAATATAAAATGTACAAGGACTTATGTGGCGCTGTAGGGAAATATAAAATAATATCCCTAAAAGGGATTGGTCCCTAAGAGTGGAGGCATAAATTTTAAAATGTAAAGAGGGACTGCATCAAGAAAAAATATGGAGCCAGAGATCCAAGCGAAACAGTCCATGTCAAACGTCGGGGAATCGTGTAAGAGGGCGAAAGTACCAGGACCATAGAGATTTGGTAAAACCCCACGCGTATAGCTGCCACCTTTCAGCTTTGTCAGGGATGTTTTTTCTATTGGGATGTGCCGCCCCTTGGGTGCATGGTTTTTTTCTCGTTGTGCACAAGGACCTCATAAGTTAACTCAAATAACTCCCTTACAAATTTTTCCCCTTTTTAACCCTAATATTTTTCCCTTGGATTTTTTCCCCTTTTAAAGTTTATTCCCCATTAAAATTTATCCCCCCCGCATGGAACCCATTTTAAAAATATTTTCCCCCCGCTCGCCTCGCCCCATGCATCTCGAAAAACCGCACATTTGGGGGGAAAAATCATTCCCTTGTATCGGCACTTAGGGGGAGGTTTTTTCTCAGACACCCCCGGGCCGGGGGTTTCTTGAAATTTTCCCGAAAAAGGAAGTAAAATTCAATTTATTTCAAATTTGTTAAAAAGGGGACATTTGGGACCCCCAAAGGGGGGGGGGGCCCCGATTAAAATTTTAGTCATTCTGTCGCATTCTTTTGAAAAAAGATTGGGGTACAATAAAAAATTTTTTTGTGGAACCGTTGCCAAAAAAATCGATGTGAATCTTTTTTTTGTCCAATTAACAAAATTTTTAGAAATGATACCTTTTTGGGGTAAACCCGAAAATTTTTATGTTAAAGCTTTCAGAGCCAAAAGGGGTCCGTGCTCTGAAAATTGTAAATATAAATTTTCGGTTAGTAATAAATTATCACTTAAGGGTCAACTCCATTAGGGGAAACTCCAAAGCTCGCATGTGAAATCCCGTTGGGCCGGCATTGGGGTGGACGATGGTGCATAAAATAATCCCGACGCTCCGGCCCAGGCCGGGGGCTTTTTCCGGTTTTAGCAGGAACGTGCGAAAAATTGCAAATGAGTAGAGCCCGGAAATTTTTTCAAATTTTGGGGGAAAATATTCACCGAAAAAAAGACTTAAAGGGAAATTTTCACCCCCCAAATTTTCCATTAACTAAAAAGGGGTCCCATAAAAAGCTTTCAGTAAGTTTCTTATCCTGAACCCCCCTTTTCATATCAAAATACCTTTGCAAACTTTTTGTAAGGTTTTTTTGTCTCTGTTAAAAATTTCCTTAAAAAAAAAATTTTTTCCCGGCCATTTTGCTTTCCCCCCTTTTTCTGCAGCTCTTCCCCCTTTTTTTAAATAGGGGGTTTTTCCTTTTTTTTCATGTTCCCGCCCTGTTCTTCCCTCTTTGCTTCTTAAGCCCCAAAAACGAACAATCAGTGCTCCAAATAAAAGCCCCAGTCAGTTTTGTGACCTGACTCCTGGAAGCCTTGGACTTGTACCCCCGGGTTTTTTCCCAAACGGGGGAACCCTTTTGGGAAACACTTTTGAACCTGGAAACATGCTTTTGGTGAATCCATTTTTGCGGGGGAAAATTAAAACGGTACAGAAAAAAAAACCGAACCATTTTTGGGAAATTTTTTTTAAAACCCCCTTGAATTTCCCGGCCTGCGTTTCTCCTGCCCTTTTTCCTGAAAACCGGTTTAATTTTTTAAAGCATGCTTTTATGAAGTAAAAAAAAGGGGTCTTTAAAAATTAAAAAACCCTATTCACCTGTTTTTTCCTCGCACCCAAGCACAAGACGCTGGGGGAAAACCTGACACAATACATAAAAAGTTTCAGGACCCAATGTTTAGTTTTTTGGGGGGGTCTGGGAAAGCCGTTCTGCGGGGGACTGTGGATATCAATGTCCGTTTAAAAACCTTATGGATGACATTGGTTTTACTTCTCACAACCTTTCCCCGGGGTGACGCCCCCCCCAAAAAATTTTTACTCGGTTTTTGCCCCCACAGGTAAACCTTTTGTTTTTTTTTTTTTTTTTCCTTTTCTTCCCTTTTTCCAGAAAACCCCCTGCCTTAAAAGATCTGGAAGGGGGGCCCCCCGAAAAAAGGGGAATTTTGGGGTTTTTACTGTACCCCCCTTTTTCAGATGTACAATTTTAAAAACCCTTTAAAGCCAAAAAGGGAACCCCTCACTAATTAATTTGCAAGTTTTGGGGACAGACTCCCCAAAAAAATTTTCAGCCAGGTTGAGCCCCAAGAGGAACGAGCCCATTTTTCCCCCAAAAAACCCCCTTTTTTTTTGGGGGGCCCCCCCAAAAATTTCCCCCCTTTTTTTCGTTTTGGCGGGAACGTAAAATTGGGGATTTATTAATAATGCAATTTATTTTTCTCTCACATGCTTCACAATTTCCCCCAGAACATCCAAAGTGCTTACAATAATCTTTTTTCCCTTCCCAAAAAAATTTTTGATGGGGGGCAAACCCTCTGTTTTGAGACTGGGGAAGATTTTTTTGAATCACCTTGTTTTTTTTAATTTTTCCCCCCAAAGGGGGGCGGGTTTTTTTAAAAAAACCCCAATCTTTTTGGGAAAACAGCTAAGCACCTTTTTTTTTGGCGCCAAGGAAGCTTCATAGCCCAATATGCCCGGTTTTTAAAAAAGGGCTTTTGATCCCTTTTTTGGGACACTTCCAAAAAAAAAACTTTTTTTTTCCAAAAGGGTTTTTTCCCCCATTTTTTTAAAAAGGAATGAATTTGCTCTCCCGACCCTCCCACGCGTTAGGGACTTTTTTAAATTTTTTTGGGGTACCCAAAAATTTGATGCTCGTAAAAACTGAACGCAGAAAAATTTTTGGGGTTTTCAAAAAAAAACCAAAAAAAACCTTTTCCCCAACCCCCCCTCCAAAAGGGGAACCTTTGAGTGGGTTTTAAAAAGGGGGAACCAAAAAACCTAAACCCTTTTTCGGGGGCTCTTTACAAAGAGGGTTTATTGAGCCCCAAAAAACATCGTATAAAAAAAATCAAAATTTTTTACTGTGGTAAGCCCGGGGGACTTCATTATAAACGCCCCAGCCGTTCCCCCAAGACTACGCAGCAGTCATCCTGTGGGGGGGGGTTTCGAGAGAAAACTCTACATGTCCGAGCCTCAGGCTCCAAGAGATCTGCTGCAAGAAAACTTGATTTCTGGGGCTTAAACTCTGTTTTTTGGGACCAAAAGCTGAATTTTTTTTTAAAAGAAAAAAAAAATTCCCATTTTTCCCTTTTCCCCCTCAAATTTGGGGTTTTACTCAGCGGGTTTCCCAGCCCCTTTCTTTTATCCCAAAGGGGAAATTTTGGAAAATTTTTAAAGGGTATCCCTTTGCTCTAAAACCCCGGGGATACTTAAAATGAAAAAGGGGTACTCCATACAGATGGGATTTTGGGAAAACTCCCCCTACTGATTTTTGGGCCAGGGGGATCAAGAAAACCCCGACCCTTTTTAGGGCCCTTTTAAGGGGAAAAAACACAGGAAAAAATGTCCTTTTTTGTTTAAAACCCCCTTCTCCCCACTTTCCCCATCATTCTGGGGGTCCCCCGGCGCAGGCGCAGAATCCCCTACGTTTTAATTTGGGGGACCAAGGAATTACATTTTTGGGGGAAAAAAATGATAAAAAGGGGTTTTCAGCTTGCTCTTTTCCCTTTAAAAGGGAAACCCGGGGAATTCCCTGAACTACCACTGTATACCAGGACAAAGGGGGTTTATGTGACAAAAAACGCGGGGCAGCTTCCTCCCCCCAACCTTTTCCCAAAAGATTGCCCCAAATTAAATTTTTTGCCCGGACCCCAATACCTTTTTTTTAAAAAATCAAAAACCCCCCAGCGGGGCCCGAGTTTTAAAAACTTTAAAGGGGTTTTATAAAAAAAAATTTTTAACCCGGGGGGTTTATACCCCCCCCTTCATCCCCCCGTGAAAACCCCTTTTTCTTTGTGAAGAAGAAAGAGGGGAAACCTAGACCCTGCAAAGACTATAGGGAACCAAAAAAAAGGTTACTATTTTAAAAAAAACCCTTATCCTTTTGGGCCCTTTTAAACCCGATTTTTTGGGGAAAAGTGAGGCTTGGGGCCCAAAATTTTTTTTTAAAATTTTGGGTCTCCGGGGGGCCTAAAATTTTTTTCCCCTATTAGACCTGGGATAAAGGGGAAACGCTTTCCCCGGTCACCAAAGGACACTTTGAATTCATTTTTCCTTTTTGGGGTTTTTTTCCCCCCCGCCCCAGCCACTTCCAACACTTTTTGAAGAAATCTTCAGGGATCCCAAGAAAAAATTTGTGGTGATTTACCCCCTTTAAAATTCTAATTTTTCTAACTCCACAGAGGAACATAAAAGGGAAAAATGAAAAAGGTCTTAGAACGCCTAAAAAAAACCCCAAATCTACATCAAGTTTTTAAAAAAGTAATTTTTCCCTAGGACCGAAATTCAATTTCGGGGGGAAAACTATCAAAACCCCAAGGATTAGAAGGGAAAAAAAGCAAACCCAAGCCATCAAGGATTGGCCAATTCCAAAAAAAAGGGAAGGAGGTGCAGCTTTTTCCCTGGGTTTTTGGGCCCCTTTCCCCATAGACGTTTCATTAAAAATTTTTTTTGAGGTAGTGTCACCTATCCCCCAACAAAAACCCCAAACGTCTGGGGTTTTCCGGGGCCCCGCAACTCAGGAAGCTTTTTTCCCTTTTTTAAAAGGGTTTTTTTTAAACGATGGGGCAATAGAGAATTGTTGGCCTTTATTGCGCCTTCAAGGAATGGAGACACCTTCTTCAGGAGCTGCACAGCAAATAGTCGTCCATACAGACCATCGTAAACCTTGAATTTATCAGGTCGCTAAGTGCCTGACTCCTCGCCAGGCTCGCTGGAATCTTTTCCAAAACCAATTTAATTTGTCATTTTCTTATAGACCGGACGCGCAATGGAAAGGCTGATGCACTCTCTGGATTCATTCAGCAGAGACACGTCCACTTACTCCTCCTAAGACTATTCTTCCTGACTCTAGATTCCTGGGAGTGATTCATAATCAAGACCTACTTAAGGACATCAAGGAAGCATCCCCATGCGGATTCTTTGTTGGCTCAACCCCCAAGGGACGTAAGTCTTGTCTTTAAGAATGGTGTGTGGATTCAGGGACAACGTCTGTATATACCTGAAACAGTCAGATTGAGAGTATTGCAACTCATCCACGATTCCAAGATAGCCGGGCATAGGGAATTCTAAAGACACAAGAATTTCTTTCTCGTTTCTTTTGGTGGCCCACTTACAGGAAAGATGTCTTAAACTATGTCACTTCATGTGAAGTCTGTGCAAGATGCAAAACACCTCGCTCCTCACCAACTGGTCTGTTGCAACCTCTTCCCACCCCGTCCCGCCGTGGGGATCCATTTCTATGGACTTCATTGTGGAGTTACCAACCTCTCAAGGGAAGAACACCATTCTAGTGGTGGTTGACCGTCTAACAAGGCAGCTCATTTTATCCCTTGTGTCGGCTTACCCACTGCAAAACAGACATCAGACTTGATGATTAAGAAAAGTGTTTCGCTTACATGGAGTACCGGATGAGTTATTTCGGATCGAGGGTGCAATTCACTTCTAGGTTTTGGCAAAATTTCTGTGCAGCATTGGACATTAAAGTAAACCTTTCTTCTGCTTTTCATCCCTAGACTAATGGACAGACAGAACGAACCAATCAGACCCTGGAGCAGTATCTCCGCTGTTTTATCTGCCACCTACAGGATGATTGGGTGGATCTACTTCCACTGGCTGAGTTCTCTTATAACAACTCTCAGAGCGCCTCCACTAAGCAGTCTCCTTTTTACTCCAATCTAGGTTATCATCCTAACATTCTTCCTCGATTTCCCATAGATACGCCCTTGCCCGGGAGTGGCTGAAAGAATCACTTCTTTACAAAAGAATATGGATCTTCTAAAGGAAAATCTAGAATTGGCTCAGGAAAGGTACAAGAAAGCAGCAGATAAATTTCGTAAACCTGCACAGCTTTCAAGGTAGGAGATTTGGTCTGGCTGTCAACCAGAAATCTTAAATTAAAGATTCCATCGTCTAAATTGGGACATAAGTACATTGGACCTTATAAGATCAATAAGATTATAAGTGCTGTTGCTTGTCGTCTTCAACTGCCCAGAACTATGAGAATCCACCCTGTCTTTCATGTATCCCTACTAAAGGCTGCAACACCCAATACGTTTCCTGGACGTTCTTCTCCTTGCCCTGACCCAGTGCTGGTCGATGGTCAGGAAGAATTTATGGTGGAAAGGATTCTAGATTCCAGGTTGTACAGAAATCAGTTGCAATATTTGATTAAATGGCAGGGCTACCCAGTGGAGGACAACTCATGGGAACCAGTCAATAATGTAAATGCTCCTCGCCTGCTCCGCCAGTTTCATCAGAGGTACCCTGACAAGCCTGGTCTGAGGTCATCCGGAGGTTGTCCCTAAGGGGGGAGTAATGTAAGGTTCTTTGTCTCTGTTGACATGTTCCTTGAAACTCAGTTTTCCGTCATTTTGCTTTCTGTCTTTCTGCAGCTCTTGCCCTCAGTTAATATGGAGTTTCCAGTTTTCATGTTCCCGCCCTGATTCTTCCCTCTTGCTTCTTAAGCAGCCTCAGCTGAACAATCAGTGCTCCTGAATCAAGCCTCAGTCAGTCTGTGACCTGACTCCTGGAAGCCTTGGACTTGTACTCCAGCTATTCCCTACTGAGGAACCTTGGAACACTTTTGAACTCTGGAAACATGCTGTTTGGTGAATCCATGTTTGCAGAGGAATTACGGTACAGAAAAGAGATCCTGAACCTACTTTGGAGATTTATTGTAGTGCTTGAAGTTACTCTGGCCTGCTGTGTCTCCTGTCGCTGTTCCTGCAAACTGTGTGAACTTTTCAGCATGCTTGTATGAAGTAATACAAGTCATTTCATTTCAACCTATGTCTCCTGTGTTTTCCTCGCACCCAAGCACAAGACGCTATAGGAACTGTACACTATACATGACAAGATTCAGGAGCCAATGTTTAGTGTCTGCTGGGTCTGGGAAAGCCGTGTCTGCTGTGACTGTGGATATCAGATGTCCGTTTAATACCTTATGTGATGACAGTGGTTGTGACTTCTCACAACCATTCCAGGTGAGCGCATTCCCTTAAAATTTTACTCTGGAGTGTTACCACAGGTAAACACTATTGTTTTTTTTTTTTCCTTTCCTCTTCTCCTTCCAGCACCTCTGCCTTAAAAGATCTGGAAGATGGAGGCCCGCATAAAGGAACTTTGTGGAGTGACTGATACAATCCTTTCAGATGTACAGACTTTAAAAACCCGTTTTGCAAGCCTACAGGACCTCACTAATCATAATTTGCAAGTGTTTGGACAGACTACCCAGGAATTGCGAGCCAGGATTGAGGCTCTAGAGGAACGAGCCCAGGCTCCTGCCATAACCCGAATTCTGGGATCCCCAAATTACCTCCTTTTCGTTTTGGCGGTGAACGTGAGAAATTCAGGGGATTTATTAATCAATGCAATTTATTTTTCTCTGCACATGCTTCACAATTTCCCACTGAACGATCCAAAGTGCTTACTATAATCATGTTGCTTACCAATAAGGCTTTGATGTGGGCAAACCCTCTGATTGAGACTGAGGATGATTGTTTGAATCACCTTGATGCTTTTATTTCAGCCATGGGGCAGGTGTTTGATGACCCCAATCGAGGTGCAACAGCTGAAGCAGCCATGTTAACTTTGCGCCAAGGTAAGCGTTCAGTAGCCGAATATGCCCTGGATTTCAGGAGATGGGCTCTTGATACCACTTGGGACACTTCCGCTAAAAAATCTATTTTTCGGAAAGGGTTGTCTCCACTGATTAAGGATGAACTTGCTCGTGCCGACCCTCCCACTGCGTTAGGTGACTTTATTAACTATTGTATCCGTATTGATGCTCGTCTGACTGAACGCAGATAAGAGAGTTGGTTCGAAAATAATCGCACTAACTTTTTACTACCTCCCTCCTCAGCTAAGGAACCTTTGAGTAGGATCACAAGGGAACCAGAACCTGAACCATGCAGGTGGACTCTTTACAAAGACGGGTTAGTGATGCACGCAAAAACATCGTATAAAGGAAAATCTATGTTTCTACTGTGGTAAGTCAGGGCACTTCATTATAAACTGCCCCAGCCGTTCTCGTAAGACTACTGCAGCAGTCATTCACTGTGAGTGTTGCGAGAGGAGCTCTGTCATGTCCGAGCCTCAGGCTCCAGAGAGATCTGCTGCAAGAGATCTTGATTTTCGACTTAAACTCTGTTAGTTCTGGGGACGATGACGGTATAAATGCTGCAATTTTTCAAGTTTCTCAGCGGTGTCCCAGCTGAGTTATAAAAGAAACAATTCTCATTGCTTCCTTTCCATCAAACTCTGGGTTGACTCAGTCTGGGTGTCTAGCTCTGCTATGATCGACTCAGGAGCAAGTGGAAATTTTATGGATATCTCCTTTGCTCTGAAACAGGGGATACGTTCAGTGAAGAAGGCTACTCCAGTACAGATGGAGACTGTGGATGGCTCTCTACTGACTTCTGGACCAGTGGATCAAGAAACAGAGCCTTTGAGGGTCCTTATGGGTAAAGATCATCAGGAGAAAATGTCTTTTTTGCTTATCTCTTCTCCCCACTTTCCCATCATTCTAGGGCTACCATGGCTGCAGGCGCAGAATCCTACGATTAACTGGGAGACCAAGGAATTACACTTTCCGGAGAAACAGATGAGTCAAGGAGTTTCAGCTTGCTCTGTTCCTAAAGGAACCATGTCAGTCCCTGAACTACCAGCTGTATACCAGGACTATGTGGATTTATGTGACAAGAAGAACGCTGGTCAGCTTCCTCCTCACCGTCCATATGATTGTCCAATTGAATTATTGCCCGGAGCCGAGATACCTTTTGGTAAGATCTACCCCCTAGCGGGGCCCGAGCTAAAAGCTTTGAAGGATTATATAGACGAAAATTTAGCCAAGGGCTTCATACGCCCCTCTTCATCTCCCGCAGGTGCACCCATCTTCTTTGTGAAGAAGAAAGATGGATCTCTGAGACCCTGCATAGACTATAGGGAACTCAATAAGGTTACTATTAGAAACCGTTATCCATGGCCTTTAATCCCTGAGTTGTTGGAGAGAGTGAGGCATGCCAAAATTTTCTCTAAACTGGATCTCCGTGGGGCCTATAACTTGGTCCGTATTAGACCTGGGGATGAATGGAAGACTGCTTTCAGGTCACGCTATGGACACTTTGAATATCTAGTTATGCCTTTTGGTCTGAGTACCGCCCCAGCCACTTTCCAACACTTTGTGAATGATATCTTCAGGGATCTCCTAGATACATTTGTGGTGATTTATCTGGATGATATTCTAATTTTTTCTAACTCCACAGAGGAACATCATGGACATGTGAGAATGGTCTTAGAACGCCTAAGACAAAACCATCTCTACATCAAGCTTGAAAAATGTGAATTCCATAGGACCGAAATTCAATTTCTGGGGTATGTACTATCTACGCAAGGGATTAGTATGGATGGAAGCAAGACCCAAGCCATCAAGGATTGGCCAATTCCTAGAAATGTGAAGGAGGTGCAGCGTTTCATCGGGTTTGCCAACTTCTATAGACGTTTCATTAAGAATTTTTCTGAGGTAGTGTCACCTATCACCCAACTTACCCGGAAACAGTCTAGGTTCTCCTGGACCCCGCAAGCTCAGGAAGCATTTTCCTGTTTAAAGGATTAATTTACCACCGCACCTAGTTTAGTACATCCCAACCCCGAGCTTGCCTTCATAATAGAGGTGGATGCTTCAGACTGTGCCGTTGGAGCTATACTCTCTCAGAGAACACGTGAGAAGAATGTCTTGCATCCCTGCGCCTTCTTTTCCCAGCAGTTGTCTTCGGCTGAGAGGAACTACGATGTGGGCAATAGAGAATTGTTGGCCATTATTGCCGCCTTCAAGGAATGGAGACACCTTCTTCAGGGAGCTGCACAGCAAATAGTCGTCCTGACAGACCATCGTAACCTTGAATTTATCAGGTCGGCTAAGTGCCTGACTCCTCGCCAGGCTCGCTGGAATCTTTTCCTAAACCAATTTAATTTTGTCATTTCTTATAGACCAGGATCGCGCAATGGAAAGGCTGATGCACTCTCTAGGATTCATTCAGCAGAGACACGTCCACTTACTCCTCCTAAGACTATTCTTCCTGATCTAGATTCCTGGGAGTGATTCATAATCAAGACCTACTTAAGGACATCAAGGAAGCATACCATGCGGATTCTTTGTTGGCTCAACCCCCAAGGGACGTAAGTCTTGTCTTTAAGAATGGTGTGTGGATTCAGGGACAACGTCTGTATATACCTGAAACAGTCAGATTGAGAGTATTGCAACTCATCCACGATTCCAAGATAGCCGGGCATAGGGGAATTCTAAAGACACAAGAATTTCTTTCTCGTTTCTTTTGGTGGCCCACTTACAGGAAAGATGTCTTAAACTATGTCACTTCATGTGAAGTCTGTGCAAGATGCAAAACACCTCGCTCCTCACCAACTGGTCTGTTGCAACTCTTCCCACCCCGTCCCGCCCGTGGGGATCCATTTCTATGGACTTCATTGTGGAGTTACCAACCTCTCAAGGGAAGAACACCATTCTAGTGGTGGTTGACCGTCTAACAAAGGCAGCTCATTTTATCCCTTGTGTCGGCTTACCCACTGCAAAACAGACATCAGACTTGATGATTAAGAATGTGTTTCGCTTACATGGAGTACCGGATGAGGTTATTTCGGATCGAGGGGTGCAATTCACTTCTAGGTTTTGGCAAAATTTCTGTGCAGCATTGGACATTAAAGTAAACCTTTCTTCTGCTTTTCATCCCTAGACTAATGGACAGACAGAACGAACCAATCAGACCCTGGAGCAGTATCTCCGCTGTTTTATCTGCCACCTACAGGATGATTGGGTGGATCTACTTCCACTGGCTGAGTTCTCTTATAACAACTCTCAGAGCGCCTCCACTAAGCAGTCTCCTTTTTACTCCAATCTAGGTTATCATCCTAACATTCTTCCTCGATTTCCCATAGATACGCCCTTGCCGGCAGTGGCTGAAAGAATCACTTCTTTACAAAAGAATATGGATCTTCTAAAGGAAAATCTAGAATTGGCTCAGGAAAGGTACAAGAAAGCAGCAGATAAATTTCGTAAACCTGCACCAGCTTTCAAGGTAGGAGATTTGGTCTGGCTGTCAACCAGAAATCTTAAATTAAAGATTCCATCGTCTAAATTGGGACATAAGTACATTGGACCTTATAAGATCAATAAGATTATAAGTGCTGTTGCTTGTCGTCTTCAACTGCCCAGAACTATGAGAATCCACCCTGTCTTTCATGTATCCCTACTAAAGGCTGCAACACCCAATACGTTTCCTGGACGTTCTTCTCCTTGCCCTGACCCAGTGCTGGTCGATGGTCAGGAAGAATTTATGGTGGAAAGGATTCTAGATTCCAGGTTGTACAGAAATCAGTTGCAATATTTGATTAAATGGCAGGGCTACCCAGTGGAGGACAACTCATGGGAACCAGTCAATAATGTAAATGCTCCTCGCCTGCTCCGCCAGTTTCATCAGAGGTACCCTGACAAGCCTGGTCTGAGGTCATCCGGAGGTTGTCCCTAAGGGGGGAGTAATGTAAGGTTCTTTGTCTCTGTTGACATGTTCCTTGAAACTCAGTTTTCCGTCATTTTGCTTTCTGTCTTTCTGCAGCTCTTGCCCTCAGTTAATATGGAGTTTCCAGTTTTCATGTTCCCGCCCTGATTCTTCCCTCTTGCTTCTTAAGCAGCCTCAGCTGAACAATCAGTGCTCCTGAATCAAGCCTCAGTCAGTCTGTGACCTGACTCCTGGAAGCCTTGGACTTGTACTCCAGCTATTCCCTACTGAGGAACCTTGGAACACTTTTGAACTCTGGAAACATGCTGTTTGGTGAATCCATGTTTGCAGAGGAATTACGGTACAGAGAAGAGATCCTGAACCTACTTTGGAGATTTATTGTAGTGCTTGAAGTTACTCTGGCCTGCTGTGTCTCCTGTCGCTGTTCCTGCAAACTGTGTGAACTTTTCAGCATGCTTGTATGAAGTAATACAAGTCATTTCATTTCAACCTATGTCTCCTGTGTTTTCCTCGCACCCAAGCACAAGACGCTATAGGAACTGTACACTATACATGACAAGATTCAGGAGCCAATGTTTAGTGTCTGCTGGGTCTGGGAAAGCCGTGTCTGCTGTGACTGTGGATATCAGATGTCCGTTTAATACCTTATGTGATGACAGTGGTTGTGACTTCTCACAACCATTCCAGGTGAGCGCATTCCCTTAAAATTTTACTCTGGAGTGTTACCACAGGTAAACACTATTGTTTTTTTTTTTTCCTTTCCTCTTCTCCTTCCAGCACCTCTGCCTTAAAAGATCTGGAAGATGGAGGCCCGCATAAAGGAACTTTGTGGAGTGACTGATACAATCCTTTCAGATGTACAGACTTTAAAAACCCGTTTTGCAAGCCTACAGGACCTCACTAATCATAATTTGCAAGTGTTTGGACAGACTACCCAGGAATTGCGAGCCAGGATTGAGGCTCTAGAGGAACGAGCCCAGGCTCCTGCCATAACTCCGAATTCTGGGATCCCCAAATTACCTCCTTTTCGTTTTGGGGTGAACGTGAGAAATTCAGGGGATTTATTAATCAATGCAATTTATTTTTCTCTGCACATGCTTCACAATTTCCCACTGAACGATCCAAAGTGCTTACTATAATCATGTTGCTTACCAATAAGGCTTTGATGTGGGCAAACCCTCTGATTGAGACTAAGGATGATTGTTTGAATCACCTTGATGCTTTTATTTCAGCCATGGGGCAGGTGTTTGATGACCCCAATCGAGGTGCAACAGCTGAAGCAGCCATGTTAACTTTGCGCCAAGGTAAGCGTTCAGTAGCCGAATATGCCCTGGATTTCAGGAGATGGGCTCTTGATACCACTTGGGACACTTCCGCTAAAAAATCTATTTTTCGGAAAGGGTTGTCTCCACTGATTAAGGATGAACTTGCTCGTGCCGACCCTCCCACTGCATTAGGTGACTTTATTAACTATTGTATCCGTATTGATGCTCGTCTGACTGAACGCAGATAAGAGAGTTGGTTCGAAAATAATCGCACTAACCTTTTACTACCTCCCTCCTCAGCTAAGGAACCTTTGAGTAGGATCACAAGGGAACCAGAACCTGAACCCATGCAGGTGGACTCTTTACAAAGACGGGTTAGTGATGCACGCAAAGAACATCGTATAAAGGAAAATCTATGTTTCTACTGTGGTAAGTCAGGGCACTTCATTATAAAGTGCCCCAGCCGTTCTCGTAAGACTACTGCAGCAGTCATTCACTGTGAGTGTTGCGAGAGGAGCTCTGTCATGTCCGAGCCTCAGGCTCCAGAGAGATCTGCTGCAAGAGATCTTGATTTCTCGGACTTAAACTCTGTTAGTTCTGGGGACGATGACGGTATAAATGCTGCAATTTTTCAAGTTTCCTCAGCGGTGTCCCAGCTGAGTTATAAAAGAAACAATTCTCATTGCTTCCTTTCCATCAAACTCTGGGTTGACTCAGTCTGGGTGTCTAGCTCTGCTATGATCGACTCAGGAGCAAGTGGAAATTTTATGGATATCTCCTTTGCTCTGAAACAGGGGATACGTTCAGTGAAGAAGGCTACTCCAGTACAGATGGAGACTGTGGATGGCTCTCTACTGACTTCTGGACCAGTGGATCAAGAAACAGAGCCTTTGAGGGTCCTTATGGGTAAAGATCATCAGGAGAAAATGTATTTTTTGCTTATCTCTTCTCCCCACTTTCCCATCATTCTAGGGCTACCATGGCTGCAGGCGCAGAATCCTACGATTAACTGGGAGACCAAGGAATTACACTTTCCGGAGAAACAGATGAGTCAGGGAGTTTCAGCTTGCTCTGTTCCTAAAGGAACCATGTCAGTCCCTGAACTACCAGCTGTATACCAGGACTATGTGGATTTATGTGACAAGAAGAACGCTGGTCAGCTTCCTCCTCACCGTCCATATGATTGTCCAATTGAATTATTGCCCGGAGCCGAGATACCTTTTGGTAAGATCTACCCCCTAGCGGGGCCCGAGCTAAAAGCTTTGAAGGATTATATAGACGAAAATTTAGCCAAGGGCTTCATACGCCCCTCTTCATCTCCCGCAGGTGCACCCATCTTCTTTGTGAAGAAGAAAGATGGATCTCTGAGACCCTGCATAGACTATAGGGAACTCAATAAGGTTACTATTAGAAACCGTTATCCATGGCCTTTAATCCCTGAGTTGTTGGAGAGAGTGAGGCATGCCAAAATTTTCTCTAAACTGGATCTCCGTGGGGCCTATAACTTGGTCCGTATTAGACCTGGGGATGAATGGAAGACTGCTTTCAGGTCACGCTATGGACACTTTGAATATCTAGTTATGCCTTTTGGTCTGAGTACCGCCCCAGCCACTTTCCAACACTTTGTGAATGATATCTTCAGGGATCTCCTAGATACATTTGTGGTGATTTATCTGGATGATATTCTAATTTTTTCTAACTCCACAGAGGAACATCATGGACATGTGAGAATGGTCTTAGAACGCCTAAGACAAAACCATCTCTACATCAAGCTTGAAAAATGTGAATTCCATAGGACCGAAATTCAATTTCTGGGGTATGTACTATCTACGCAAGGGATTAGTATGGATGGAAGCAAGACCCAAGCCATCAAGGATTGGCCAATTCCTAGAAATGTGAAGGAGGTGCAGCGTTTCATCGGGTTTGCCAACTTCTATAGACGTTTCATTAAGAATTTTTCTGAGGTAGTGTCACCTATCACCCAACTTACCCGGAAACAGTCTAGGTTCTCCTGGACCCCGCAAGCTCAGGAAGCATTTTCCTGTTTAAAGGATTAATTTACCACCGCACCTAGTTTAGTACATCCCAACCCCGAGCTTGCCTTCATAATAGAGGTGGATGCTTCAGACTGTGCCATTGGAGCTATACTCTCTCAGAGAACACGTGAGAAGAATGTCTTGCATCCCTGCGCCTTCTTTTCCCAGCAGTTGTCTTCGGCTGAGAGGAACTACGATGTGGGCAATAGAGAATTGTTGGCCATTATTGCCGCCTTCAAGGAATGGAGACACCTTCTTCAGGGAGCTGCACAGCAAATAGTCGTCCTGACAGACCATCGTAACCTTGAATTTATCAGGTCGGCTAAGTGCCTGACTCCTCGCCAGGCTCGCTGGAATCTTTTCCTAAACCAATTTAATTTTGTCATTTCTTATAGACCAGGATCGCGCAATGGAAAGGCTGATGCACTCTCTAGGATTCATTCAGCAGAGACACGTCCACTTACTCCTCCTAAGACTATTCTTCCTGACTCTAGATTCCTGGGAGTGATTCATAATCAAGACCTACTTAAGGACATCAAGGAAGCATACCATGCGGATTCTTTGTTGGCTCAACCCCCAAGGGACGTAAGTCTTGTCTTTAAGAATGGTGTGTGGATTCAGGGACAACGTCTGTATATACCTGAAACAGTCAGATTGAGAGTATTGCAACTCATCCACGATTCCAAGATAGCCGGGCATAGGGGAATTCTAAAGACACAAGAATTTCTTTCTCGTTTCTTTTGGTGGCCCACTTACAGGAAAGATGTCTTAAACTATGTCACTTCATGTGAAGTCTGTGCAAGATGCAAAACACCTCGCTCCTCACCAACTGGTCTGTTGCAACCTCTTCCCACCCCGTCCCGCCCGTGGGGATCCATTTCTATGGACTTCATTGTGGAGTTACCAACCTCTCAAGGGAAGAACACCATTCTAGTGGTGGTTGACCGTCTAACAAAGGCAGCTCATTTTATCCCTTGTGTCGGCTTACCCACTGCAAAACAGACATCAGACTTGATGATTAAGAATGTGTTTCGCTTACATGGAGTACCGGATGAGGTTATTTCGGATCGAGGGGTGCAATTCACTTCTAGGTTTTGGCAAAATTTCTGTGCAGCATTGGACATTAAAGTAAACCTTTCTTCTGCTTTTCATCCCTAGACTAATGGACAGACAGAACGAACCAATCAGACCCTGGAGCAGTATCTCCTCTGTTTTATCTGCCACCTACAGGATGATTGGGTGGATCTACTTCCACTGGCTGAGTTCTCTTATAACAACTCTCAGAGCGCCTCCACTAAGCAGTCTCCTTTTTACTCCAATCTAGGTTATCATCCTAACATTCTTCCTCGATTTCCCATAGATACGCCCTTGCCGGCAGTGGCTGAAAGAATCACTTCTTTACAAAAGAATATGGATCTTCTAAAGGAAAATCTAGAATTGGCTCAGGAAAGGTACAAGAAAGCAGCAGATAAATTTCGTAAACCTGCACCAGCTTTCAAGGTAGGAGATTTGGTCTGGCTGTCAACCAGAAATCTTAAATTAAAGATTCCATCGTCTAAATTGGGACATAAGTACATTGGACCTTATAAGATCAATAAGATTATAAGTGCTGTTGCTTGTCGTCTTCAACTGCCCAGAACTATGAGAATCCACCCTGTCTTTCATGTATCCCTACTAAAGGCTGCAACACCCAATACGTTTCCTGGACGTTCTTCTCCTTGCCCTGACCCAGTGCTGGTCGATGGTCAGGAAGAATTTATGGTGGAAAGGATTCTAGATTCCAGGTTGTACAGAAATCAGTTGCAATATTTGATTAAATGGCAGGGCTACCCAGTGGAGGACAACTCATGGGAACCAGTCAATAATGTAAATGCTCCTCGCCTGCTCCGCCAGTTTCATCAGAGGTACCCTGACAAGCCTGGTCTGAGGTCATCCGGAGGTTGTCCCTAAGGGGGGAGTAATGTAAGGTTCTTTGTCTCTGTTGACATGTTCCTTGAAACTCAGTTTTCCGTCATTTTGCTTTCTGTCTTTCTGCAGCTCTTGCCCTCAGTTAATATGGAGTTTCCAGTTTTCATGTTCCCACCCTGATTCTTCCCTCTTGCTTCTTAAGCAGCCTCAGCTGAACAATCAGTGCTCCTGAATCAAGCCTCAGTCAGTCTGTGACCTGACTCCTGGAAGCCTTGGACTTGTACTCCAGCTATTCCCTACTGAGGAACCTTGGAACACTTTTGAACTCTGGAAACATGCTGTTTGGTGAATCCATGTTTGCAGAGGAATTACGGTACAGAGAAGAGATCCTGAACCTACTTTGGAGATTTATTGTAGTGCTTGAAGTTACTCTGGCCTGCTGTGTCTCCTGTCGCTGTTCCTGCAAACTGTGTGAACTTTTCAGCATGCTTGTATGAAGTAATACAAGTCATTTCATTTCAACCTATGTCTCCTGTGTTTTCCTCGCACCCAAGCACAAGACGCTATAGGAACTGTACACTATACATGACAAGATTCAGGAGCCAATGTTTAGTGTCTGCTGGGTCTGGGAAAGCCGTGTCTGCTGTGACTGTGGATATCAGATGTCCGTTTAATACCTTATGTGATGACAGTGGTTGTGACTTCTCACAACCATTCCAGGTGAGCGCATTCCCTTAAAATTTTACTCTGGAGTGTTACCACAGGTAAACACTATTGTTTTTTTATTTTTCCTTTCCTCTTCTCCTTCCAGCACCTCTGCCTTAAAAGATCTGGAAGATGGAGGCCCGCATAAAGGAACTTTGTGGAGTGACTGATACAATCCTTTCAGATGTACAGACTTTAAAAACCCGTTTTGCAAGCCTACAGGACCTCACTAATCATAATTTGCAAGTGTTTGGACAGACTACCCAGGAATTGCGAGCCAGGATTGAGGCTCTAGAGGAACGAGCCCAGGCTCCTGCCATAACTCCGAATTCTGGGATCCCCAAATTACCTCCTTTTCGTTTTGGCGGTGAACGTGAGAAATTCAGGGGATTTATTAATCAATGCAATTTATTTTTCTCTGCACATGCTTCACAATTTCCCACTGAACGATCCAAAGTGCTTACTATAATCATGTTGCTTACCAATAAGGCTTTGATGTGGGCAAACCCTCTGATTGAGACTGAGGATGATTGTTTGAATCACCTTGATGCTTTTATTTCAGCCATGGGGCAGGTGTTTGATGACCCCAATCGAGGTGCAACAGCTGAAGCAGCCATGTTAACTTTGCGCCAAGGTAAGCGTTCAGTAGCCGAATATGCCCTGGATTTCAGGAGATGGGCTCTTGATACCACTTGGGACACTTCCGCTAAAAAATCTATTTTTCGGAAAGGGTTGTCTCCACTGATTAAGGATGAACTTGCTCGTGCCGACCCTCCCACTGCATTAGGTGACTTTATTAACTATTGTATCCGTATTGATGCTCGTCTGACTGAACGCAGATAAGAGAGTTGGTTCGAAAATAATCGCACTAACCTTTTACTACCTCCCTCCTCAGCTAAGGAACCTTTGAGTAGGATCACAAGGGAACCAGAACCTGAACCCATGCAGGTGGACTCTTTACAAAGACGGGTTAGTGATGCACGCAAAGAACATCGTATAAAGGAAAATCTATGTTTCTACTGTGGTAAGTCAGGGCACTTCATTATAAACTGCCCCAGCCGTTCTCGTAAGACTACTGCAGCAGTCATTCACTGTGAGTGTTGCGAGAGGAGCTCTGTCATGTCCGAGCCTCAGGCTCCAGAGAGATCTGCTGCAAGAGATCTTGATTTCTCGGACTTAAACTCTGTTAGTTCTGGGGACGATGACGGTATAAATGCTGCAATTTTTCAAGTTTCCTCAGCGGTGTCCCAGCTGAGTTATAAAAGAAACAATTCTCATTGCTTCCTTTCCATCAAACTCTGGGTTGACTCAGTCTGGGTGTCTAGCTCTGCTATGATCGACTCAGGAGCAAGTGGAAATTTTATGGATATCTCCTTTGCTCTGAAACAGGGGATACGTTCAGTGAAGAAGGCTACTCCAGTACAGATGGAGACTGTGGATGGCTCTCTACTGACTTCTGGACCAGTGGATCAAGAAACAGAGCCTTTGAGGGTCCTTATGGGTAAAGATCATCAGGAGAAAATGTCTTTTTTGCTTATCTCTTCTCCCCACTTTCCCATCATTCTAGGGCTACCATGGCTGCAGGCGCAGAATCCTACGATTAACTGGGAGACCAAGGAATTACACTTTCCGGAGAAACAGATGAGTCAGGGAGTTTCAGCTTGCTCTGTTCCTAAAGGAACCATGTCAGTCCCTGAACTACCAGCTGTATACCCGGACTATGTGGATTTATGTGACAAGAAGAACGCTGGTCAGCTTCCTCCTCACCGTCCATATGATTGTCCAATTGAATTATTGCCCGGAGCCGAGATACCTTTTGGTAAGATCTACCCCCTAGCGGGGCCCGAGCTAAAAGCTTTGAAGGATTATATAGACGAAAATTTAGCCAAGGGCTTCATACGCCCCTCTTCATCTCCCGCAGGTGCACCCATCTTCTTTGTGAAGAAGAAAGATGGATCTCTGAGACCCTGCATAGACTATAGGGAACTCAATAAGATTACTATTAGAAACCGTTATCCATGGCCTTTAATCCCTGAGTTGTTGGAGAGAGTGAGGCATGCCAAAATTTTCTCTAAACTGGATCTCCGTGGGGCCTATAACTTGGTCCGTATTAGACCTGGGGATGAATGGAAGACTGCTTTCAGGTCACGCTATGGACACTTTGAATATCTAGTTATGCCTTTTGGTCTGAGTACCGCCCCAGCCACTTTCCAAACACTTTGTGAATGATATCTTCAGGGATCTCCTAGATACATTTGTGGTGATTTATCTGGATGATATTCTAATTTTTCTAACTCCACAGAGGAACATCATGGACATGTGAGAATGGTCTTAGAACGCCTAAGACAAAACCATCTCTACATCAAGCTTGAAAAATGTGAATTCCATAGGACCGAAATTCAATTTCTGGGGTATGTACTATCTACGCAAGGGATTAGTATGGATGGAAGCAAGACCCAAGCCATCAAGGATTGGCCAATTCCTAGAAATGTGAAGGAGGTGCAGCGTTTCATCGGGTTTGCCAACTTCTATAGACGTTTCATTAAGAATTTTTCTGAGGTAGTGTCACCTATCACCCAACTTACCCGGAAACAGTCTAGGTTCTCCTGGACCCCGCAAGCTCAGGAAGCATTTTCCTGTTTAAAGGATTAATTTACCACCGCACCTAGTTTAGTACATCCCAACCCCGAGCTTGCCTTCATAATAGAGGTGGATGCTTCAGACTGTGCCGTTGGAGCTATACTCTCTCAGAGAACACGTGAGAAGAATGTCTTGCATCCCTGCGCCTTCTTTTCCCAGCAGTTGTCTTCGGCTGAGAGGAACTACGATGTGGGCAATAGAGAATTGTTGGCCATTATTGCCGCCTTCAAGGAATGGAGACACCTTCTTCGGGGAGCTGCACAGCAAATAGTCGTCCTGACAGACCATCGTAACCTTGAATTTATCAGGTCGGCTAAGTGCCTGACTCCTCGCCAGGCTCGCTGGAATCTTTTCCTAAACCAATTTAATTTTGTCATTTCTTATAGACCAGGATCGCGCAATGGAAAGGCTGATGCACTCTCTAGGATTCATTCAGCAGAGACACGTCCACTTACTCCTCCTAAGACTATTCTTCCTGACTCTAGATTTCTGGGAGTGATTCATAATCAAGACCTACTTAAGGACATCAAGGAAGCATACCATGCGGATTCTTTGTTGGCTCAACCCCCAAGGGACGTAAGTCTTGTCTTTAAGAATGGTGTGTGGATTCAGGGACAACGTCTGTATATACCTGAAACAGTCAGATTGAGAGTATTGCAACTCATCCACGATTCCAAGATAGCCGGGCATAGGGGAATTCTAAAGACACAAGAATTTCTTTCTCGTTTCTTTTGGTGGCCCACTTACAGGAAAGATGTCTTAAACTATGTCACTTCATGTGAAGTCTGTGCAAGATGCAAAACACCTCGCTCCTCACCAACTGGTCTGTTGCAACCTCTTCCCACCCCGTCCCGCCCGTGGGGATCCATTTTTATGGACTTCATTGTGGAGTTACCAACCTCTCAAGGGAAGAACACCATTCTAGTGGTGGTTGACCGTCTAACAAAGGCAGCTCATTTTATCCCTTGTGTCGGCTTACCCACTGCAAAACAGACATCAGACTTGATGATTAAGAATGTGTTTCGCTTACATGGAGTACCGGATGAGGTTATTTCGGATCGAGGGGTGCAATTCACTTCTAGGTTTTGGCAAAATTTCTGTGCAGCATTGGACATTAAAGTAAACCTTTTTTCTGCTTTTCATCCCTAGACTAATGGACAGACAGAACGAACCAATCAGACCCTGGAGCAGTATCTCCGCTGTTTTATCTGCCACCTACAGGATGATTGGGTGGATCTACTTCCACTGGCTGAGTTCTCTTATAACAACTCTCAGAGCGCCTCCACTAAGCAGTCTCCTTTTTACTCCAATCTAGGTTATCATCCTAACATTCTTCCTCGATTTCCCATAGATACGCCCTTGCCGGCAGTGGCTGAAAGAATCACTTCTTTACAAAAGAATATGGATCTTCTAAAGGAAAATCTAGAATTGGCTCAGGAAAGGTACAAGAAAGCAGCAGATAAATTTCGTAAACCTGCACCAGCTTTCAAGGTAGGAGATTTGGTCTGGCTGTCAACCAGAAATCTTAAATTAAAGATTCCATCGTCTAAATTGGGACATAAGTACATTGGACCTTATAAGATCAATAAGATTATAAGTGCTGTTGCTTGTCGTCTTCAACTGCCCAGAACTATGAGAATCCACCCTGTCTTTCATGTATCCCTACTAAAGGCTGCAACACCCAATACGTTTCCTGGACGTTCTTCTCCTTGCCCTGACCCAGTGCTGGTCGATGGTCAGGAAGAATTTATGGTGGAAAGGATTCTAGATTCCAGGTTGTACAGAAATCAGTTGCAATATTTGATTAAATGGCAGGGCTACCCAGTGGAGGACAACTCATGGGAACCAGTCAATAATGTAAATGCTCCTCGCCTGCTCCGCCAGTTTCATCAGAGGTACCCTGACAAGCCTGGTCTGAGGTCATCCGGAGGTTGTCCCTAAGGGGGGAGTAATGTAAGGTTCTTTGTCTCTGTTGACATGTTCCTTGAAACTCAGTTTTCCGTCGGCCATTTTGCTTTCTGTCTTTCTGCAGCTCTTGCCCTCAGTTAATATGGAGTTTCCAGTTTTCATGTACCCGCCCTGATTCTTCCCTCTTGCTTCTTAAGCAGCCTCAGCTGAACAATCAGTGCTCCTGAATCAAGCCTCAGTCAGTCTGTGACCTGACTCCTGGAAGCCTTGGACTTGTACTCCAGCTATTCCCTACTGAGGAACCTTGGAACACTTTTGAACTCTGGAAACCTGCTGTTTGGTGAATCCATGTTTGCAGAGGAATTACGGTACAGAGAAGAGATCCTGAACCTGCTTTGGAGATTTATTGTAGTGCTTGAAGTTACTCTGGCCTGCTGTGTCTCCTGTCGCTGTTCCTGCAAACTGTGTGAACTTTTCAGCATGCTTGTATGAAGTTGTCAAGGTAAAATATAATTTTCTACTATACTTTTATATTTATAGTGTGTATATGTATTTTGTAAACACGAAGTTTCCCTTAAATGATATTATTACAATGTTAGTATCTGCTGGTGTTTGTCTCCATCTTGTGTCCTATCACTGTATTACACTAAATTGAAGTGGATCTACTGAAATGCCCCCACCTTTGGAGAATTGAGGAAATACATGATACACGAGAACAATAGAATCTTTCTTCAAGAAACGAAACTGAGGATGACAACACATCAAGGAGGACTTAGAAGAAGATCTAAGGACCAATTAGGATGACTCAGCTTATCTCTTTCTCCTCAATCCCGCCTTTACTCCACCCCAATATTCTGTGTATGTAATCTTATGTACGTGAATAAAAGTTCAGTGCTTACTGGAGATGGCCGCCTAATAGCACCATTTTCTTTAGGGCACGTTCTGAAGTCTGAACCAGCGTATTGCCTGATTCATTCTCGGTCGACCCGTGCTCTTAGTCTAATTTGGAATGACTGGAGGATGAGTGGTTTGTCGTTACGACCCCGACAATTGGCGCCTAACACGTGGGGCCGTGGATTGCCGCCCGTCCGGACCCGTCTTGAGGACTTTGCGATGGTGCCCGCGGTGACTGAATGCGAGGACTGCAGCCTCCGTTGAACACGGTAAGTTGGGATCATATACTTTATATGCGTCCCACTTGCCTGTGTGTCAGTCACTGTTTGGTCCTGTCGTATTGTCCATTTGGGTCTGGAGGGGTGACTGGTTGAGTGGTGAGACCAGGGCAATCCCACGCCACGAACCAGCAAGTGTGACCGAGTGACGTTGCATTGCCTGCACGTGCTTGAGTCAAAACACCACTTTCTCCTCCTCCGGTCACTGTACCTTTATGTAGATAATTGCCTCCCGTGACTGTTAGAATAAAGTTGGGACAAATTTTAGATTCTTGAAGTGTTGAGTGGGGTAGAAGACGCACATGATAGTCTAATCAGTGACGAATGGAGCCGGGGCTCTTCGTCTGAGAAGTGACAAATAGAGCAGGGGCTCTTTGTCCAACACGGGGAGTCTCATTAGGAGAAGCCCCAGTGTCAGTGCATGGAGCGGGGACTCTGTACTGTGTAGAGTGTTACGGTGGACTGTGCTGTAAAGTTATCACCCACAGTTAGGGAAGGGACAAATTGAGCAGGGACTTTTTGTCTTGTCAACACATGGAGCGGGGACTCTGTATTGACGGGTGGTGACCTGCAAGTGGCACCGGTGGTCTGAGTCGCGACAGATCATTTCACTCTGTTAAATCATGATGCGTCTGTTTAAATCTGAAAAACTCCATAAGTTAGAGGGTGGTGCTTTGGGAGTGGTTGAATTGATGGAATCACGTGGAGGCAAGAAGGCTGTTAAGAAAGTGAGCTTACCGAGTATGAGCAGATTTCAGCCTTCAGTGTAGAAGGATTATGTAGCATAGAAGAAAGGAAAGTTGGGTGATAAGGGACTTCTGCATCAAGCCCAAGCACATTTAAGAGTAGTAAATTATTTGAAAGTTGAGGGTTGGAAAGAGGTAGATGGAATAAGGAGGTTCGGAAAGTGCTGAGCCTTTGTTCGGATATGTAAAATGCTCTGCATATGATCTTGTTGATGTAACTAAAATGGCCGCTCCAAGCCCTCGGCCACCCCTATAATGGTGCCGATCTCAGAACAAAGGGAGGTTGGACCTGTCGTGTGTGGTGAACAGAATCCGCCCTGGGCGGAGACCTGCCGTGTTTGTGGGGCGGGTCGCTCCTGGTGTAATGCCCAGCCCATCGCCCCTCCCACACCCAGCGGCCATTTTGGTAAACCCAGTGGCCATCTTAATACACCCGGAAATGGCCAACACCCCATCTCCTCCGGCGGCCATCTTGAGACACCCAAGCACACCCAGTCAGGCCTATATCCCTTGCTGACACCAACCGGGGCCTACTACCAGCCCCCGCCTGCATCTGTGCAGGCCACAGCTCCCAGCATGGCACCAGATGCAACACCATTGTTCCCTTTTACACACCCCAACCCGGCCATTGCTGCAATGCATGAATCTTCAGTTTTTCAAACAATGATCAGAAGCCGCCGCCATGATATTATGGGATCTAATGAAGGGGAGGAGGATCAGGAGATAGAAGAGGGGTGGGCCCCTCAACAGCCACCACTATCCCCAGCAGCACCAGTATCTTTTCTTCCCTCCTCCATCCCCCACCATCATTGTCAACCCCTGGTCCTAGGGCCTATTCCACCCCTACTCAGGAGATGGGGCACCTTCCTCTCCTTCACAAATCCTCAGAGAGGACAGTCGTTCTGTAAGATTCACGGAAACCCCGGTCAGGCCCCCAGCTCCCGGTGTACTTGAAAACTGGTATCCCTGCCATTCACAGCATTACACAGACCACAATGGAAATCCAGTGACATTGTCCATAGGGTACGGTGATATCCTGACACATCGGGTTGGTGCTATAGTTAGTCCTGCCAACTCCAACTGCTCCAATAAAGGGGGTCTGGCTCTATTAATAGCCCAAGCAGGTGGTCCCATCGTCACTGCAGAATGCATGGCTCATATATACACTCATGGCCCTTTGCCACCTGGACAGACTCTGACAACCCATGCAGGGGACCTTCCTGATATCATCATCCATGCAGTAGGTCCAGTCCATGATCCTTTAAACTCAAATGAGTCACGGGCCACCCTTCGGGCCACCATACATTCAATACTCCATCATGCTGGTATGTTAAAAACAGAAGACATTAGGCACCAGGAATTATTTGAAACCACTGATAAAGTAGTAAATTTGTGATTGCTTTGTCTAAAGAGTTAACTAACACCCACTCTATAGTGTCTGCTTCTCTCCCAGAATTTACAGGTGACACGGTGCATGATTTCTCACCTGATGACCTTATATATATAAAAATTTATGGGAAGAGACTGTCTCCAGCCCAGATTTGAGGGTCCCTACACTGTGATCCTGTCCACCCCTACTGCCCGAAGTTCGAGGGCAAGAGCACCTGGATTCACGCCTCCCATTGCAAGAAGGACAAGATTAATCAGCAGTTATGAAGTTTCTGATATACATATCCTTTTGAGCTATATCCTGATCTCCAGTAGTGCCAGTATGCCCACCTTCTGGGTTAATACTACAACCCCTGTGGTTGTCTTTAAGTTCGATTTCTATCAAATATTTAACTGTGATAGGAATGATTTCAAGGGATCAACGCACCAGACTCAGGGGAAAAGGGATATTTTATCTCAGTGTCACCCGCCCAGGGAATAAAAACTGTCATGATTGGCAGATGAAGCTAGATACAATAGATTGATAAATGAGATATACAAGTGTTATATTTGTAGGAACGGATCTGAGAATGCAGAGTCAGTGACAGCAAGCAAAGGTATAAGGGAGGGAGGAAGTGCTGGTAGCAGCGAGATGGTATTTTGCTGTACACCAAGGTCATTCTACAGATAAGGAAGCTGAAGGCTGAGGGAGAGCACACTGACAGACTGCGCAGCGACCCGACTTACCCCTCCCATCAGGCATTCAGCATAGAGACGCAGAGCAAGAGTGCAACAGTTTTCAGATTTTGTTGAATAGGTTTTTGGAATAGACACAGTACGTAAGAATCGAAGGGCTAGGCATGTGGAATAGACAGGTCAGTGTAATGTGAAAGAAAGAAAGATAGGACAGGCAGAGAAAAAAGGAAGTGACAGAAAGCTGAAAGTGGGTAGACCGGATTAGAGATCAGTTAAAGCGGAGGAATCTGGCCAGAATGGCACAGGGGGCACGCATGATTTGGGCAGGCAAAAAGAGGTAGCTTGCGCATGAGCCCCCTTGTCTCCTTACCCCCATTCCTAATTGCACAGTACAGGTGAACCTACAGGGGGACATGAGGTTGAATTCCAGGTGGACACGGGGGCAGAAACATTCAGTAATTACAGACAACTCTCCAGCTCCCCGTCACTAAAAAGATTCCCCTGCAGATTCGGGAACCGCTGTGCACACACAGTTGGTGGTGTCACCGCGGGGTCAATGTGGTCTTTTGGGATGTGGTGTGTTGTTACGGTTGCGGGCGCGTATTGAGTGTTGTCCGGTTGGGCTGTCACTGTGGCACCGGGACTGGGGCGGAGCACTCTTTGTAAAATCATGTCGCTAGACGTTGCTAGTACAGAGGAAAGAGAAGATTTTCAGGAAATATATTCCAATGTTATTCCTGGACCCCACCGTCATGATGTACTCTTTAGGATAAGGACAGGGGATTTTACGAAACAACATGTTGGGGTCATAGTAGATGCTGCAAATAATCAACTCCACTATGCTGGAGGACTGGCCGCAACAATTTCACAGAAAGGAGGACCCATGATACAGGACGAATCTAATTCGTATATACAAACGTGTGGTCAGGTAGAAATAGGACAGGTCCCAGCAACCAGAGCAGGACAGTTGCCGTGTCAATATGCAATATATGCAATGAAATCATGATATACTTCTACTAATATGCCTAGGTCCCAACAATTACTTACTGAAGCTGTCCAGAGTGTAGTCCTGTATGTTTTCCCTGTCCACTCCGAACAATGTATTAAAAGTAAAAAAAAAAAAAAAAAAAAAGTTAGAAGAATTCAGCTTGTTCTGTATCAGGAAAAAAAAAAAACAGCCAGGAGTAGTTCTAGCCCACATTTTGCAAGCAGGCAGCTGCAGGTCCAAGGACAGTTCTTATCAGTGCCCACATAGCAAACTCCAGCCCCCCTTCAACTTAACCCTGTGTACGGGTTAGTACAAAAATTATGGGCAGTTAATACAGCTACTGATCTGGAAACTCCAGTGGTGTCTAATATATATATTATATATACACTTTTGTTCCAGATATCTCAGGATGCTGCTTAGTTTACAGTTATTGATTTTGCCAATGTTATTTTTATAATATGTTGATGATTTACTGATTTGTGCCCCCTCCAGGAAACAGTGTAGTATTGCAACAATATTACTTATGTTGTTTTTGTACCAAGCAGGTTGTAAGCGTTAAAGGATAAACTGCAATTCTGTAAATCTTCAGTTATCTTTTTGGGACATTGCATTACACTGGGGGCGCGACATCTGACCAGCGCTCGCAAAGAAGCTGTACAGAACTTTCCTATTCCTGTCAATGTTGCCGCTCTTAGGATATTTCTTAGACTGATTTTCTACTGCAGGCAGTATCAATCCTCATGCAGCCTCTCTATGACTGTATCACCATTGTGCTTTTTAAACTAACTCCTGAAGGTATAGACGGTTTTTATTTTTCTCTCAAAAACAGGATTGTGGCAGCTCCAGCGCTAGGAATCCCCAACTATGAACTACTATTCACCCTGTATCCCCATTAGCAGCAGGGACACGCGGCAGGAGTATTGACTCAGTTACATGGTGACAATCAAAGGCCAGTGGCCTGTTTCAGTGGAAGATTAGATGCAGTGGCTAGAGTGCCCCGTCCTGTGTACGGGCAGTACATGCTGTAGGACTATTGCTCCACAAATCATCAGATATCGTTCTTGATTATCCACTGACAGCACTTACACCTCATGATGTATACACCATACTGAACCAGGTGCAGTCGGCACATCTTTCAGCTGCACGTCATCTTCGATTGCAATGTGCACTTTTAATGTCTCCAAATGTTCCTTTGCAGAGATGTACCACACTTAATCCTGCCACATTGTTGCCTCTCTCGGATCTAGGGGGGAGGTCAGGTATTGTACGGTATTGTACAAAGAAGATCCAAGAGAGGAGATTCCTTATGATTATGTTCAGCTTATGGCACAGGAAACAGCAGGCCTACCCACAGTGTTTAAAACTGAAAGACATAATGTTGACTTTAAATTTTTTGTAGAACTCGCTACCAAGATGACTCAGGTACCTTCCACACCAGGTATGCCATCGTCTCCCTGAATGCAGTAATCAAAGCAGAACCAATGCTCCCACATCAGTCGGCCCAGGAGGCTGAATTTAAGGCTCTGACCGAGGCCTGTAAGATAGCTGAAGGTAGAATTGTTAACATCTACACAGATTCTAGATACGCATTCGGTATAGCTCATGATTTGGTCCAATTTGGAAGTCTAGAGGATTCCTGATGGCAGCAGGACATCCCATTAAAAATGCTGACGCAGTCCAGCAGTTAATTGATGCATTACAATTACCAAAAGAAGTAGCTGTCATAAAAGTTAAAGCACATACCAGATGCACTGATCAGGTGAGTAAAGGAAACGCAATGGCCGATGCAGCAGCAAAAACAGCAGCCAGTAGACCACTCCAAGGGGTAACGATGCACCAGGTAAGCGCTCCCAAAAATCCCTTTGTGTCGGAGGATGCCTTAGCCCAGATGCAGGCTCAGGTGCGCCAGGAGGAAGTAGAAAAGTAGGAAAAAGAAGGTGCATGTCTGAATGCAGCAACTGGGGTATGGGGAAGAGGGATGCGCCGATGCCTTCCAAGAGCGTTGTACCCTGCGGTCACCCAGATGTTACATGGGCCAACCCACCAGTCCAAAACTGCTGTAATGAGTGTGATGCAGAAGCATTGGGCGGCACCAGGCTTTTCCACCTGTATAGAAGGTTTGATCCAGGGATGCATGGTATGTGCTACACATAATCAGAGAAGGGTAGTCAAGACACCACCCAAACACACCCCTCGGCCCTTCTATCCTTTCCAGAGACTGCAGATTGATTATATTCAGCTGCCAAAATCAGGTTTATGGGAGTGTTGGTGTGTTTTTGATTTATTCTCAGGTTGGCCGGAGGCTTTCCCGATTGCCAAGGCTACGGCTGCGGCAACCGCAAAGAAGCTGCTTGCGGAGGTGGTGTGCAGGTATGGAGTACTAAAGGTGACCGAAAGTGACAGAGGTACACATTTCACAGGTGAAATAATGAATGAAGTCTTGACAGCGCTGGGAATTCAACAAGTTTTCCACACCCCATATTACCACAAAGCGGTGTAAAAGTAAAAGGACTAAATAGGATATTGAAGTTAAAAATCTAAAAGGCCATGGCTGAAACAGGGAAATCTTGGCCTGAATGTTTACCATTAGCCCTATACTCAGTAAGGTACACTCCAAGTAGAAAAACTGGACTTTCTCCGTATAAAGTACTATTTGGCAAAGTGCCTAGTTTAGGATGTTTCTTTTCCCAAGCATTGGAAATAAGTAACCATGTATTAAGTTCATATGTAAGGGATTTGCATAAAAGACTCAAGAAAGTATATGATAATGTTTTCAGTTCTCTTCCAGATCCGAACCAGGATCCTGGGAGTCACAGCCTGCAGCCTGGAGACTAGGTAGTCATTAAAAGACATGTGAGAAAGAGTCTGGATCCGAGAATATAGCTCCACTGATATCCAGAAAAAGAAGGAGTCTGGGTCAGCTGCACACCAGTTATGCTGAGGATCCCAAAGTTTATATGGATTCCATAGGTGTTCCTAGGGGGGTCCCAGACGAATACAAAGCTCAGAATCAGATCCTGGCGGGTTTCCGTTCTCTCATCCCAACTGTGCAGATCAATTACAATGTAGATTGGATAAAATATATATACTACACCAAGCAAAGATTTATCAATATCAATTTTAGTCAAGATGCTTTCCAGGGTATAGTTGAGAAACTGGGCCCAAAACAAAAGACTGACTCTTCAAAATAGACTGGCCATTGACATGATTCTAGCTGAAAAAGATGAAGTCTGTGGGATGATAGGGGAAAAATGTTGTACTTATATTCCTCAGAATTCTGGAGTCAATGGTAAAACTATAGTGGCCCTTACAGAGATTAAAAATCTGGCTGAGGAAATAAAAGCCAATGCAGAAGTAGATACCTCTTTCTTCTTAAGATGGCTTGAAGGACTTAAAGAATTTCTCCAACAAGCCTGCTTAGTGGTAACAGGGCTTTTGGTGCTAGGATTGATAATTCTATGTTGTGTGATATCTATGTATAGGAAAGCTGTGACCAATGCAGCCGCCTCCTCAGGTACTTTCCTTCATCAGGAAGTTGTGTCGCTACTATATGAAGACACTGATAAGGGTGATATGGAGAAATATACTCCGCAGGATAAACCTGATAAAACCCCCTATAACAAAATACAAATGGAAATAAGAGATTTAGTTTAGGGATAGTGGGAGAACTCCATGTGCAGGTTTGGTAGGGACTTGGTTGTTTGGGGGCGGTCCATAAGGGGCCAGTTTCTAAAATGACCAAGCGAAGAAATCCATTACCCCTGTCCCCACACATGGACAGTCTCGAAGGCCGCATAAATTAAGGGAAAAAACTTAGTGTTTAGGGGGGATTGTCAAGGTAAAATATAATTTTCTACTATACTTTTATATTTATAGTGTGTATATGTATTTTGTAAACACGAAGTTTCCCTTAAATGATATTATTACAATGTTAGTATCTGCTGGTGTTTGTCTCCATCTTGTGTCCTATCACTGTATTACACTAAATTGAAGTGGATCTACTGAAATGCCCCACCTTTGGAGAATTGAGGAAATACATGATACACGAGAACAATAGAATCTTTCTTCAAGAAACGAAACTGAGGATGACAACACATCAAGGAGGACTTAGAAGAAGATCTAAGGACCAATTAGGATGACTCAGCTTATCTCTTTCTCCTCAATCCCGCCTTTACTCCACCCCAATATTCTGTGTATGTAATCTTATGTACGTGAATAAAAGTTCAGTGCTTACTGGAGATGGCCGCCTAATAGCACCATTTTCTTTAGGGCACGTTCTGAAGTCTGAACCAGCGTATTGCCTGATTCATTCTCGGTTGACCCGTGCTCTTAGTCTAATTTGGAATGACTGGAGGATGAGTGGTTTGTCGTTACGACCCCGACAAAGTAATACAAGTCATTTCATTTCAACCTATGTCTCCTGTGTTTTCCTCGCACCCAAGCACAAGACGCTATAGGAACTGTACACTATACATGACAAGATTCAGGAGCCAATGTTTAGTGTCTGCTGGGTCTGGGAAAGCCGTGTCTGCTGTGACTGTGGATATCAGATGTCCGTTTAATACCTTATGTGATGACAGTGGTTGTGACTTCTCACAACCATTCCAGGTGAGCGCATTCCCTTAAAATTTTACTCTGGAGTGTTACCACAGGTAAACACTATTGTTTTTTTTTTTTCCTTTCCTCTTCTCCTTCCAGCACCTCTGCCTTAAAAGATCTGGAAGATGGAGGCCCGCATAAAGGAACTTTGTGGAGTGACTGATACAATCCTTTCAGATGTACAGACTTTAAAAACCCGTTTTGCAAGCCTACAGGACCTCACTAATCATAATTTGCAAGTGTTTGGACAGACTACCCAGGAATTGCGAGCCAGGATTGAGGCTCTAGAGGAACGAGCCCAGGCTCCTGCCATAACCCCGAATTCTGGGATCCCCAAATTACCTCCTTTTCGTTTTGGCGGTGAACGTGAGAAATTCAGGGGATTTATTAATCAATGCAATTTATTTTTCTCTGCACATGCTTCACAATTTCCCACTGAACGATCCAAAGTGCTTACTATAATCATGTTGCTTACCAATAAGGCTTTGATGTGGGCAAACCCTCTGATTGAGACTGAGGATGATTGTTTGAATCACCTTGATGCTTTTATTTCAGCCATGGGGCAGGTGTTTGATGACCCCAATCGAGGTGCAACAGCTGAAGCAGCCATGTTAACTTTGCGCCAAGGTAAGCGTTCAGTAGCCGAATATGCCCTGGATTTCAGGAGATGGGCTCTTGATACCACTTGGGACACTTCCGCTAAAAAATCTATTTTTCGGAAAGGGTTGTCTCCACTGATTAAGGATGAACTTGCTCGTGCCGACCCTCCCACTGCGTTAGGTGACTTTATTAACTATTGTATCCGTATTGATGCTCGTCTGACTGAACGCAGATAAGAGAGTTGGTTCGAAAATAATCGCACTAACCTTTTACTACCTCCCTCCTCAGCTAAGGAACCTTTGAGTAGGATCACAAGGGAACCAGAACCTGAACCCATGCAGGTGGACTCTTTACAAAGACGGGTTAGTGATGCACGCAAAGAACATTGTATAAAGGAAAATCTATGTTTCTACTGTGGTAAGTCAGGGCACTTCATTATAAACTGCCCCAGCCGTTCTCGTAAGACTACTGCAGCAGTCATTCACTGTGAGTGTTGCGAGAGGAGCTCTGTCATGTCCGAGCCTCAGGCTCCAGAGAGATCTGCTGCAAGAGATCTTGATTTCTCGGACTTAAACTCTGTTAGTTCTGGGGACGATGACGGTATAAATGCTGCAATTTTTCAAGTTTCCTCAGCGGTGTCCCAGCTGAGTTATAAAAGAAACAATTCTCATTGCTTCCTTTCCATCAAACTCTGGGTTGACTCAGTCTGGGTGTCTAGCTCTGCTATGATCGACTCAGGAGCAAGTGGAAATTTTATGGATATCTCCTTTGCTCTGAAACAGGGGATACGTTCAGTGAAGAAGGCTACTCCAGTACAGATGGAGACTGTGGATGGCTCTCTACTGACTTCTGGACCAGTGGATCAAGAAACAGAGCCTTTGAGGGTCCTTATGGGTAAAGATCATCAGGAGAAAATGTCTTTTTTGCTTATCTCTTCTCCCCACTTTCCCATCATTCTAGGGCTACCATGGCTGCAGGCGCAGAATCCTACGATTAACTGGGAGACCAAGGAATTACACTTTCCGGAGAAACAGATGAGTCAAGGAGTTTCAGCTTGCTCTGTTCCTAAAGGAACCATGTCAGTCCCTGAACTACCAGCTGTATACCAGGACTATGTGGATTTATGTGACAAGAAGAACGCTGGTCAGCTTCCTCCTCACCGTCCATATGATTGTCCAATTGAATTATTGCCCGGAGCCGAGATACCTTTTGGTAAGATCTACCCCCTAGCGGGGCCCGAGCTAAAAGCTTTGAAGGATTATATAGACGAAAATTTAGCCAAGGGCTTCATACGCCCCTCTTCATCTCCCGCAGGTGCACCCATCTTCTTTGTGAAGAAGAAAGATGGATCTCTGAGACCCTGCATAGACTATAGGGAACTCAATAAGGTTACTATTAGAAACCGTTATCCATGGCCTTTAATCCCTGAGTTGTTGGAGAGAGTGAGGCATGCCAAAATTTTCTCTAAACTGGATCTCCGTGGGGCCTATAACTTGGTCCGTATTAGACCTGGGGATGAATGGAAGACTGCTTTCAGGTCACGCTATGGACACTTTGAATATCTAGTTATGCCTTTTGGTCTGAGTACCGCCCCAGCCACTTTCCAACACTTTGTGAATGATATCTTCAGGGATCTCCTAGATACATTTGTGGTGATTTATCTGGATGATATTCTAATTTTTTCTAACTCCACAGAGGAACATCATGGACATGTGAGAATGGTCTTAGAACGCCTAAGACAAAACCATCTCTACATCAAGCTTGAAAAATGTGAATTCCATAGGACCGAAATTCAATTTCTGGGGTATGTACTATCTACGCAAGGGATTAGTATGGATGGAAGCAAGACCCAAGCCATCAAGGATTGGCCAATTCCTAGAAATGTGAAGGAGGTGCAGCGTTTCATCGGGTTTGCCAACTTCTATAGACGTTTCATTAAGAATTTTTCTGAGGTAGTGTCACCTATCACCCAACTTACCCGGAAACAGTCTAGGTTCTCCTGGACCCCGCAAGCTCAGGAAGCATTTTCCTGTTTAAAGGATTAATTTACCACCGCACCTAGTTTAGTACATCCCAACCCCGAGCTTGCCTTCATAATAGAGGTGGATGCTTCAGACTGTGCCGTTGGAGCTATACTCTCTCAGAGAACACGTGAGAAGAATGTCTTGCATCCCTGCGCCTTCTTTTCCCAGCAGTTGTCTTCGGCTGAGAGGAACTACGATGTGGGCAATAGAGAATTGTTGGCCATTATTGCCGCCTTCAAGGAATGGAGACACCTTCTTCAGGGTGCTGCACAGCAAATAGTCGTCCTGACAGACCATCGTAACCTTGAATTTATCAGGTCGGCTAAGTGCCTGACTCCTCGCCAGGCTCGCTGGAATCTTTTCCTAAACCAATTTAATTTTGTCATTTCTTATAGACCAGGATCGTGCAATGGAAAGGCTGATGCACTCTCTAGGATTCATTCAGCAGAGACACGTCCACTTACTCCTCCTAAGACTATTCTTCCTGACTCTAGATTCCTGGGAGTGATTCATAATCAAGACCTACTTAAGGACATCAAGGAAGCATACCATGCGGATTCTTTGTTGGCTCAACCCCCAAGGGACGTAAGTCTTGTCTTTAAGAATGGTGTGTGGATTCAGGGACAACGTCTGTATATACCTGAAACAGTCAGATTGAGAGTATTGCAACTCATCCACGATTCCAAGATAGCCGGGCATAGGGGAATTCTAAAGACACAAGAATTTCTTTCTCGTTTCTTTTGGTGGCCCACTTACAGGAAAGATGTCTTAAACTATGTCACTTCATGTGAAGTCTGTGCAAGATGCAAAACACCTCGCTCCTCACCAACTGGTCTGTTGCAACCTCTTTTTACCCCGTCCCGCCCGTGGGGATCCATTTCTATGGACTTCATTGTGGAGTTACCAACCTCTCAAGGGAAGAACACCATTCTAGTGGTGGTTGACCGTCTAACAAAGGCAGCTCATTTTATCCCTTGTGTCGGCTTACCCACTGCAAAACAGACATCAGACTTGATGATTAAGAATGTGTTTCGCTTACATGGAGTACCGGATGAGGTTATTTCGGATCGAGGGGTGCAATTCACTTCTAGGTTTTGGCAAAATTTCTGTGCAGCATTGGACATTAAAGTAAACCTTTCTTCTGCTTTTCATCCCTAGACTAATGGACAGACAGAACGAACCAATCAGACCCTGGAGCAGTATCTCCGCTGTTTTATCTGCCACCTACAGGATGATTGGGTGGATCTACTTCCACTGGCTGAGTTCTCTTATAACAACTCTCAGAGCGCCTCCACTAAGCAGTCTCCTTTTTACTCCAATCTAGGTTATCATCCTAACATTCTTCCTCGATTTCCCATAGATACGCCCTTGCCGGCAGTGGCTGAAAGAATCACTTCTTTACAAAAGAATATGGATCTTCTAAAGGAAAATCTAGAATTGGCTCAGGAAAGGTACAAGAAAGCAGCAGATAAATTTCGTAAACCTGCACCAGCTTTCAAGGTAGGAGATTTGGTCTGGCTGTCAACCAGAAATCTTAAATTAAAGATTCCATCGTCTAAATTGGGACATAAGTACATTGGACCTTATAAGATCAATAAGATTATAAGTGCTGTTGCTTGTCGTCTTCAACTGCCCAGAACTATGAGAATCCACCCTGTCTTTCATGTATCCCTACTAAAGGCTGCAACACCCAATACGTTTCCTGGACGTTCTTCTCCTTGCCCTGACCCAGTGCTGGTCGATGGTCAGGAAGAATTTATGGTGGAAAGGATTCTAGATTCCAGGTTGTACAGAAATCAGTTGCAATATTTGATTAAATGGCAGGGCTACCCAGTGGAGGACAACTCATGGGAACCAGTCAATAATGTAAATGCTCCTCGCCTGCTCCGCCAGTTTCATCAGAGGTACCCTGACAAGCCTGGTCTGAGGTCATCCGGAGGTTGTCCCTAAGGGGGGAGTAATGTAAGGTTCTTTGTCTCTGTTGACATGTTCCTTGAAACTCAGTTTTCCGTCGGCCATTTTGCTTTCTGTCTTTCTGCAGCTCTTGCCCTCAGTTAATATGGAGTTTCCAGTTTTCATGTACCCGCCCTGATTCTTCCCTCTTGCTTCTTAAGCAGCCTCAGCTGAACAATCAGTGCTCCTGAATCAAGCCTCAGTCAGTCTGTGACCTGACTCCTGGAAGCCTTGGACTTGTACTCCAGCTATTCCCTACTGAGGAACCTTGGAACACTTTTGAACTCTGGAAACCTGCTGTTTGGTGAATCCATGTTTGCAGAGGAATTACGGTACAGAGAAGAGATCCTGAACCTGCTTTGGAGATTTATTGTAGTGCTTGAAGTTACTCTGGCCTGCTGTGTCTCCTGTCGCTGTTCCTGCAAACTGTGTGAACTTTTCAGCATGCTTGTATGAAGTAATACAAGTCATTTCATTTCAACCTATGTCTCCTGTGTTTTCCTCGCACCCAAGCACAAGACGCTATAGGAACTGTACACTATACATGACACTTCGGTTTTTGCGCTGTCAATCAGGGCGGTCAGGTCAGGAGGGCAGCACTTTCTATGTTCTCCCCCCCCCGCTCCTCGGCATCACTTGCGTATCGCCGTCTGTGAATCCCACAGACGGCGTTCGGCTTACCGCAATTGCGCATTTCAAATTCGGCCCGCGCATGCGCAGTGTGCTTTGCCCAACAGTGGGCAAAGCATAAAATCATTACAGCGCATGCGCTACTCTTTCTTTGCCCCGGAAATCGTCCAAGGCAAGCAGTCATTTCCGGGGCAAGGAAAGAGTAGCGATACGCAAGTGATGCCGAGGAGCCGGGGGAGGACATGGAAAACGCCGCCCTCCTGACCTGACCGCCCTGATTGACAGCGCAAAAACCGAACTTTACTAAGGTATTTTGATATGAAAACGGGGGTATCAGGATATATGATACCTACTGATAGCTTTGTTATGGGACGCACTATTCAGCCATATCTTTAGTTGATATGGCAAAATTGGGGTGACAGATTCCCTTTAAATGCTTTCTTCAAAGGTGAACAGCTGTGCTAATGTGCAATCAAGAGTAAGATGCAGTTTAACTCTGTGTTGTCTATGTATAACATGTGAACAAGAAAACAAAAGAATAAGTATATATAAAATAAACTATTAATAAAAACATCACAGTATCCATGGAGAAAAAAAAAATAAATTATATCACTTATATTGCAGTATCAGATCGTGTCGTTTATTCAGACCTTGTGGTACTCTAGTTTGTAGGACTCCATGTTAAGGATTTTCCGCCTTAAGTCTCCATCTCTAAGTGATTTGAAAACTTTTTCTATGCCAGTGACTATTAACCCCTATCAGACATTAGACGTAATATTCCGTTCATGTGCCCTGGGCCTATTTGACCAAGGATGGAATATTACATTATCGCGATCACCCGCGCACATGGGGGGTGCGAGGTTGATGGCCGCTGGGTGTCGGCTGATTTTGACAGCTGACACCACTAAGTGCCAGGAGCGGTCAAACACTGCTCATGGCACTTTAACCCACGAAATGCTGCGATCGAACACGCCAACAGCCCCTCTGCCTTTAAATCGGAGACCCCGCGGCGTGACACAGGGTCCCGATCGTTGCCATGGTGACCCGATGTCAGAGTTAGGAAACTTGATCATGCTCAGTGCATGATAAGCAAGTCTCTTTGTCAGTGCAGAGCTGACAATTTCTATAGCATGGAGATGCTGCTACATCTCCATGCTATAGAAGTGATCAGCCTGCAAGAAATGATAGTCCCATATTGGGACAAAGTAAAAAAGTTAGAAAAAAGTAAAAAAAAGCCCCCCAACCCTGATGTGCATGTTCCCCTTACCCCCAATTCTGTCGTATTCATGCCGAGTACAATTTATAAATTAATACCGTATCATTGCTGATTTATTTTTTAAGAGTATTACTTAGAATCTATATGTTTAAACCAAGCAATGAACAGTAGATTGACAGAGTTGAATTGTTAAGGGGAATTTCAACTAAATTGTCATTATATCCCTTCTAAAGTTGCCAATCCATTATAAAGCAAAAAGGGGCAAAAAGGCATAACCGCCCTATCGGGGTTTCATTTGTTTTTTTTTTCCCAAAAAAACCTGTCTTCAAAAAAATTGTATTAATTTCATACACTCTGTCAAAATAAATATATATTAGCAGTGTTAAAATACGGCATAAGACTCCATATACCTGCTTAGTTTGAATATAAGATGTTCATACCTACATAGTTGTAAATCGGCATGTGGTTTTAAAAAAAATTAGATATATGATATAGATAGATAGTCGAGAGGTAGGTGACCATAGTTAAACAAAATATTAGATTCGGTTTCACCTAAAAAATATCCCCTATATACAGATTGGGGATGCAGAATCAATTCATAATTTTCCATAATGGACATTCCAAAAACGTAAGGCATTGGTGATAAATCAAGAAAGGATAAAAAGTGATTGATAAGATGATGGGCAAAGTAAAATAGTCATAATTGGTTTTGGATGAAAAAAGGGGGAACAGAGGAGACCTGGTGTGAGGGGGAACAAATGACCTATAATACCCTATAACAGACTGATAAACCTTACCTGTCAGTGGAGGTTGGCACCCTAAGAAGAAACGATATTGGCGCCCCCACTCCGCGACGGCTATCCCTATTACGTCCTAGAAAGCCCTAGTTACATCTGAGATAAGGTGTGGGAAAAAAGAGATTACATAGATAGGAACGTGATAGGTTAGAATAAGGGATTTTGAGAGGGGAGGCTTACATAATAGGGAAGATAGGAATCCTACACGAAGCAGTTATATGTGAGCATCTCATTTAAGCCCAAAGGTTGTTGTGTTTTTAATCGAAAAATCCATTTTGCTTCGCATTGTAGAATCCTTCTATCCCAATTGCCACCCCTCTTCGGTGCTCCTATTTTATCAATACCTACAAATTTCAAATTAGTTGTATCCCCCTCATGATGGCTGACCATGTGTCTAGCTAGTGGTGTATCCTTTCCTAGGGCAATATCTCGTAGGTGTTCACCTATCCTTCTTCTAAATTCCCGTATCGTTTTTCCCACATATTCAAGGTTGCAGGGACATGTCGCTTTGTATATGACACCCTTCGTTCGACAATCGATGAAATGACGTATCTTATAGTCGCGGTTATTGACACAACTTCTGAAAAGCTTTTCAGTGGATAAGACCGGGCATGCTATACAACCACTGCATTTATAGCATCCTTTAAGACTATTGGTGAGCCAAGTTTCCGTCTTAGGGGGGTTGTAATGACTATGTACAATCCTATCCCCTATCGATTTTCCTTTTGCAAAGGTAATTTTGGGATAACTTCCCACCAGGTCTCCAATGTCCTCATCCATCTGTAACACAGACCAATGTTTGTTCAAAATTGATCGTATTTGTTGTGCTCCAGAATTATATGTTGTAATAAATCTACATGCAGGAGCTTCATCCCTTGGTTGTGTCATATTCAATAATTGTGTCCGATTCAGAGTTTTGGTATCATGATAGGCTTTTCTTAGGATCCCATCCGGGTATCCCCTATTCAAAAAACGTAATCGTAGATCATCTGCCTGATTTTGAAAATCATCCTCTGACAAACAATTTCGTTGTACCCTCATGTATTGTCCTTTTGGAATTCCCTTCTTAAGGGGTATTGGATGGTGACTGTCCCACCTAAGAAGGGCATTTGTGGACGTGGGCTTTCTATAAATTTTGGTGTCAATATTCCCATTTTCAGTCTTTTTGATATTAATGTCCAAAAAGGGAAGTTCCTGCATGTGATGTTCAAAGGTAAAGGAGAGACCCAGTTGATTGATGTTTAATTTAGCCACAAAATTTCTCAAATCTGGAATGCTCCCATTCCATACCAAAAAAAGTCATCAATATATCTTGACCAAAAAATGATCTTTTCACATTCTTCAGTGTATAGATCACCAAACATTATAGTCTCTTCCCACCAGCCCAGGAGCATGTTGGCATAGGATGGTGCACATGGACTCCCCATCGCTGTGCCCCTGAGTTGGTGGTATACACTATGATTAAACAGAAAGAAATTCCTAGTCAAACAGAAGCTCAGTAGTTTAAGCACAAAGTCATTATGGTTTGAACATTGTTGGCCTCTTCTTTTTAGATAGAATTCGACTGCCTTTAAGCCGTTCGTATGATCAATAGAGGAATAAAGTGCCTCAACATCAATACTACACAGAATTGAGTCGGCACCTAAATTGAGACCATCCAGCTTCCTTAATAAATCTGTTGAATCCCTGGTGTAAGAATTTAAAGATACAACAAATGGTTTTAGAATCTCATCCAGATAAATACCAATGTGATGGGTCAAACTATCAATGCCTGAGACTATAGGTCTCCCCTTCAGGGGAGACAATCCTTTGTGGATTTTTGGGAGGCAATAAAATGTAGCCATCACTGGGAACACAGGGTATAAATAGTCATACTCGTTCTTATCTATGAGAGATTTATCAATACCGTCGTCCAATATTTCTTTCAATTGGCTCAAAAAAACATTTGCTGGATTACTGAGTAACTTCTCATAAGATTTCTGATCACTCAATATGTTTTGGCATGTTTCTTGATAATCCGTATGATTCATTACCACTATATTGCCACCCTTGTCTGAGGGCTTAATAACAATATTGGTGTCATTCTCAAGGCTCTTCAGAGCACCCATCTCATTCTTGGACAAATTATATCTTGTATTGGTCTTAATATTCAAAGATTCCAAATCTTTAGTGACTAATTCCAAAAATACATCAATTGTGGATTTATCTCCCTGTGGTGGAGGCATCTTTTGACTTTTGGGTTTAAGGTGAGTAAAAGGGCCCTCCCCTGAAAGCTCAGGAGAAGGATCTGACAATCCGTATAATAATCTAATGTCTGGTAACAAAGAATCTGGAATCCTCAGATCTTGACTGATATGTTTGTCTTCCCTAATAAAATGCTTTCTCCACCTTAATTTGCGAACAAAAAGGTGTAAATCCTTAATGCTCTCAAAAGTCTGGAAGTCAGAAGTTGGCACAAAATTTAAACCTTTACCAAGGACCTGAGTTTCCAATTCTCCCAGAGGCCTAGATGAAAGATTAATGATTTGATTGGCCTCTGTGGAACTCAGTTGTTGGTCCACGGTCTGTTCCTTAGATAATAGCCCTGGTCTAAAAAACGGGCCCCTCCCAATCTGTCACCAGGTCGTCCCCTCTGGTTGCCTCTACCTCTATGTCTACCTCTAGAATTTCTAGAGCGAGTCTCCGAGTCAGACAGATCAGTATCCGGAGATGAGATGTCCGTCTCTAGATTTCTAGAAAAATTTCTATTAGTGGGAAGATGATACGCTTTATTGATGATACAGTCTCTTTCAAAATAACAGCAGGATCAGATAACTCAGGAGAGTCCGCAAGGAAACTCCTCGAGAGGGCATCCGCCTTAACATTCTTAGTGCCAGGAAGAAAGGAAACCACAAAATTAAAACGTGTGAAAAACAAGGCCCACCTGGCCTGTCTAGGATTAAGTCGCTTGGCTGATTCCAGATAAACCAGATTCTTATGGTCCGTGAGGACCACCACCTGATGTTTGGCTCCCTCCAGCCAATATCTCCACTCTTCAAAAGCCCACTTCATGGCCAATAACTCCCAATTACTCACGTCATAATTACGTTCAGTTGGAGAAAATTTTCGAGAGAAAAAGGCACAAGGGTTACTTTTAGAGGTCTCAGGATCTCTTTGGGACAAAACGGCACCTGCCCCAATTTCAGAGGCATCAACCTCCACCTGAAATGGCAGAGAAACATCAGGCTGCGTAGAACAGGAGCAGAAGTGAATCTCTGCTTAAGTTCCTGAAACGCAGAGACTGCCTCAGGAGGCCAATTCACCTCATCAGAACCCTTTTTGGTCAAATCAGTCAATGGTTTAACAATAACCGAGAAATTACCAATAAATTTACGATAAAAATTGGCAAAACCCAAGAATCTCTGAAGAGCCTTTAATGAAGTAGGTTTGACCCAATCACAGATGGCCTGAACCTTGACCGGGTCCATTTCAATAACAGATGGAGACAAAATGAATCCCAGAAATGAGATCCTCTGTACGCCAAAAAGACACTTTGATCCCTTCACATAAAGAGCATTCTCTCTCAAAATCTGGAACACAGTCCGAACATGTTTCACATGAGAGTCCCAGTCATTGGAAAAAATCAAGATATCATCCAAATAAACAATCAGAAATGTATCCACAAAATCCCTGAAAATGTCATTCATGAAGGACTGGAAGACGGAAGTTGCATTAGTGAGCCCAAAGGGCATCACTAGGTACTCAAAATGCCCCTCTGGGGTATTAAACGCCGTCTTCCATTCATCCCCGTGCTTAATGCGAATAAGGTTATACGCCCCCCTGAGGTCAAGCTTGGTAAACCAAATAGCACTTTTCACCCTGGAAAACAGGTCAGAAATCAAGGGTAACGGATATTGATATTTCACAGTGATTTTGTTCAAGAGACGATAATCAATACACGGCCTTAATGAACCATCCTTTTTGGCCACAAAGAAAAAACCGGCACCCAAGGGTGAAGAGGATGGTCTGATATGACCCTTCTCCAATGACTCCTTGATATAAGACCGCATAGCGTCATGTTCAGGTACAGACAAGTTAAAAAGGCAACCTTTAGGGAATTTACTACCAGCCACTAATTCAATAGCGCAGTCATAGCTCCTAAGGGGGGGCAAGGATGCAGATTTACTTTCGCTAAACACATCAGAAAAATCTGTCAAAAAGTCAGGAACATCCTGAGCCTGGGGAGAGGCAGAAAAAACAGGAGTGTTGGCATTAACACATTGGCAGCCCCAACTGGTTACAGACACAGATTTCCAATCCAAAACAGGATTATGAGACTGTAACCAAGGGAAACCTAGTACAATAATGTCATGCAGATTATACAGCACCAAAAATTTGCAACTCTCCTGATGATCAGGTTCAACCCCCATTATCACCTGAGTAGAGAACTGGGGTTTATTCTCAGCCAAAGGGGTAGAATCAATCCGCAGTAGGGGAATAGATTTCCGTAGGGGTATCAAGGGAAACCCACAACGTTTAGCAAAATCAAAATCCATCAGGTTAATAGCTGCTCCCGAATCAACAAAAGCCTGAGCAGAAAATGTGGACAGGGAGCAAATCAGGGTAACAGTCAACAGAAATTTAGTCTGAACACTACCCAAGACAAATGAGCGTGCAAAACGTCTTCCCCGCTTAGGGCAGACTGAAATAGCATGAGAGGCATCACCACAGTAGAAACATAACCCATTGCGTTTTCGAAACTCATGACGCTGTGCCCCAGAAGCCACTCTATCACACTGCATGGGTTCAGAAGCTGGTTCACAAGGCAACACTATTCCATGCATACCTCTACGCTCACGCAAACGTCTGTCAATTTGAATCGCTAATGACATAGAATCATTGAGACCAGAAGGAGCAGGGAAACCCACCATAACATCTTTTACATTCTCTGACAGACCCTTTCGAAAAAGGGCTGCCAAAGCATCATCATTCCATTTGGTCAGAACTGCCCACTTTCGGAATTTCTGACAGTACAACTCAGCATCCTCAAGCCCCTGATTTAATGCCAACAAGGCTTTTTCAGCTTGATCAGTGACATTAGGTTCATCGTACAACAACCCCAGAGCCAGAAAAAACGCATCAACATTACTCAAAACAGGGTCCCCAGGTGTCAGGAAAAAAGCCCAATCCTGAGGATTGCCGCACAGGAGAGAGATGACAATTTGAACCTGCTGTGCTGCGTTCCCTGAGGACTTAGGTTTTAAGGCAAAAAACAACTTACAGTTATTTTTGAAATTCAGAAATTTAGCTCCATCCCCCAAAAACAAATGTGGCATGAGGATCCTAGGTTCCACAACTGGCAACCCTGCAAGATAGGTAGCAATACTCCGAACTTCAGTGGCAAGTTGATCCACACGGCCAGACAACTGTGCAAACTCCATTGAGAGAAAAAAAAACTCCTCCTCAGCACCCAGAGAAAAAGAGGGAAAAAATGCAACAAACAGGAAAAAAAAATTCTGACAACTCCCTTTTTTTTTCCTTTTTACTATTTTTCCCGTCTGTGAGTACCATATAATTTTCAGTTAGGCCGGTGATACTGTTATGATTTGGTAGCTGAGGAGAGCAGGCAAAAACGGCAATACACCAGAGAGGTTGGAATCTACTGGACTGCAGTACCCTGACTAACCACCACAACTAAAGGCAGCCGTGTAGCGTTCCTACGTTGGTCCTAGACGCCTTGTCACAGCCTTAGAGGTTAACTACACCTAAAGATAGAAAAAGGAAAGCTATCTGCCCCGGAGCAGATCCCCAAAGAACATAGGAAGCCCCCAAACATGTAATGGCGGTTAGACAAGAGGTAATACAGACACAGACAGAAAATAGTATGAGCAAACGTTGGGGCCCAATCTGCCTAGACAGAAAAGGATAGGAAGGATACTCACTGCAATCCACAACAACCCTAAAAAATGCCAACGCTACTAATTGCAAAATCACCTGAGATCACACGACCTCCACCACCTAAATTAGTTCTCTGGTGTAACAAAACTAAGCCGCAGCCACTGAAAAAACTGGAAAAGGCAAATGAACAAACAACAGTGGCTCCAGAGGAACAGAGAGAAGCCCAAGCCCCCTGGGGGGGACCTGGCTAACCTCACAGAAATGCAGAGAAATATGCAAGTGGTAAGCACAAAAACAAAAAACAGAAAATATCTTATCTGAGAGCAGGAGAAGAGGCAAGACTCAGCAAGCTTCCAAGTGAACTAGGAAACATCGTTGAGACAAGAACAATTGATCACCGGCAACCATGATGGGAGGGAATCTCCCTTATATCCAGCCATTCTGTGATTCCTGATTGCCAATGCTCACTGAATGGTTCAGTACTGTTTGTAACCATCAGAGGGAGCTTCTGCTCAGAATTCATTTCTAAAACATTCACAACAGGAGGGTGAGAGGACCATGCATACCAGTATTGGGAGTGAGGGGGCCATGCATATGAGGAATGGGGATGAGGGGCAAAATGCATACCAGGATTGGGAGGTAAGGGGTGCCATGTATACCAGGATTTGGGATAAGGGACCATGCATACCAGGATTGGGGTGAGGGGGTACCATACATCCTTTGATATGGATGAGGGGGACCTTGCATACCAGCATTGGAGGGTGAGGGGACCATGCATTCCAAGATAGGAGGGTGAGAGAACCATGCATACCAGGATAGGGGGGTGAGGGGACCATACATAACAGGAAGGGGGCGTGGGGACCATGCATACCAGGATTGGGGGGTGAGGGGGCCATGCATACCAGGATTGGGGGATAAGGGGTAACATGCATACCAGGATAGAGGGGTACCATGTAAGCCAGGATTGGGGGGTGAGGGGACCATGCCTACCAGAATTGGGAGGTAAGAGATGCCATGTATACCAGGATTTTGGATGAGGGGACCATGCATACAAGGATTGGGGGGTGAAGGGTATCATACATGCTATGATAGGGATGAGGGGGACCATGCACATCAGGATTGGGGGTGAGAGAACCATGCATATCGGGATTGGGGTGGTGAGGGCATCATGCATATCAGGATTGTGGGGTGAGGGGACCATGCATTCCAAGATTGGGGGGGTGAGGGGACCATGCATACCAGGAATGGGGGGTGATGGTACCATGCATACCAGGACTGGGGGGTGTGGGGATCATGCACATCAGAATTGAGGGTGACGGGACCATACACATCAGGATCGGGGGTGAACGGACCATGCACATCAGAGATGAGGGGATGAGGGGACCATGCACATCAGGATGGGGGGTGAGGGGACCATACACATCAGGATTAGGGTGTGGGAGGACCAAGCACATCAGGATTGGGGGTGAGTGGGCCATACACATCAGGATTAGGGTGTGGGAGGACCAAGCACATCAGGATTGGGGGTGAGGGGGCCATGCATATCAGGATTGGGGGGTGAGGGGAACATGCACATCAGGATTGGGGGTGAGGGGACCATGTACATCAGGATTGGGAGTGAGGGGACCATGCACATCAGGATTGAGGGGTGAGTGGACCATGTATATCAGGATTGGGGGGTGAGGGGACCATGCACATCAGGGTTGGGGGGCGAGAGGACCATGCACATCAGGATTGGGCGGTGAGGGGACCATGCACATCAGAATTGGGGGTGAGGGTAACATGTACATCAGGATTGGGGGGTTGAGGGGACGATGCACATTAGAATTGGGGGGTGAGGGGACCGTGCACATCAGGATTCGGAGGTGAGAGGACCATGCACATCAGGATTGGGGGTGAGGGGACCATGCATATCAGGATTGGAGGGGTGAGGGGAACATGCACATCAGGATTGGGGGGTGAGGGGACCATGCACATCAGGATTGGGGGGTGAGGCGGCCATGCACATCAGGATTGGGAGGGTGAGGGGACCATGCACATCAGGATTTGCGGGTGAGGGGACCATGCACATCAGGGTTGGGGGGTGAGAGGACCATGCATATCAGGGTTGGGGGGGTGAGGGGACCATGCATATCAGGATTGGGGGGTGAGGGGACCATGCACATCAGGGTTGGGGGGTTAGGGGACCAAGCACATCAGGGTTGTGGGTGAGAGGACCATGCACATTAGGATTGGGAGGTGAGGGGACCATGCACATAAGGATTGGGGGTGAGGGGACCATGCACATCAGGGTTAGGGGTTGAGGGGACCATGCATATCAGGATTGGGGTGGTGAGGGGATCATGCATATCAGGTTTGGGGGTGGAAGATACCATGTATTCCAAGATTTGGGGGTGAGGGTTCCATGCATACCAGGAAAGGGGGGTGATGGTACCATGCATACCAGGATTGGGGGGGTGAGGGGATCATGCACATCAGAATTGAGGTCGAGGGGACCATGCACATCAGGATTGGGGGGTGAAAGGACCATGCATATCAGGATTGGGGTGGTGAGGGGATCATGCATATCAGGTTTGGGGGGTGAAGGTACCATGTATTCCAAGATTTGGGGGTGAGGGTTCCATGCATACCAGGAAAGGGGGGTGATGGTACCATGCATTCCAGGATTGGGGGGTGAGGGATCATGCACATCAGAATTGAGGTCGAGGGGACCATGCACATCAGGATTGGGAGGTGAGGGGACCATGCATACCAGGATTGGGGAGTGAGGGGACTATGCATACCAGGATAGGGGGGTGAGAGAACCATGAATACCAGGATAGGGGGTGAAGGCACCAAGCATATCAGGATTGGGGGTGAGGAGACCATGCATACCAGGATGGCGGGTGAGAGGACCATGCATACCAGTATTGGGAGTGAGGGGGCCATGCATACCAGGAATGGGGGGTGAGGGGTAACATGCATACCAGGATTGGGAGGTAAGGGACCATGCATACCAGGATTGGGGTGAGGGCGTACCATACATCCTTTGATATGGATGAGGGGGACCTTGCATACCAGCATTGGAGGGTGAGGGAACCATGCATACCAGGATTGGGGGGTCAGGGGACCATGCATTCCAAGATTGGGGGGGAGGGGACCATGCATTCCAAGATAGGAGGGTGAGAGAACCATGCATACCAGGATAGGGTGGGAGGGGACCATACATAACAGGAAGGGGGCATGGGGACCATGCATACCAGGATGGGGGATGAGAGGACCATCGGTACCAGGATTGGGGGTGAGGGGGCCATGCATACCAGGATTGGGGGATAAGGGGTAACATGCATACCAGGATAGAGGGGTACCTTGTAAACCCGGATTGGGGGTGAGGGGACCATGCCTACCAGAATTGGGAGGTAAGGGATGCCATGTATACCAGGATTGGGGATGAGGGGACCATGCATACAAGGATTGGGGGGTGAAGGGTATCATACATGCTACGATAGGGATGAGGGGGACCATGCACATCAGGATTGGGGGGTGAGAGGACCATGCATATCGGGATTGGGGTGGTGAGGGCATCATGCATATCAGGATTGTGGGGTGAGGGGACCATGCATTCCAAGATTGGGTGGCGAGGGGACCATGCATACCAGGAATGGGGGGTGATGGTACCATGCATACCAGGATTGGGGGGGTTAGGGGACCATGCACATCAGGGTTGGGGGTGAGAGGACCATGCACATCAGGATTGGGAGGTGAGGGGACCATGCACATAAGGATTGGGGGGTGAGGGGACCATGCACATCAGGGTTGGGGGTTGAGGGGACCATGCACATCAGTATTGGGGGTGAGAGGACAATGCACATCAGGATTGAGGCGTGAGAGGACCATGCACATCAGGATTGGGGGGGTGAGGGGACCAGGCACATCAGGATTGGGAGGTGAGAGGACCATGCATATCAGGATTGGGGTGGTGAGGGGATCATGCATATCAGGTTTGGGGGTGAGGGTACCATGCATTCAAAGATTGGGGGGTGAGGGTTCCATGCATACCAGGAATGGGGGGTGATGGTACCATGCATACCAGGATTGGGGGGGTGAGGGATCATGCACATCAGAATTGAGGGCGAGGGGACCATGCACATCAGGATTGGGTGGTGAGGGGACCATGCACATCAGGATTGGGGGTGAGGGGACCATGCATACCAGGATTGGGGAGTGAGGGGGCTATGCATACCAGGATAGGGGGTGAGAGAACCATGCATACCAGGATAGGGGGTGAGCGGACCAAGCATATCAGAATTGGGGGTGAGGGGACCATGCATATCAGGATTGGGGGTGAGGAGACCATGCATACCAGGATGGCGGGTGAGAGGACCATGCATACCAGTATTGGGAGTGAGGGGGCCATGCATACCAGGATTGGGAGGTAAGGGGTGCCATGCATGCCAGGATTTGGGATAAGAAGATGAAAAAATAACCGTGTGCACAACCAAGAAGGTGCCAGAGTAGGTTCCCACACCGTATCTAATAGAAAATGAACTCGGCACTCAACTTTAGTATAGTGAGAATAAAGATTTTTATTCACAGTAGTAACACGAAACGTTTCGGTCCTATATTATGGACCTTCATCAGTCACTACATTTATAAAAAAACAGAAGAAAAAATTATATTAACAAAATAAAGTATGTACAATCAAAATTTTGGTCAATAGTAAAGGTAGAGAGTAGTTATATACAATGCTTCAGGAGATTTAGGGAGCAATCATAGGTCAGAGTTGTATCAGAGGTATCACAAAGGCAGAAAGAATATATATGGTGAGGACATACCAGATACTACTGGGAAGGGGGTTGATCCACATAGGGAAGAAAGAAAGGGCTGGATATAGCTGTAGGTAAAGATAAGATAAACGTAAGTGCCGATATACTTTTATGTATAAGTAGATTTTGTGCCTATGCCTGTAGATGTGACATACCCTGTGTTGGTGGGGTGAGATGAGGAAGAGGACAATGCCTCTATTGCACTAGTAACCTGTAGAAACAGCGCAAAACATAGATACCATAAATATCACAACTATCAATGTGATGGTGAAGCGGTGGAGCCGCTATACTTGTCTGTGACTGACCTGTTGTGAAGGAGTCCGGTAGTGAGGATAGGTCTCTGCATTGGACGCGGTGTCCACCGCTAGTCTGAGTGCAGAGAAAGCTAGAAAGCAGCATGTATATGAGAGGAAGAGGCGGGACTATAGTGTCAGTCAAACAGAGCATCAGACAGGAAGTGAGGTGGCAGGAAGTTAATGGACATGCGTTCCAAGTGAATACTAGGTAACCAGAGGCCGTCCTACAGGTGGGAGGAGTAAAGGAGCGGCGTGCTGATGGAGATGTGCCCAACAGGATGACGTGGCAGCATTATAGTATTTATTACAAGCGGCTCTAAAGTGAATGAAAGAGAGGCATGTTAGTACAAGCATAAAGGAGTTTACAGCAATAAATATTGCGATCTTATACATTAGCTTAAAGCGATAGGAATACATAACAGGCTTGCAGCATCAGTATGCGTCAAAAGGGGCATAACAGTAATGTGAGTACTGATTTAGTACATTATCATAAGACAGTATGGAAGACAAATCTGCAGGCAACAAGGAATAATTAATAACCACCTAACAGAGATCAAAGCAGCATGTGGTAAATGACAGGTGATGTGTAAACATCTGTATGCATCATTTATAAAGTAAAAGGGTGTCACAGCAAAATTCATATTGGTATAGTGCGTTATAAGAAGACAGTATGGGAAAATGGGAGCACGGATTATTAAATAAATAAACACCTGGCTGAGATCAACATATCATGTGGTATATGGCAAGTGATGTATAAAAAAGGGGGGGGTGGGGGAATTATAGCCTCAGTGGTCATATGCAGAATTACATGAAGGAGAGTAAATCGTATTCACGATTAAGACCCTTAGGTGATAGAGTGTCTAGGGTGTGTATCCAATACGCCTCTCTCCTTTTCAATTGACGTATGCGGTCGCCTCCTCGTCGTGAATGTGGTATTTGTTCCAAAACTTGGTATTTTAATTGGGCTATGGTATGTCCCATTGTGATGAAGTGGTGTGGGATGGGGAGTAAGGTATTCTTACATCTTATGGTTGATTTGTGTTTTGAAATGCGTTGTTTTACAGGTTGACTGGTTTCCCCAACATATAATAACCCACAAGGACACTTAATCACGTATATCACGAAGGCCGTGTCGCAAGTAAAGAAACCACGGACTCTAAATGTTTTTCCCGTATATGGGTGATGGATGGTTTCTCCTCTGAGTACGTTATTACATTGAGTGCATCCCAGACATGGGAAAGTGCCCGTTCTTGGTTTTTTCAGGAATTGTTGTGTAGTTCCTGATTTTTTAGGGCCTAAGTCAGCTCTGATCAATGCATCCCTTAGGTTGGGTGCACGGCGGAAACATGGGAGAAAAGGTCTAGAGAATTCTTTAATGTCCGGGTGCGCAGTCTGGAGGAGCGGCCAATGTTGGCGAATGGATTTGTGCAATATATACGCATAGGGGTGGTAATGGTGTACGAAAGCAATTCTGCCCCCATATCTTGTTTATTGCTAGTGACCGTAGTTCTGGAATGATCCAGGACCCCTTGTGGATAGCCCCTCTCTCTAAATTTTGAATTCATTTCTGAGAGGCGGGTTTCCTGAGTGGTATGATCGGAGACAATCTTTTTGACCCGATAGAATTGGGATGTCGGAATGGATTTCTTCATGGCGACTGGATGGAAGCTATTAAAATGAAGTAAGCTGTTACGATCTGTCGGTTTGACATATAGATCAGTGGATAAACAGCCACTGGAATCCTTTATAATCACAGTGTCTAGGAAATTGATCCTGGAGTGGTCATGTGAGATGGTAAAGCTGAGTCCGGGCCAAGAGCAATTCAGAAATTGATGAAAGAGTGCTAAGGACTCGAACGTGCCCCCCCATATGCAGAAGACATCGTCTATGTAACGTTTCCAGACAATGGCGTTGTTCTTGAATAGAGGGTTTGTGTAGATCAATGTCTCCTCAAAATGGGCCATGTAGCAATTTGCATATGGGGGTGCTACGTTCGAGCCCATCGCGGTCCCGCGTATCTGCAGGTAGAAATCATCCTGGAACATAAAGTAGTTGTGTTTAAGTACGATGGTTAGCAGATCCAGACAGAGAGCGATCTCTGCTGGATTAAAGTCCGATTTTTCAAGTAAGCGTTGGACAGACCGTATACCGTTCTCATGAGGTATGGAAGTGTAGAGGTCTTTTACGTCAAATGTGACTAATAGGGAATTAGCTGGAACTTGATTGATGGAACGGATCATGTCCAGAAACGCTCCAGTGTCCAAAATGAATGATTTGCTAGTTTTGATTAGAGGAGTGAAGATTTTTTCTAGATAAATTGCCAATGGTGAGAAAATGGAGTCCGAGGCGGCCACAATTGGCCTGCCAGGGGGTTGCTGGAGGTTCTTATGGATTTTGGGGAGTATGTAGAATACAGGGATGATCGGATTATGAGAGATTAGAAACTCATGAGTTTTACTGTCCAGGATGCCTGCATCACAATGTTGTCTTAGTGTGTCGCTAATGCGGGTCCGTATATCATTGGTGGGATCACGCGGTAATTTCTGATAAATAGTGATGTTGTCGAGTTGCCGGAGTGCCTCAGAGATGTAATATGAGAGGTCCATCACGACAATTGCACCCCCTTTATCCGCAGGTTTTATGATGATATTTTTATCATCTTGTAAGGATTTAAGGGCATGATGATCAGTAGCCGTGAGGTTATGTGGGTAGTGTAATTTGCCTTTTTCCATGTCAGATTTAAGACCATGGAAAGAGGAATAAATGAAATCAATAAAGGTCTCAAGAGCATTCGATCCGGGGGGAGGTCTGAAGAGGCTCTTTGTTCTCAGGCCCAGAGTAGTGGCTGAGAGTCGTCCCGGTTCTCCCGGAGACTGTATAGGTCTAGGTGCGGGAGGTTGAGAAAAATACACCCGTAGTCGTAGGGAACGAAAAAACCTTTGAAGGTCCATTTCAAGTTCAAATGTCCTATATTTGTAAGAGGGGCAGAAGGAAAGTCCTTTTTGGAGGACATAATATTCTGCGATACTCAAAGTCCTGGATGAGATGTTAATGACGAGTGGGCACATACCTGGGAACGAGTTGTCCGTATTTGATTCGGATGCATACAGATGTTTACACATCACCTGTCATTTACCACATGCTGCTTTGATCTCTGTTAGGTGGTTATTAATTATTCCTTGTTGCCTGCAGATTTGTCTTCCATACTGTCTTATGATAATGTACTAAATCAGTACTCACATTACTGTTATGCCCCTTTTGACGCATACTGATGCTGCAAGCCTGTTATGTATTCCTATCGCTTTAAGCTAATGTATAAGATCGCAATATTTATTGCTGTAAACTCCTTTATGCTTGTACTAACATGCCTCTCTTTCATTCACTTTAGAGCCGCTTGTATTAAATACTATAATGCTGCCACGTCATCCTGTTGGGCACATCTCCATCAGCACGCCGCTCCTTTACTCCTCCCACCTGTAGGACGGCCTCTGGTTACCTAGTATTCACTTGGAACGCATGTCCATTAACTTCCTGCCACCTCACTTCCTGTCTGATGCTCTGTTTGACTGACACTATAGTCCCGCCTCTTCCTCTCATATACATGCTGCTTTCTAGCTTTCTCTGCACTCAGACTAGCGGTGGACACCGCGTCCAATGCAGAGACCTATCCTCACTACCGGACTCCTTCACAACAGGTCAGTCACAGACAAGTATAGCGGCTCCACCGCTTCACCATCACATTGATAGTTGTGATATTTATGGTATCTATGTTTTGCGCTGTTTCTACAGGTTACTAGTGCAATAGAGGCATTGTCCTCTTCCTCATCTCACCCCACCAACACAGGGTATGTCACATCTACAGGCATAGGCACAAAATCTACTTATACATAAAAGTATATCGGCACTTACGTTTATCTTATCTTTACCTACAGCTATATCCAGCCCTTTCTTTCTTCCCTATGTGGATCAACCCCCTTCCCAGTAGTATCTGGTATGTCCTCACCATATATATTCTTTCTGCCTTTGTGATACCTCTGATACAACTCTGACCTATGATTGCTCCCTAAATCTCCTGAAGCATTGTATATAACTACTCTCTACCTTTACTATTGACCAAAATTTTGATTGTACATACTTTATTTTGTTAATATAATTTTTTCTTCTGTTTTTTTATAATGTAGTGACTGATGAAGGTCCATGATATAGGACCGAAACGTTTCGTGTTACTACTGTGAATAAAAATCTTTATTCTCACTATACTAAAGTTGAGTGCCGAGTTCATTTTCTATAGGATTTGGGATAAGGGACCATGCATACCAGGATTGGGGTGAGGGAACCATGCGTACCAGGATTGGAGGGTCAGGGGACCATGCATTCCAAGATTGGGGGGAGGGAACCATGCATTCCAAGATAGGAGGGTGAGAGAACCATGCATACCAGGATAGGGGGGTGAGGGGACCATACATAACAGGAAGGGGGTGTGGGGACCATGCATACCAGAATGGGGGGTGAGAGGACCATGCATACCAGGATTGGGAGGTGAGGGATGTGATGAACGTGCACATGGACCGCCACACGGTAGTATCACGGCTTGTGATCCCTCTGTTGCCCCAAATGTGACAAAAACGCGCACACACACGACGGCTGCTGCCGTCCGACCCAATGTGTCAGGAATAATCTGCAGGGATTTATAATTATCCCACTTCCACTTGGGAACTTGCAGCTCTCTGGCGCCCCCCTTACCCTCAGGTCAGTCAGGGAACTGCACCTAGGATAATTAGTCGCCAGACGGGCCACTTGGATGTGTGCTGGCTATTGGGCACCCTGCAGTGAGGGAATTATAATTACTCCGGACCGCAGCCAGGCAATACACTTATAAAACCCGCTCCGTCACTGCCAACGCCACCCAATAGGTTAACACTTTACAACCCTTCCTTTTAGCTGCCACCAGCTACGATTTACTTAATGAACAATTTATCAAGAGGGTTCGTAGCAACCCCAAATTAGTAGCGTAGTACTTCAGGCACGTGCAAAATCGTTTACAGAGCAGGAGAAACAAACTAATAATTTTATAGGTTTATTCCTAAGAGGCAGGCAGTGTTTATACAATATAAAAAGATGTAACAAGCTGAGACAATACAGTTATGTACAATACAGTTAAAAATAAAACAGGATTAAAGGTGAAAACTTACATGGCACTTAAGTAGTTACAGGCAAGACAGGCTGGGGGAGGAGCCACACGTCATAGTTCATTTGCAGATCTGTTAGTCACGTCATCACAGCTTGGAATGATCAGGGGGCTAACTGCAGGACTTATACATGTGGGCTTGTGACCTCACAAAAGGGGATGGTTTTCTGGCCACCTCCCCGGGCTGGAAGTTCTAGTTTTAGTTCTGGAAGATCATAAGGACCATACCTCATCCTGGGAACCTAGCAGAATAATGGCATACCTATCAGTGATCTTACTTTGAAATGACTGTTCAAATGAGCCCAAACTTGGGTGAGATAGTTCATGGTGCATCCGAGAATTCCATTTCTCGGGTTCTGTTGGAGTTACGGGTTCACCAGTACTACGGGAACGACGCCTGATGGACGCACGATTCAAAACAGCAGGTGCCGTGTTTCTATCATAAGCTTACAACATATTATAGACAGATGATTAGATTACCACTTTATAGAATGGGAGCAGAGAAAGCTGAGCTTGAAGACAAAGGAAATTCCTGAGGGATTCCTGAGGTGGGGGAATGAGAGGGGTGGCTTTGCTCTGTTCTGGCAAAACGATGGGGGTCGTAGTTCTATGTGGAAAGTTCTAGAACAGCACAAGTAATGGAGCTTCCAGTATCATCACACCTCCCCTCTTAGAGGGCGCTAAGGAGATATGACCTGTCGGTAATCCGCCATGCGCACCTCAGCAGGTTCGCCACGCCGTGACAACCCGTCAGCATTCCCATGATCGCTACCTTTCTTGTGTTGTACAGCAAAATCATACTGCTGTAGGGCAAGGCTCCAGCGTAGCAACCTACGATTGGTTCCGGACACTGTGTGCAGCCAGCTCAGAGGGTTGTGGTCGGTGACCACCTTGAAGGTACGCCTGTACAGGTAGGGCTGCAAACGTTGCAGTGCCCAGACCATGGCCAGGCACTCCTTCTCGATGGTGGAGTATGCCACTTCCCTCGGCAGAAGTTTCCGGCTCAGGTACAACATGGGGTGCTCCTGGTTCCCCGAATCAACCTGGCTGAGTACAGCACCGAGGCCAAATTCGCTGGCGTCGGTCTGTACCAGGAATGGCCGACTGCTGTCGACGGCTTTCAACACTGGAGAGCTGCACAGGGCTGTTTTCAAAGCTCGGAATGCCACCTCACAGCCATCTGTCCAGCTGACTGTTTGGGGTAGACCACCCTTGGTGAGGTCCGTCAAGGGTTTTGCAATGGCGCTATAGTTCTGTACGAAATGCCTATAGTACCCTGCAGTGCCCAGGAAGGACTTCACCTGCTTTTTGGTCCTGGGGTTGGGCCAGGACACGATCACGTCCACTTTCTCTGGCTCTGGACTCATGGAACCCCCGCCTACCCGGTGCCCCAGGTAGTGGACCTCCCTCATGCCCATCTGGCATTTTCCCGGCTTGATGGTCAGACGTGCCTGGTGAATACGCTTGAGCACCTCCTGGAGATGCTGAAGGTGTTGCTCCCAAGTGGAACTGAAGACGGCAATGTCGTCCAGGTAATCCACAGCGTACTCCTCCAGTCCCTGAAGGAGGTGGTTGACCATCCGCTGAAAAGTGGCAGGGGCATTCTTCATGCCGAAAGGCATGACCGTGGACTCGTACAGTCCAAAAGGGGTTATAAAGGCGGACTTCTCCTGCGCTGCAGGGCTCAGGGGAATCTGCCAGTATCCCCGGCTTAAATCCAAGAAGGATATGTACTTGGCATTCGCCAACCGCTCCAGCAGATCCTCGATGCATGGCATTGGGTGCGCATCAGAAGTAGTGATGGCGTTGAGCCCCCTGTAGTCCACGCAGAACCGGGTGGTCCGATCCTGTTTATGCATGAGAACTACAGGTGAGGCCCACGCGCTTTTGGACCATCGGATCACCCCCAGCTGCAACATCTCATTGATCTCCTGGCGCATAATCTGCTGCACCTCCTCAGAGATCCGATAAGGTGTCCGCCGTAATGGGGCATGATTCCCGGTGTCCAACTCGTGGACTGCCAACTTGGTCCTTCCGGGTAGGTTAGTGAACACGGCCCGGAAGGGTTCCAGTGTGGTCAGCAACTGCAACCGCTGGGAGACGGTTAGCGAGGCATTTACCTCCATGTCCTCAATGGACCCATTGGCCTTGGCTTGTGCCAGCATGTCCAGGAGGGGGTAGGACGCAGGCTTCACGTTCGTGATGGGCCTTCATCATGTTGACGTGAAAGGCCTTGCGCCTACCCCGAGTGTGGTCAAGCGTGACCACGTAGGTGACTGGGTTGAGCTGTTGGTGCACGACGTACGGGCCTTCCCAGGCTGCCTGAAGCTTATCTGTTGGTACGGGGACCAGCACCCACACCTTTTGACCCACCTGGTAGGTCCGCTCCCAGGCGTTCTGGTCGTGCCAGTGCTTCTGGTCAGCCTGAGCCTGCGTCATGTTGTCATGCACCAACTGCGTCAAGGTCTGCATCTTGTCGCGGAAGCGCATGACATAATCCACGATGGACACTTCCGTGGGGTTTGGCTCATCTTCCCAGGATTCTCTTATCAACCCAAGGGGTCCCCGGACTCGCCTGCCGTACAGGAGTTCGAAGGGGGAGAACCCCGTCGAGGCCTGCGGGACTTCTCTTTAGGCAAATAGCAGGTGTGGGAGGTACCGCTCCCAATCGCATCCCTGGGTCTCAACCAGCATGCGGAGCATCTGTTTGAGGGTACCGTTAAAGCGCTCACACAAACCATTGGTCTGTGGGTGATACGCACTCGATACCATACGCGTCACCTGCATTTTGCTGCAGAGAGCCTCCATTAGGCTAGACATAAATTGGGTCCCTCGATCGGTAAGCATCTCCCTGGGAAATCCTACCCATGAAAAGATGGCCATCAGTGCATCCGCCACCTTATCTGGCTTAGTTGAGGACAGAGCTACTGCCTCCGGGTACCGGGTAGCGTAGTCTACCACAATAAGAATGTATCGCTTTCCAGAGCTGCTGGATCCACCGCGATCCTCTGGAAAGGCTCCTCTATCACTGGCAATGGGATCAGGGGAGCCTTAAGAGCAGGCCCCGCCTTCCCCACTCTTTGGCAGGTGATACAGGAGCGGCAGTAGTTAGTCACATCTGTCCCCATCTTGGGCCAATAGAAGTGTTGAGACAGCCGTGCCTTAGTTTTGCTGATCCCCAAGTGTCCAGCAAGTGGAATCTCATGGGCAATCCTCAACAACTCACCTCGGAACTGGTGCGGAACGACCAGCTGTTTTTCCCTCAACCACTCCTTTTGGGAATCTCCGGGTACTGTCTCCCGGTACAACCTTCCTCGTTCCCAGAACACCCTCTCCTTATCAGTCACGGAGGTGGGCATCTCGGCAAGTTGCCTCAAGTTCTCCAGGCTCGCATCTGAGTGCAGAGCGGCCTGGAACTACTGGCTGGAGGCAGCCAGAAGTGACGTCAGGGTTCCTTCCTCACTGGGACCCACTGGGACTGGCTCTGGGTCCACCTCTGGTTCAGTCTCTCCTGTAGCGGAGGAGGGTCCAGATGGCAGGGCGCTACCTGCGATCCGGGCACTCTGTCTGCGGGTGACAGCAGCTACATATGCAATCTCCCCGGGGATTTCTATAGACCCATCAGCCTGCGCTGCTATGGGCTCTACCTCCCCATCCACCCCCAACACTTCAGGAGCAATGCTACTTATGGGCCAGTTACCTTCCACAGTGGCACTGGTCAGTGTCATGGCGTCACCTTCCTCACTGTTCCCATGTACCTCCCCATTTCCTTGAGCACTGTCGCTTGCTCCTGCTAGGGGTTCCTCAGCCGTCTCACTCCGCAGAGCGACGTGGCTGAACACTCCTGTACCTGTGGACACATTTACCACTTCAGAGAAAGGGTTAACAGGTTCAGATGGCACAGGTACATCACTATCAGCATCATTCCTAGGGAACGAAAGGTTATCAGTTGCATAATCACTTCGCAAAGCATTGGCAGGTAACACATTCAGTTTCCCATCATCATCAACATCAACATCATGGTTAACGTTAACCTTATTATCAGATTGGGGAGGGGTGTCAGGGACATAATACGCCACCATCCTCCCCAGATCAGTCCCCAATAAAACATCAGTGGGCAGGTTTTCGGACACCCCCACTTCCTTCACCCCGCTCCCGGCACCCCAGTCAATGAAAACCCGGGCTATCGGCAAGAGGCAGCGGACGCCCCCAATCCCGGTGACAGTTAGGGTTTTCCCCGGAATCAACTCTTCAGGGGCCGCCAGTTCGGGTCGGATGAGGGTTCGTTCAGCCCGGTGTCCTTGAGGCCTGTAGCAAGACGGGCCCCTACGCGGACGGGCTGCACGTTGTCATCAACCCTCCCCACCACACCACCCACCAAAAGAACAGAGGCGTTGGGCCCGGAGGCCTTGGCTGGGGGGTTCTTCTGCCTCTCCGGACAGGTGGAGCTGATGTGTCCAGTCCGTTTATAGGAGAAACACTGGCGGGGGTCTGATGAATGCCTGGTGCTGGCAAAGGGGATAGTGCCTCCAGAGGGATGGGTGGCAGGGGCACTGGGGTTGGTTGCAAGCTTACCCCCTCTCCAGCTGGCGGTGACTGGCTTCCGCACCTCGGGTTTCCGGTTGGCCTCATAGCTGTCGGCGATCCGCACTGTTTTGACTGCGTCCTCAGGTTCTCGGTCCAGGATGAACTGTCGGACCTCAGCTGGGCACAGATGCAGGAACTGGTCTTTGATCATCAGGTCCCTCAGGTTCTCAAAGGTGTTAACTGACAGTCCATGGATCCACTGGTCAAAGTGGGTCCTGAGTCCTTGCACCACATCGCTATAACTGTCGTGTGGGCAACGTTGGAGGTTCCGGAACTTCTTTCGGTATACCTCAGGGGTTAGCTGGTACTTTGCGATTAGGGCCTGCTTGATGGCCGCATAGTCACCATCTTGATCTGGCGTGAGTGAAGCAAACGCCTCCAAAGCTTTGCCCTTTAGCCCGGGGGTCAAGTACCTAGCCCATTGGTCCTCAGGCAACTGGTACTGTCTGCAGACTTTCTCAAAGGCCCGCAGAAAAGTGTCCAAGTCTCCATCCTTTTCCATCGTAGGAAAGTGCTCTGGCCGGGGCTGCTGGGCACACTGCTCCGGGCTGTGGAAGGCATTGCCCCTTGTCTGAGCAGCTCCAGTTCATGGGCTCTCTGAGCTTCCTGCTCGGCTCTCTCAGCCTCCCGCTCGGCCTCTCGCTGGGCTTGGCGCTCGGCTCTCTCAGCCTCTCGCTGGGTTTGGGCCTCAGCTCTCTCAGCCTCTCGTTGGGCTTGGGCCTCCTGCTGGTATTGCTGGATCAGCTTCAGGTGCCCATCACGGTCATCGGAGGCGAGTTCATCCAGGGCCAACTGCAGGTAAGGGTCCAACCCGCCCTGGGTGTAAGCAGTCAGGGGTTGGGCCTCTGCTCCTGGCCCTCCTCGCTCTCAGCGTGGTCCCGTGCCATCAGGGCCTGGATCACTTTGGCCTTGGTTTGGTCCATGGGGACAACCTGCCTCCACTCGCACATGGCGAGAAGAGCTACCTTGCTACACCGATTATACCAGTCGACTCCCCTAGTAGCCATGGTTGCCAAATAAAAGATAGGATAGAAAACAAAGAGAAGGGAGGGGTAACCGCAAGTACACACAATTGTCTCAGGACTAATAAACACTGAGTCTGTTCTCCAAAACTTTAGTTGCAGGGTCCCTGAAGAAGCGTGCAAGTTTTTTAGTGAATGGAATGATTGCTCAGACCAGATCACTAATGCTCTATAATCCCACCGCTCTGCCACCAATGTGATGAACGTGCACACGGACCGCCACACGGTAGCCCGGGGTATCACGGCTTGTGATCCCTCCGTTGCCCCAAATGTGACGAAAACGCGCACACACAAGACGGCTGCTGCCGTCGGACCCAATGTGTCAGGAATAATCTGCAGGGATTTATAATTATCCCACTTCCACTTGGGAACTTGCAGCTCTCTGGCGCCCCCCTTACCCTCAGGTCAGTCAGGGAACTGCACCTAGGATAATTAGTCGCCAGACGGGCCACTTGGATGTGTGCTGGCTATTGGGCACGCTGCAGTGAGGGAATTATAATTACTCCGGACCGCAGCCAGGCAATACACTTATAAAACCCGCTCCGTCACTGCCAACGCCACTCAATAGGTTAACACTTTACACCCCTTCCTTTTAGCTGCCACCAGCTACGATTTACTTAATGAACAATTTATCAAGATGGTTCGTAGCAACCCCAAATCAGTAGCGTAGTACTTCAGGCACGTGCAAAATCGTTTACAGAGCAGGAGAAACAAACTAATAATTTTATAGGTTTATTCCTAAGAGGCAGGCAGTGTTTATACAATATAAAAAGATGTAACAAGCTGAGACAATACAGTTATGTACAATACAGTTAAAAATAAAACAGGATTAAAGGTGAAAACTTACATGGCACTTAGGTAGTTACAGGCAAGACAGGCTGGGGGAGGAGCCACACGTCATAGTTCATTTGCAGATCTGTTAGTCACGTCATCACAGCCTGGAATGACCAGGGGGGCTAACTGCAGGACTTATACATGTGGGCTGGTGACCTCACAAAAGGGGATGGTTTTCTGGCCACCTCCCTGGGCTGGAAGTTCTAGTTTTAGTTCTGGAAGATCATAAGGACCATACCTCATCCTAGGAACCTAGCAGAATAATGGCATACCTATCAGTGATCTTACTTTGAAATGACTGTTCAAATGAGCCCAAACTTGGGTGAGATAGTTCATGGTGCATCCGAGAACTCTATTTCTCGGGTTCTGTTGGAGTTATGGGTTCACCAGTACCACGGGAACGACGCCTGATGGACGCACGATTCAAAACAGCAGGTGCCGTGTTTCTATCGTAAGCTCACGGCATATTATAGACAGATGATTAGATTACCACTTTACAGAATGGGAGCAGAGAAAGCTGAGCTTGAAGACAAAGGAAATTACTGAGGGATTCCTGAGGGATTCCTGAGGTGGGGGGGAATGAGAGGGGTGGCTTTGCTCTGTGCTGGCAAAACGATGGGGGTCGTAGTTCTATGTGGAAAGTTCTAGAACAGCACAAGTAATGGAGCTTCCAGTATCATCACAACGGGGCCATGCATACCAGGATTGGGGGATAAGGGGTAACATGCATACCAGGATAAAGGGGTACCTTGTAAACCCGGATTGGGGGGTGAGGGGACCATGCCTACCAGAATTGGGAGGTAAGGGATGCCATGTATACCAGGATTGGGGATGAGGGGACCATGCATACAAGGATTGGGGGGTGAAGGGTATCATACATGCTACGATAGGGATGAGGGGGACCATGCACATCAGGATTGGGGGGTGAGAGGACCATGCATATCGGGATTGGGGTGATGAGGGGACCATGCATTCCAAGATTGGGGGGTGAGGGGACCATGCATACCAGGAATGGGGGGTGATGGTACCATGCATACCAGGATTGGGGGGGTGTGCGGATCATGCACATCAGAATTGAGGGTGACGGGACCATACAACATCAGGATTGGGGGGTGAGGGGACCATGCACATCAGGATTGGGGGGGTGAGGGGACCATGCATACCAGGATTGGGGGGTTGAGGAGACCATGTATACCAAAATAGGGGGGTGAGAGAACCATGCATACCTGGACAGGGAGGTGAGGGGACCATGCATACCGTGATTGGGGGGGTGAGGGAACCATGAATACCAGGATATGGATGAGCAGGTACCATGCATACCTGGATAGGAATGAGGGGGTAACATGCATACCAGGATAGGGGGTGAGAGGACCATGCATACCAGTATTGGGAGTGAAGGGGCCATGCATACCAGGAATGAGGGGTGAGGGGTAACATGCATACCAGGATTGGGAGGTAAGGGTTACCATGTATACCAGGATTGGGGATAAGGGGACCATGCATAACAGGATGAGGGCTGATAGGACCATGCACATCCGTATTGGGATTGAGGGAGCCATGCATACCAGGAATGGGTGGTGAGGGGCAACATGCATACCAGGATAGGGAGGTAAGGGTTGCCATGTATACCAGGATTGGGGATAAGGGGACCATGCATACCAGGATTGGGGTGAGGGGGTACCATACATCCTTTGATATGGATGAGGGGGGACCATGCATACCAGCATTGGGGGTTGAAGGTTACCATACATCCTACGATAGGGATGAGGGGGGACCATGCATACCAGGATTGGGGAGTGAGGGGACTATGCATACCAGGATAGGGGGGTGAGAGAACCATGCATACCAGGATAGGGGGGTGAGAGGACCAAGCATATCAGCATTGGGGGTGAGGGGACCATGCATATCAGGCTTGGGGGTGAGGAGACCATGCATACCAGTATGGGGGGTGAGTGGACCATGCATACCAGTATTGGGAGTGAGGGGGCCATGCATACCAGGAATGGGGGTGAGGGGTAACATGCATACCAGGATTGGGAGGTAAGGGGTGCCATGTATACCAGGATTGAGGATAAGGGGACCATGCATACCAGGATTGGGGTGAGGGGGTACCATACATCCTTTGATATGGGTGAGAGGGGACCATGCATACCAGCATTGGGGGTGAGGGGACCATGCATACCAGGATTGGGGGGTGAGGGGACAATGCTTTCCAAGATTGGGGGGAGTGTTGTGAATGGGCTTGAGATGAGTTCTGAGCAGAGGCTCCCTCTGGTGGTTACAAGCGGTGCTGGTCTGTCCAGTGAAGATTGTGAGGATTGGGAATCAGGTGTTACTGACTGGTCTTATATAAGGGAGTCACCTTCCCATCAGGGTTGCCGGTGATCAATTGTTCTGGTCTCAATCCTTGAATCCTGTTTCCCTTGTAGCCTGCTGTGTCGTGCCTGCATCTCCTGCTATCAGATAAGACATTTTCTTCTTTTTGTTTTTGTGCTAGATTTTTGCATTTTGTCCTGCACTTCTGTGGGGGCCTTCAGGGTCCCCTCCGGGGCTTTTGCCCTCTCAGTTAGTTCAGCCACTGATGTTTGTACTTTTGCTTTTTGCAGTTTTTTCAGTGGCTGCTGTTTTGATTTTGTTACACCAGAGAACTAATTTAGGTGGTAGAGGTCGTGTGATCTCAGGTGTTTTTGAAATTAGTAGAGTTGGTGCTTTTCAGGGTTTTCTGGGATTGCAGTAAGTACCCTTCCTATCCTTTTCTATTTAGTTAGTTTGGGCCCCAGCGTTTGCTCATGCTATTTTCTTTCTGTGTCAGTGTTTCTTCTTGTCTAACCGCCATTACATGTTTGGGGGCTTTCTATTATCTTTGGGGTTCTGCTCCGGGGCAGATAGCTTTCCTATTTCTATCTTTAGGTGTAATTAGTTTCTCAGGCTGTGACGAGGCGTCTAGGACCAACGTAGGAACGCTCCACGGCTGCCTCTAGTTGTGGTGGTTAGTCAGGGTACTGCAATCTCATAGATTCCAACTGCTCTGGTGTATTGCCTTTTTACCTGCACTCCTCAGCTACCAAATCATAACAGTATCACCGGCCTAAAATTTAATATTGTATGGTACTCACAGAAGGGAAAAATATTGTGAAAGAAAAAAAAAAAAAAAAAAAGGTTGTCAGAGTTGTCAGAGATATTTTTCTGTTTGTTGCATTTTTTTTTTTTCCCTCTGTATCTCTGGGTGCTGGGGAGGATCTTTTCTCTCAATGGAGTTTGCACAGTTGTCTGGCCGTGTGGATCAGCTTGCCACTGAGGTTCAGAGTATTGCTGCATATCTTGCTAGGTTGCCTGTTGTGGAACCTAGGATCCCCATGCCAGATTTGTTTTTAGGGGATCGAGCTAAGTTTCAGAATTTCAAAAATAATTGTAAATTGTTTTTTGCCTTAAAATCGAAGTCCTCAGGGAACGCAGCGCAGCAGGTTCAAATTGTCATCTCTCTCCTGCGCGGCGATCCTCAGGATTGGGCTTTTTCCCTGACACCTGGGGATCCTGTTTTGAGTGATGTTGATGCATTTTTTCAGGCTTTGGGGTTATTGTACGATGAGCCTAATGTCACTGATCAAGCTGAAAAAGCCTTGTTGGCATTAAATCAGGCGCTTGATGACGCTGAGTTATACTGTCAGAGATTCCGTAGGTGGGCAGTCCTGACCAAGTGGAATGACGACGCTTTGGCGGCCCTTTTCCAGAAGGGTCTGTCAGATAATGTAAAGGATGTTATGGTGGGATTCCCTGTCCCCTCTGGTCTCAATGATTCTATGTCATTAGCGATTCAAATTGACAGACGTTTGCGTGAGCGGAGAAGTATGCGTGGAATAGTGTTGCCTTGTGAACCTGCTTCTGAATCCATGCAGTGTGATAGAGTGGTGTCTGGGGCACAGCGTCATGAGTTTCGAAAGCGCAATGGGTTATGTTTCTACTGTGGTGATGCCTCTCATGCTATTTCAGTCTGCCCTAAGCGGGGAAGACGTTTTGCACGCTCAGTTGTCTTGGGTAATGTTCAGACTAAGTTTTTATTAACTGTCACTCTGATATGCTCTCTGTCCTCATTTTCTGCTCAGGCTTTCGTTGATTCTGGAGCAGCTATTAACCTGATGGATTATGATTTTGCTAAACGTTGTGGGTTTCCCTTGATACCCCTACAGAAGTCTATTCCCCTACTGGGGATCGATTCTACCCCTTTGGCTGAGAATAAACCTCAGTTCTCTACTCAGGTGATAATGAGGGTTGAACCTGATCACCAGGAGTGCTGCAAATTTTTGGTTCTCTATAATCTGCATGATATTATCGTACTGGGTTTCCCTTGGTTACAGTCTCATAATCCTGTTTTGGATTGGAAATCTGTGTCTGTATTGGAAGTCTGTGTCTGTTGGGGCTGCCAATGTGTTAATACCAACACTCCTGTTTTTTCTGCCTCCCCCCAGGCTCAGGATGTTCCTGACTTTTTGATTGATTTTTCTGATGTGTTTAGCGAAAGTAAATCTGCATCCTTGCCTCCCCATAGGAGCTATGACTGCGCTATTGAATTATTGCCGGGTAGTAAATTCCCTAAAGGTCGCCTTTTTAACTTGTCTGTACCTGAACATGACGCTATGCGGTCTTATATCAAGGAATCATTGGAGAAGGGTCATATCAGACCATCCTCTTCACCCTTAGGTGCCGGTTTTTTCTTTGTGGCCAAAAAGGATGGTTCATTAAGGCCGTGTATTGATTATCGTCTTTTGAACAATATTACTGTGAAATATCAATATCCGTTACCCTTGATTTCTGACCTGTTTTCCAGGGTGAAAAACGCTACTTGGTTTACCAACCTTGACCTCAGGGGGGCGTATAACCTTATTCGCATTAAGCACGGGGATGAATGGAAGACGGCATTCAATACCCCTGAAGGGCATTTTGAGTACCTAGTGATGCCCTTTGGGCTCACTAATGCTCCTTCCGTCTTCCAGTCCTTCATGAATGACATTTTCAGGGATTTTGTGGACAAATTTCTGATTGTTTATTTGGATGATATCTTGATTTTTTCTAATGACTGGGACTCTCATGTGAAACATGTTCGAACTGTATTCCAGATTTTGAGAGAGAATGCTCTGTATGTGAAGGGATCAAAGTGTCTTTTTGGCGTACAGAGGATCTCATTTCTGGGATTCATTTTGTCCCCATCTGTTATTGAAATGGACCCGGTCAAGGTTCAGGCCATCTGTGATTGGGTCCAACCTACTTCATTAAAGGCTCTTCAAAGATTTTTGGGTTTTGCCAATTTTTATCGTAAATTTATTGGTAATTTCTCGGTTATTGTTAAACCATTAACTGATTTGACCAAAAAGGGTTCTGATGTGGTGAATTGGCCTCCTGAGGCAGTCTCTGCATTTCAGGAACTTAAGCAAAGATTCACTTCTGCTCCTGTTCTATGTTCCGCATTGGCTGGGCATCCCGGAATTTTTGGTACCAGAGACTTGGTTAGTCGGTCCTTTTGGTGGCCTACCTTGTCTCGTGATGTCAGGGAATTTGTGCAGTCCTGCGGGACTTGCTCTCGCTCCAAGCCTTGCTCTCGCTCTAGTGGTTTGTTGATGCCATTGCCTGTGCCCAAGAGACCATGGACCCATATCTGTATGGATTTCATTTGCGACCTTCCTGTTTCTCAGAGAATGACCGCCATCTGGGTAATTTGTGATAGGTTTTCCAAAATGATACATCTTGTGCCATTATCTAAGTTGCCTTCCTCCTCTGAATTGGTGCCGTTGTTCCTTCAGCACGTGGTTCGTTTACACGGCATTCCTGAGAACATTGTGTCTGACAGAGGAGTCCAGTTTGTTTCCAGATTTTGGAGGACTTTTTGTTCTAAACTGGGTGTTCAATTGTCTTTCTCCTCGGCATTTCATCCTCAGACCAATGGTCAAACTGAGAGAACAAACCAGACATTGGAGACTTATCTAAGATGCTTTGTGTCTGCTGATCAGGATGACTGGGTCTCTTTTTTGCCTTTGGCTGAGTTTGCTCTTAATAATAGGGCTAGCTCTGCCACTTTGATGTCTCCGTTTTTCTGTAATTCTGGGTTTCACCCTCGATTTTCTTCAGGACAGACGGAGGCTTCTGTCTGTCCAGGTGTTGACTCTGTTGTGGAGCGTATGCAACAGATTTGGGACCAGGTAGTGGAGAGGTTGTCCCTCTCTCAGGAGAAGGCCCAGCGGTTTGCTAACCGGCATAGGACTGATGGTCCTCGGTTTAAAGTAGGGGACTTGGTCTGGTTGTCCTCAAAAAATATTCCTATGAGAGTAGCATCTCCTAAATTTAAGCCTAGGTTCATTGGACCTTATAAGATCATGGAGATTATTAATCCTGTTTCTTTTCGTTTGCTTCTTCCAGGGACATTTAAGATCCATAACGTGTTCCACAAGTCCTTGTTGAAGAGGTTTGTTGAGCCAGTGGTTCCTGCTGCTGTGCCTCCTGACCCTGTTTTGGTTGAGGGCAATCTGGAGTATGTGGTTGAGAAAATATTAGATTCTCGTTTTTCTAGACGGAAACTCCAGTATTTGGTTAAATGGAGAGGTTATGGTCAGGAAGACAATTCTTGGGTGTTTGCTTCGGACATCCATGCTAGGAGACTTATCCGTGCGTATCATAGAACTCATCCTGACCGACCTGGTTGCTCAAATGAGGGTTCGGTGACCCCTCCTCAAGGGGGGGGTACTGTTGTGAATGGGCTTGAGATGAGTTCTGAGCAGAGGCTCCCTCTGGTGGTTACAAGCGGTGCTGGTCTGTCCAGTGAAGATTGTGAGGATTGGGAATCAGGTGTTACTGACTGGTCTTATATAAGGGAGTCACCTTCCCATCAGGGTTGCCGGTGATCAATTGTTCTGGTCTCAATCCTTGAATCCTGTTTCCCTTGTAGCCTGCTGTGTCGTGCCTGCATCTCCTGCTATCAGATAAGACCTTTTTTTTTTTGTGTTTGTGCTATATTTTTGCATTTTGTCCTGCACTTCTTTGGGGGCCTTCTGGGTCCCCTCCGGGGGCTTCTGCCCTCTCGGTTTAGTTCAGCCACTGAGTTTTGTTCTTTTGCTTTTTCCAGTTTTTTCAGTGGCTGCTGTTTTGATTTTGTTACACCAGAGAACTAATTTAGGTGGTAGAGGTCGTGTGATCTCAGGTGATTTTGAAATTAGTAGAGTTGGTGCTTTTCAGGGTTTTCTGGGATTGCAGTAAGTACCCTTCCTATCCTTTTCTATTTAGTTAGTTTGGGCCCCAGCGTTTGCTCATGCTATTTTCTTTCTGTGTCAGTGTTTCTTCTTGTCTAACCGCCATTACATGTTTGGGGGCTTTCTATTATCTTTGGGGTTCTGCTCCGGGGCAGATAGCTTTCCTATTTCTATCTTTAGGTGTAATTAGTTTCTCAGGCTGTGACGAGGCGTCTAGGACCAACGTAGGAACGCTCCACGGCTGCCTCTAGTTGTGGTGGTTAGTCAGGGTACTGCAATCTCATAGATTCCAACTGCTCTGGTGTATTGCCTTTTTACCTGCACTCCTCAGCTACCAAATCATAACAGTATCACCGGCCTAAAATTTAATATTGTATGGTACTCACAGAAGGGAAAAATATTGTGAAAGAAAAAAAAAAAAAAAAAAGGTTGTCAGAGTTGTCAGAGATATTTTTCTGTTTGTTGCATTTTTTTTTTTTTCCCTCTGTATCTCTGGGTGCTGGGGAGGATCTTTTCTCTCAATGGAGTTTGCACAGTTGTCTGGCCGTGTGGATCAGCTTGCCACTGAGGTTCAGAGTATTGCTGCATATCTTGCTAGGTTGCCTGTTGTGGAACCTAGGATCCCCATGCCAGATTTGTTTTTAGGGGATCGAGCTAAGTTTCAGAATTTCAAAAATAATTGTAAATTGTTTTTTGCCTTAAAATCTAAGTCCTCAGGGAACGCAGCGCAGCAGGTTCAAATTGTCATCTCTCTCCTGCGCGGCGATCCTCAGGATTGGGCTTTTTCCCTGACACCTGGGGATCCTGTTTTGAGTGATGTTGATGCATTTTTTCAGGCTTTGGGGTTATTGTACGATGAGCCTAATGTCACTGATCAAGCTGAAAAAGCCTTGTTGGCATTAAATCAGGCGCTTGATGACGCTGAGTTATACTGTCAGAGATTCCGTAGGTGGGCAGTCCTGACCAAGTGGAATGACGACGCTTTGGCGGCCCTTTTCCGGAAGGGTCTGTCAGATAATGTAAAGGATGTTATGGTGGGATTCCCTGTCCCCTCTGGTCTCAATGATTCTATGTCATTAGCGATTCAAATTGACAGACGTTTGCGTGAGCGGAGAAGTATGCGTGGAATAGTGTTGCCTTGTGAACCTGCTTCTGAATCCATGCAGTGTGATAGAGTGGTGTCTGGGGCACAGCGTCATGAGTTTCGAAAGCGCAATGGGTTATGTTTCTACTGTGGTGATGCCTCTCATGCTATTTCAGTCTGCCCTAAGCGGGGAAGACGTTTTGCACGCTCAGTTGTCTTGGGTAATGTTCAGACTAAGTTTTTATTAACTGTCACTCTGATATGCTCTCTGTCCTCATTTTCTGCTCAGGCTTTCGTTGATTCTGGAGCAGCTATTAACCTGATGGATTATGATTTTGCTAAACGTTGTGGGTTTCCCTTGATACCCCTACAGAAGTCTATTCCCCTACTGGGGATCGATTCTACCCCTTTGGCTGAGAATAAACCTCAGTTCTCTACTCAGGTGATAATGAGGGTTGAACCTGATCACCAGGAGTGCTGCAAATTTTTGGTTCTCTATAATCTGCATGATATTATCGTACTGGGTTTCCCTTGGTTACAGTCTCATAATCCTGTTTTGGATTGGAAATCTGTGTCTGTATTGGAAGTCTGTGTCTGTTGGGGCTGCCAATGTGTTAATACCAACACTCCTGTTTTTTCTGCCTCCCCCCAGGCTCAGGATGTTCCTGACTTTTTGATTGATTTTTCTGATGTGTTTAGCGAAAGTAAATCTGCATCCTTGCCTCCCCATAGGAGCTATGACTGCGCTATTGAATTATTGCCGGGTAGTAAATTCCCTAAAGGTCGCCTTTTTAACTTGTCTGTACCTGAACATGACGCTATGCGGTCTTATATCAAGGAATCATTGGAGAAGGGTCATATCAGACCATCCTCTTCACCCTTAGGTGCCGGTTTTTTCTTTGTGGCCAAAAAGGATGGTTCATTAAGGCCGTGTATTGATTATCGTCTTTTGAACAATATTACTGTGAAATATCAATATCCGTTACCCTTGATTTCTGACCTGTTTTCCAGGGTGAAAAACGCTACTTGGTTTACCAACCTTGACCTCAGGGGGGCGTATAACCTTATTCGCATTAAGCACGGGGATGAATGGAAGACGGCATTCAATACCCCTGAAGGGCATTTTGAGTACCTAGTGATGCCCTTTGGGCTCACTAATGCTCCTTCCGTCTTCCAGTCCTTCATGAATGACATTTTCAGGGATTTTGTGGACAAATTTCTGATTGTTTATTTGGATGATATCTTGATTTTTTCTAATGACTGGGACTCTCATGTGAAACATGTTCGAACTGTATTCCAGATTTTGAGAGAGAATGCTCTGTATGTGAAGGGATCAAAGTGTCTTTTTGGCGTACAGAGGATCTCATTTCTGGGATTCATTTTGTCCCCATCTGTTATTGAAATGGACCCGGTCAAGGTTCAGGCCATCTGTGATTGGGTCCAACCTACTTCATTAAAGGCTCTTCAAAGATTTTTGGGTTTTGCCAATTTTTATCGTAAATTTATTGGTAATTTCTCGGTTATTGTTAAACCATTAACTGATTTGACCAAAAAGGGTTCTGATGTGGTGAATTGGCCTCCTGAGGCAGTCTCTGCATTTCAGGAACTTAAGCAAAGATTCACTTCTGCTCCTGTTCTATGTTCCGCATTGGCTGGGCATCCCGGAATTTTTGGTACCAGAGACTTGGTTAGTCGGTCCTTTTGGTGGCCTACCTTGTCTCGTGATGTCAGGGAATTTGTGCAGTCCTGCGGGACTTGCTCTCGCTCCAAGCCTTGCTCTCGCTCTAGTGGTTTGTTGATGCCATTGCCTGTGCCCAAGAGACCATGGACCCATATCTGTATGGATTTCATTTGCGACCTTCCTGTTTCTCAGAGAATGACCGCCATCTGGGTAATTTGTGATAGGTTTTCCAAAATGATACATCTTGTGCCATTATCTAAGTTGCCTTCCTCCTCTGAATTGGTGCCGTTGTTCCTTCAGCACGTGGTTCGTTTACACGGCATTCCTGAGAACATTGTGTCTGACAGAGGAGTCCAGTTTGTTTCCAGATTTTGGAGGACTTTTTGTTCTAAACTGGGTGTTCAATTGTCTTTCTCCTCGGCATTTCATCCTCAGACCAATGGTCAAACTGAGAGAACAAACCAGACATTGGAGACTTATCTAAGATGCTTTGTGTCTGCTGATCAGGATGACTGGGTCTCTTTTTTGCCTTTGGCTGAGTTTGCTCTTAATAATAGGGCTAGCTCTGCCACTTTGATGTCTCCGTTTTTCTGTAATTCTGGGTTTCACCCTCGATTTTCTTCAGGACAGACGGAGGCTTCTGTCTGTCCAGGTGTTGACTCTGTTGTGGAGCGTATGCAACAGATTTGGGACCAGGTAGTGGAGAGGTTGTCCCTCTCTCAGGAGAAGGCCCAGCGGTTTGCTAACCGGCATAGGACTGATGGTCCTCGGTTTAAAGTAGGGGACTTGGTCTGGTTGTCCTCAAAAAATATTCCTATGAGAGTAGCATCTCCTAAATTTAAGCCTAGGTTCATTGGACCTTATAAGATCATGGAGATTATTAATCCTGTTTCTTTTCGTTTGCTTCTTCCAGGGACATTTAAGATCCATAACGTGTTCCACAAGTCCTTGTTGAAGAGGTTTGTTGAGCCAGTGGTTCCTGCTGCTGTGCCTCCTGACCCTGTTTTGGTTGAGGGCAATCTGGAGTATGTGGTTGAGAAAATATTAGATTCTCGTTTTTCTAGACGGAAACTCCAGTATTTGGTTAAATGGAGAGGTTATGGTCAGGAAGACAATTCTTGGGTGTTTGCTTCGGACATCCATGCTAGGAGACTTATCCGTGCGTATCATAGAACTCATCCTGACCGACCTGGTTGCTCAAATGAGGGTTCGGTGACCCCTCCTCAAGGGGGGGTACTGTTGTGAATGGGCTTGAGATGAGTTCTGAGCAGAGGCTCCCTCTGGTGGTTACAAGCGGTGCTGGTCTGTCCAGTGAAGATTGTGAGGATTGGGAATCAGGTGTTACTGACTGGTCTTATATAAGGGAGTCACCTTCCCATCAGGGTTGCCGGTGATCAATTGTTCTGGTCTCAATCCTTGAATCCTGTTTCCCTTGTAGCCTGCTGTGTCGTGCCTGCATCTCCTGCTATCAGATAAGACCTTTTTTTTTTTGTGTTTGTGCTATATTTTTGCATTTTGTCCTGCACTTCTTTGGGGGCCTTCTGGGTCCCCTCCGGGGGCTTCTGCCCTCTCGGTTTAGTTCAGCCACTGAGTTTTGTTCTTTTGCTTTTTCCAGTTTTTTCAGTGGCTGCTGTTTTGATTTTGTTACACCAGAGAACTAATTTAGGTGGTAGAGGTCGTGTGATCTCAGGTGATTTTGAAATTAGTAGAGTTGGTGCTTTTCAGGGTTTTCTGGGATTGCAGTAAGTACCCTTCCTATCCTTTTCTATTTAGTTAGTTTGGGCCCCAGCGTTTGCTCATGCTATTTTCTTTCTGTGTCAGTGTTTCTTCTTGTCTAACCGCCATTACATGTTTGGGGGCTTTCTATTATCTTTGGGGTTCTGCTCCGGGGCAGATAGCTTTCCTATTTCTATCTTTAGGTGTAATTAGTTTCTCAGGCTGTGACGAGGCGTCTAGGACCAACGTAGGAACGCTCCACGGCTGCCTCTAGTTGTGGTGGTTAGTCAGGGTACTGCAATCTCATAGATTCCAACTGCTCTGGTGTATTGCCTTTTTACCTGCACTCCTCAGCTACCAAATCATAACAGTATCACCGGCCTAAAATTTAATATTGTATGGTACTCACAGAAGGGAAAAATATTGTGAAAGAAAAAAAAAAAAAAAAAAAGGTTGTCAGAGTTGTCAGAGATATTTTTCTGTTTGTTGCATTTTTTTTTTTTCCCTCTGTATCTCTGGGTGCTGGGGAGGATCTTTTCTCTCAATGGAGTTTGCACAGTTGTCTGGCCGTGTGGATCAGCTTGCCACTGAGGTTCAGAGTATTGCTGCATATCTTGCTAGGTTGCCTGTTGTGGAACCTAGGATCCCCATGCCAGATTTGTTTTTAGGGGATCGAGCTAAGTTTCAGAATTTCAAAAATAATTGTAAATTGTTTTTTGCCTTAAAATCTAAGTCCTCAGGGAACGCAGCGCAGCAGGTTCAAATTGTCATCTCTCTCCTGCGCGGCGATCCTCAGGATTGGGCTTTTTCCCTGACACCTGGGGATCCTGTTTTGAGTGATGTTGATGCATTTTTTCAGGCTTTGGGGTTATTGTACGATGAGCCTAATGTCACTGATCAAGCTGAAAAAGCCTTGTTGGCATTAAATCAGGCGCTTGATGACGCTGAGTTATACTGTCAGAGATTCCGTAGGTGGGCAGTCCTGACCAAGTGGAATGACGACGCTTTGGCGGCCCTTTTCCGGAAGGGTCTGTCAGATAATGTAAAGGATGTTATGGTGGGATTCCCTGTCCCCTCTGGTCTCAATGATTCTATGTCATTAGCGATTCAAATTGACAGACGTTTGCGTGAGCGGAGAAGTATGCGTGGAATAGTGTTGCCTTGTGAACCTGCTTCTGAATCCATGCAGTGTGATAGAGTGGTGTCTGGGGCACAGCGTCATGAGTTTCGAAAGCGCAATGGGTTATGTTTCTACTGTGGTGATGCCTCTCATGCTATTTCAGTCTGCCCTAAGCGGGGAAGACGTTTTGCACGCTCAGTTGTCTTGGGTAATGTTCAGACTAAGTTTTTATTAACTGTCACTCTGATATGCTCTCTGTCCTCATTTTCTGCTCAGGCTTTCGTTGATTCTGGAGCAGCTATTAACCTGATGGATTATGATTTTGCTAAACGTTGTGGGTTTCCCTTGATACCCCTACAGAAGTCTATTCCCCTACTGGGGATCGATTCTACCCCTTTGGCTGAGAATAAACCTCAGTTCTCTACTCAGGTGATAATGAGGGTTGAACCTGATCACCAGGAGTGCTGCAAATTTTTGGTTCTCTATAATCTGCATGATATTATCGTACTGGGTTTCCCTTGGTTACAGTCTCATAATCCTGTTTTGGATTGGAAATCTGTGTCTGTATTGGAAGTCTGTGTCTGTTGGGGCTGCCAATGTGTTAATACCAACACTCCTGTTTTTTCTGCCTCCCCCCAGGCTCATGATGTTCCTGACTTTTTGATTGATTTTTCTGATGTGTTTAGCGAAAGTAAATCTGCATCCTTGCCTCCCCATAGGAGCTATGACTGCGCTATTGAATTATTGCCGGGTAGTAAATTCCCTAAAGGTCGCCTTTTTAACTTGTCTGTACCTGAACATGACGCTATGCGGTCTTATATCAAGGAATCATTGGAGAAGGGTCATATCAGACCATCCTCTTCACCCTTAGGTGCCGGTTTTTTCTTTGTGGCCAAAAAGGATGGTTCATTAAGGCCGTGTATTGATTATCGTCTTTTGAACAATATTACTGTGAAATATCAATATCCGTTACCCTTGATTTCTGACCTGTTTTCCAGGGTGAAAAACGCTACTTGGTTTACCAACCTTGACCTCAGGGGGGCGTATAACCTTATTCGCATTAAGCACGGGGATGAATGGAAGACGGCATTCAATACCCTGAAGGGCATTTTGAGTACCTAGTGATGCCCTTTGGGCTCACTAATGCTCCTTCCGTCTTCCAGTCCTTCATGAATGACATTTTCAGGGATTTTGTGGACAAATTTCTGATTGTTTATTTGGATGATATCTTGATTTTTTCTAATGACTGGGACTCTCATGTGAAACATGTTCGAACTGTATTCCAGATTTTGAGAGAGAATGCTCTGTATGTGAAGGGATCAAAGTGTCTTTTTGGCGTACAGAGGATCTCATTTCTGGGATTCATTTTGTCCCCATCTGTTATTGAAATGGACCCGGTCAAGGTTCAGGCCATCTGTGATTGGGTCCAACCTACTTCATTAAAGGCTCTTCAAAGATTTTTGGGTTTTGCCAATTTTTATCGTAAATTTATTGGTAATTTCTCGGTTATTGTTAAACCATTAACTGATTTGACCAAAAAGGGTTCTGATGTGGTGAATTGGCCTCCTGAGGCAGTCTCTGCATTTCAGGAACTTAAGCAAAGATTCACTTCTGCTCCTGTTCTATGTTCCGCATTGGCTGGGCATCCCGGAATTTTTGGTACCAGAGACTTGGCTAGTCGGTCCTTTTGGTGGCCTACCTTGTCTCGTGATGTCAGGGAATTTGTGCAGTCCTGCGGGACTTGCTCTCGCTCCAAGCCTTGCTCTCGCTCTAGTGGTTTGTTGATGCCATTGCCTGTGCCCAAGAGACCATGGACCCATATCTGTATGGATTTCATTTGCGACCTTCCTGTTTCTCAGAGAATGACCGCCATCTGGGTAATTTGTGATAGGTTTTCCAAAATGATACATCTTGTGCCATTATCTAAGTTGCCTTCCTCCTCTGAATTGGTGCCGTTGTTCCTTCAGCACGTGGTTCGTTTACACGGCATTCCTGAGAACATTGTGTCTGACAGAGGAGTCCAGTTTGTTTCCAGATTTTGGAGGACTTTTTGTTCTAAACTGGGTGTTCAATTGTCTTTCTCCTCGGCATTTCATCCTCAGACCAATGGTCAAACTGAGAGAACAAACCAGACATTGGAGACTTATCTAAGATGCTTTGTGTCTGCTGATCAGGATGACTGGGTCTCTTTTTTGCCTTTGGCTGAGTTTGCTCTTAATAATAGGGCTAGCTCTGCCACTTTGATGTCTCCGTTTTTCTGTAATTCTGGGTTTCACCCTCGATTTTCTTCAGGACAGACGGAGGCTTCTGTCTGTCAGGTGTTGACTCTGTTGTGGAGCGTATGCAACAGATTTGGGACCAGGTAGTGGAGAGGTTGTCCCTCTCTCAGGAGAAGGCCAGCGGTTTGCTAACCGGCATAGGACTGATGGTCCTCGGTTTAAAGTAGGGGACTTGGTCTGGTTGTCCTCAAAAAATATTCCTATGAGAGTAGCATCTCCTAAATTTAAGCCTAGGTTCATTGGACCTTATAAGATCATGGAGATTATTAATCCTGTTTCTTTTCGTTTGCTTCTTCCAGGGACATTTAAGATCCATAACGTGTTCCACAAGTCCTTGTTGAAGAGGTTTGTTGAGCCAGTGGTTCCTGCTGCTGTGCCTCCTGACCCTGTTTTGGTTGAGGGCAATCTGGAGTATGTGGTTGAGAAAATATTAGATTCTCGTTTTTCTAGACGGAAACTCCAGTATTTGGTTAAATGGAGAGGTTATGGTCAGGAAGACAATTCTTGGGTGTTTGCTTCGGACATCCATGCTAGGAGACTTATCCGTGCGTATCATAGAACTCATCCTGACCAACCTGGTTGCTCAAATGAGGGTTCGGTGACCCCTCCTCAAGGGGGGGGTACTGTTGTGAATGGGCTTGAGATGAGTTCTGAGCAGAGCTCCCTCTGGTGGTTACAAGCGGTGCTGGTCTGTCCAGTGAAGATTGTGAGGATTGGGAATCAGGTGTTACTGACTGGTCTTATATAAGGGAGTCACCTTCCCATCAGGGTTGCCGGTGATCAATTGTTCTGGTCTCAATCCTTGAATCCTGTTTCCCTTGTAGCCTGCTGTGTCGTGCCTGCATCTCCTGCTATCAGATAAGACATTTTCTTCTTTTTGTTTTTGTGCTAGATTTTTGCATTTTGTCCTGCACTTCTGTGGGGGCCTTCAGGGTCCCCTCCGGGGGCTTTTCCCTCTCAGTTCAGCCACTGATGTTTGTACTTTTGCTTTTTGCAGTTTTTTCAGTGGCTGCTGTTTTGATTTTGTTACACCAGAGAACTAATTTAGGTGGTAGAGGTCGTGTGATCTCAGGTGTTTTTGAAATTAGTAGAGTTGGTGCTTTTCAGGGTTTTCTGGGATTGCAGTAAGTACCCTTCCTATCCTTTTCTATTTAGTTAGTTTGGGCCCCAGCGTTTGCTCATGCTATTTTCTTTCTGTGTCAGTGTTTCTTCTTGTCTAACCGCCATTACATGTTTGGGGGCTTTCTATTATCTTTGGGGTTCTGCTCCGGGGCAGATAGCTTTCCTATTTCTATCTTTAGGTGTAATTAGTTTCTCAGGCTGTGACGAGGCGTCTAGGACCAACGTAGGAACGCTCCACGGCTGCCTCTAGTTGTGGTGGTTAGTCAGGGTACTGCAATCTCATAGATTCCAACTGCTCTGGTGTATTGCCTTTTTACCTGCACTCCTCAGCTACCAAATCATAACAGGGGAGGGGACCATGCATTCCAAGATAGGGAGGTGAGAGAACCATGCATACCAGGATAGGGGGGTGAGGGGACCATACATATCAGGAAGGGGGTGAGGGGACCATGCATACCAGGATGGGGGGTGACAGGACCATGCATACCAGGATTGGGGGGTGAAGGGGCCATGCATACCAGGATTGGAGGATGAGGGGTAACATGCATACGAGGATAGAGGGGACCATGCATACCAGGATTGGGGTCTGAGGAGACCATGCCCACCAAAATTGGGAGGTAAGGGATGCTATGTATACCAGGATTGGGGATGAGGGGACCATGCATACCAGGATTGAGGGGTGAAGGGTACCATACATCCTACGATAGGGATGAGGGGGTACCATGCATACCAGAATTGGGGGTGAGGGGACCATTCATACCAGAATTGGGGGGTGAGGGGACCATGCATTCCAGGATTGGGTGAGAGGGGTCCATGCATACCAGGACTGGGGGATGAGGGGACCATGCATACCGAGATTGGGGCTGAGGGAACCATGAATACCAGGATATGGATGAGCAGGTACCATGCATACCTGGATAGGGAGGAGCAAGTACCATACATACCAGGATAGGAGGTGAGGGGACCATGCACATCAGGATTGGGGGGATGAGTGGACTATGCACATCAGGATCGGGGGTGAGGGGACCATGCACATCAGGGATGAGGGGGTGAGAGGACCATGCATATCAGGATTGGGGGTGAGGGGACCATGCACATCAGGATTGGGGGTGAGGGGACCATACACATCAGGATTAGGGTGTGGAGGACCAAGCACAACAGGATTGGGGGGTGAGGGGGCCATGCATATCAGGATTGGGGGGTGAGGGGACCATGCACATCAGGATTGGGGGTGAGGGGACCATGTATATCAGGATTGGGGGGTGAAGGGACCATGCACATCAGGCTGGGGGCGAGATGACCATGCACATCAGGATTGGGCAGTGAGGGGAAGATGCACATCAGAATTGAGGGGTGAGGGTAACATGTACATCAGGATTGGGGGGTGAGGGGACGATGCACATCAGATTGGGGAGTGAGAGGACCATGCACATCAGGATTGGGGGGTGAGGGGACCATGTATATAAGGATTGGGGGGTGAGGGGACCATGCTCATCAGGGTTGGGGGGCGAGAGAACCATGCACATCAGGATTGGGCGGTGGAGGGACCATGCACATCAGAATTGGGGGTGAGGGAACCATGCACATCAGGGTTGGGGGGTGAGAGGACCATGCATATCAGGGTTGGGAGGGTGAGGGGACCATGCATATCAGGATTGGGGGTGAGGGGACCATGCACATCAGGATTGGGGGGTTAGGGGACAATGCACATCAGGTTTGGGGTGAGAGGACCATGCACATCAGGATTGAGGGGTGAGGGGACCATGCACATAAGGATTTGGGGTGAGGGGACCATGCACATCAGGGTTGGAGGTTGAGGGGACCATGCACATCAGTATTGGGGGTGAGAGGACAATGCACATCAGGATTGGGGGGTGAGAGGACCATGCACATCAGGATTGGGGGGTGAGGGGACCAGGCACATCAGGATTGGGGGTAAGAGGACCATGCATATCAGGATTGGGGTGGTGAGGGGATCATGCATATCAGGTTTGGGGGGGTGAGGGTACCATGCATTCCAAGATTGGGGGGTAAGGGTTCCATGCATACCAGGAATGGGGGTGATGGTACCATGCATACCAGGATTGGGGGGTGAGGGGATCATGCACATCAGAATTCAGGGCGAGGGGACCATGCACATCAGGATTGGGTGATGAGGGGACCATGCACATCAGGATTGGGGGGTGAGGGGACCATGCATACCAGGATTGGGGAGTGAGGGGACTATGCATACCAGGATAGGGGGGTGAGAGAACCATGCATACCAGGATAGGGGGGTGAGGGGACCAAGCATATCAGAATTGGGGTGAGGGGACCATGCATATCAGGATTGGAGGTGAGGAGACCATGCATACCAGGATGGCGGGTGAGAGGACCATGCATACCAGTATTGGGAGTGAGGGGGCCATGCATACCAGAAATGGGGGTGAGGGGTAACATGCATACCAGGATTGGGAGGTAAGGGGTGCCATGTATACCAGGATTTGGGATAAGGGACCATGCATACCAGGATTGGGGTGAGGGGGTACCATACATCCTTTGATATGGATGAGGGGGACCTTGCATGCCAGCATTGGAGGGTGAGGGAACCATGCGTACCAGGATAGGGGGGTGAGGGGACCATTCATATTAGGAAGGGGGTGAGGGGACCATGCATACCAGGATTAGGGGGGTAAGGGAACCATGAATACCAGGATATGGATGAGCAGGTACCATGCATACCTGGATAGGGATGAGGGGGTACCATGCATACCAGGATAGGGGGGTGAGGGGATCAGGCACATCAGGATTGGGGGGGTGAGGGGACCATGCACATCAGGATCGGAGGGTGAGGGGACCATGCACATCAGGGATGGGGGGTGAGAGGACCATGTATATCAGGATTAGGGGGTGAGTGGACCATGCACAACAGGATTGGGGGGTGAGGGGACCATGCACATCAGAATTGGAGGGTGAGGGGACAATGCACATCAGGAATGGGGGGTGAGGAGACCATGCATATCAGGATTTGGGGTAAGGGGACCATGTACATCAGGATTGGGGGATGAGGGGACCATGCACATCAGGGTTGGGGGGTGAGAGGACCATGCAAATTAGAATTGGGGGAGAGGGGACCATGCACATCAGGATTGGGGGGTGAGTGGACCATGTACATCAGGATTGGGGGGTGAGGGGACAATGCACATCAGGATTGGGGGGTGAGGGACTATGCACATCAGTATTGGGAGGTGAGAGGACCATGAACATCAGAATTGGGGGGTGAGGGGACCATGCAAATGAGGATGGGGGTGAGGGGACCATGCACATCAGGATTGGGGGGTGAGGGGACCATGCATATCAGGATTAGGGGGGTGAGGGGACCATGAACATCAGGATTGGGGAGTGAGTCGACCATGTTGTGATGACATCTACTACATTTAGCAGCCTGTGTATAGCTGCGCTTCCCTTCCCCCTCCCAGCCTGCAATCAGGCTCAGTGTAATCTGAGCTGCCAGCACTGGAGTTTCCCTCCTCACCGCGGGGGGTCTGCATTGTCTGCCCATGTGCTTCTGCCTCTCATAGACAATAATGGGAATTCATTCATTCAGATGTAATGCAATGTGGGAGTATAATAAAAATACAAAAGTAGCAGCTCTGCGACCTGCATCGACGGGGCTTCCTGGCCCATGTTTTTCCGGGCTCCAGCTGCAACAGAACCCAAGAAACAGATTTCTGCTTAGCCGATCCACCCAGGCACTCTGCGTTTAGACTTAAATGCACGCCAACATCTTGCGGAGTACAATGGTATGCTGTGCATCGCTGTAAGAGACTCCATCTCTAAGTTATGAAAGTTATAAGTTTTCTGAACTAAGATTACCACTTAGAGCAAGAGGAGGACCCTGGTAACTCCACCCCGTTTATGATGTCACGGCCACAGGTCTATAAGGTAGGGGCCAGGTATTCTGCCTCAGATCTGCCCTGGACACCAGAAGTAGCGCAGCTCTGTGATGCATTGTGATGTGTCTCCCCTCCCCGACCGCATGGCTTGCCTACTATGATCTAAGAACTGTAAGTTGATCTTCCTTATGTTAACCCCTTTTACTTTCTGTAACCATATTGTACATATTTCGATTGTCTCCCCTTTTGTAAAATCTTGTTTTAAAACTTTATAAACACTGTCAAACCTTTTTGGAGTAAAGATATAAAATTTACTAGTTTGTTTCTCCTGCTCTATAAACAAATTTGCACGTGCCTGAAGTACTACACTACTGTTTTGGGATTGCTACGGACCCTCTTGATAAATTGTTCATTAAGTAAATCGTAGCTGGTGGCAGCTAAAAGGAAGGGGTGTAAAGTGTTAACCTATTGGGTGGCGTTGGCAGTGACGGAGCGGGTTTTATAAGTGTATTGCCTGGCTGCGGTCCGGAGTAATTATAATTCCCTCACTGCAGCGTGCCCTATAGCCAGCACACATCCAAGTGACCTGTCTGGTGACTAATTATCCTAGGTGCAGTTCCCTGAATGACCTGAGGGTAAGGGGGGCGCCAGAGAGCTGCAAGTTCCTAAGTGGAAGTGGGATAATTATAAATCCCTGCAGTTTACTGGGTCGACGGCAGCAGCCATCGTGTGTGTGCGCGTTTTCGTCACATTCGCGGCACGGAGGGATCACAAGCCGTGATACCCCGGGCTACCGTGTGGCGGACCGTGTGCACGTTTCATCACACATGTACATCAGCGTTGGGGGGTGAGAGGACCATGCATATCAGGATTGGGGGGTGAGGGGACCATGCATTTCAGGACTGGAGGGTGAGGGAACATGCACATCAGGATTTGGGGCTGAGGGAACCATGCACATCAGGATTGGGGGTAAGGGGACTATGCACATCAGGGTTGGGGGGAGAGGACAATGCACATCAGGATTGGGGGGGTGAGTGGACCATGCACATCAACATTGGGGGTGAGGGGACCATGCACATCGGGGTTGGGGTGGTGAGGGGACCATGCAAGTCAGGATTGGGGTGAGAGGGGACCATGCACATCAGGATTGGGGGGTGAGGGGACCATGCATACCAGGAATGGGGGGTGATGGTACCATGCATACCAGGATTGGGAGTGTGTGGGGCTCATGCACATCAGAATTGAGGGTGAGGGTACCATGCATGTGATGAACGTGCACACGGTCCGCCAAACGGTAGCCCGGGGTATCACGGCTTGTGATCCCTCCGTTGCCACAAATGTGACGAAAACACGGCACACACACGACGGCTGCTGCCGTCCGACCCAATAATCTGCAGGGATTTATAATTATCCCACTTCCACTTAGGAACTTGCAGCTCTCTGATGCCCCCTTACCCTCAGATCTGTCAGGGAACTGCACCTAGGATAATTAGTCGCCAGACGGGCCGCTTGGATGTGTGCTGGCTATTGGGCACGCTGCTGTGAGGGAATTATAATTACTCCGGACCGCAGCCAGGCAATACACTTATAAAACCCGCTCCGTCACTGCCAACGCCACCCAATAGGTTAACACTTTACACCCCTTCCTTTTAGCTGCCACCAGCTACGATTTACTTAATGAACAATTTATCAAGAGGGTCCGTAGCAACCCCAAATCAGTAGCGTAGTACTTCAGGCACGTGCAAAATCGTTTATAGAGCAGGAGAAACAAACTAATAATTTTATAGGTTTATTCCAAAGATGCAGGCAGTGTTTATGCAATATAAAAAGATGTAACAAGCTGAGAGAATACAGTTATGTACAATACAGTTAAAAATAAAACAGGATTAAAGGTGAAAACTTACATGGTACTTAGGCAGTTACAGGCAAGACAGGCTGGGGGGAGGAGCCACACGTCATAGTTCATTTGCAGATCTGTTAGTCACGTCATCACAGCCTGGAATGCCTAGGGGGGGCTAACTGCAGGACTTATACATGTGGGCTGGTGACCTCACAAAAGGGGATGGTTTTCTGGCCACCTCCCCGGCTAGAAGTTCTAGCTTTAAGTTCTGGAAGATCATAAGGACCATACCTCATCCTGGGAACATAGCAGAATAATGGCAGACCTATCAGTGATCTTACTTTGAAATGACTGTTCAAATGAGCCCAAACTTGGGTGAGATAGTTCATGGTGCATCCGAGAATTCCATTTCTCGGGTTCTGTTGGAGTTACGGGTTCACCAGTACCACGGGAACGACGCCTGATGGACGCCTGATTCAAAACCGTAGCTTTCGTGTTTCTAACGAAAGCTCACACCGTGTTATGACCAAAAGAATGAATTCTCATAATGGCTATGGGATCATCCTGCGGGGTTTGGGAGACAAAGGAAATTCCTGAAAAATTCCTGAGGTGGGGGTTAAAGGGATAGAGTGAGCTGTTCGTTCAAACAGTGAATTGCAGATCACTGCAGGCACAAGGGGGGAGGAGAGGGGTGGCTTTGCTTTGTGCTGGCAAAACGATGGGAGTCGTAGTTCTATGTGGAAAGTTCTAGAACAGCACAAGGAATGGAGCTTCCAGTATCATCACACCTCCCCCTCTTAGAGGGCGCTAAGGAGGCATGACCTGTCGGTACTCCGCCATACGCACCTCAGCGGGTTCACCACGCCGTGACTACCCATCAGCATTCCCATGATCGCTGCCTTTCTTGTGTTGTACGGCAAAATCATACTGCTGTAGGGTAAGGCTCCAGCGTAGCAACCTACCATTGGTTCCGGACACTGTGCAGCCAGCTCAGAGGGTTGTGGTCGGTGACCACCTTGAAGGTGCGCCCGTACAGGTAGGGCTGCAAACGTTGCAGTGCTCAGACCATGGCCAGTCACTCCTTCTCAATGGTGGAGTATGCCACTTCCCTCGGCAAAAGTTTCCGGCTCAGGTACAACACGGGGAGCTCCTGGTTCCCTGAATCAACCTGGCTGAGTACAGCACCGAGGCCAAATTCGCTGGCGTCGGTCTGTACCAGGAATGGCCGACTGCTGTCGAAGGCTTTCAACACTGGAGAGCTGCACAGGGCTGTTTTCAAAGCTCGGAATGCCACCTCACAGCCATCTGTCTAGCTGACTGTTTGGGGTAGACCGCCCTTGGTGAGGTCCGTCAAGGGTTTTGCAATGGCGCTATAGTTCTGTACGAAACGCCTATAGTACCCTGCAGTGCCCAGGAAGGACTTCAACTGCTTTTTGGTCCTGGGGGTGGGCCAGGACACGATCGCATCCATTTTCTCTGGCTCCAGACTCATGGAACCCCCGCCTACCCTGTGCCCCAGGTAGTGGACCTCTCTCATGCAGATCTGGCATTTTCCCGGCTTGATGGTCAGACCTGCCTGGTGAATACTAAACAACAAATTGGACTATATTAATATTATAGCCAACAAAGAAGAGTTCCAGAAACGTGTTTTTACTCAAAGTATACTAAAGTTTTATTTATCACTAATACAATGATATCCATAAATAACAATAATTAACTATCATAAAAAACACTCAAACTTAAGAGGAAACCTTTGGGCTACATGCTATACTTAGGTGTGTTCATCATCTAGAACATAACGCTCTACTTTCGGTAAAGAAAATCACATGCCACGCTAGCAGCTATATCAAACATTCATTTGTAATACATTACCAGGAGGTGAATGGATAGACAGGTGACACCCGAAGCGCTTCGGGTGTCACCTGTCTATCCATTCACCTCCTGGTAATGTATTACAAATGAATGTTTGATATAGCTGCTAGCGTGGCATGTGATTTTCTTTACCGAAAGTAGAGCGTTATGTTCTAGATGATGAACACACCTAAGTATAGCATGTAGCCCAAAGGTTTCCTCTTAAGTTTGGGTGTTTTTTATGATAGTTAATTATTGTTATTTATGGATATCATTGTATTAGTGATAAATAAAACTTTGGTATACTTTGAGTAAAATCACGTTTCTGGAACTCTTCTTTGTTGGCTATAATATTAATATAGTCCAATTTGTTGTTTAGTGTTTGTGAAGTGCCAGATAGGTATTGTTGTGGACATTTTGAGAGTACTGCCTGGTGAATACGTTTGAGCACCTCCTGGAGATGCTGAAGGTGTTCCTCCCAGGTGGAACTGAAGACGGCAATGTCGTCCAGGTACGCCACAGCGTACTCCTTCAGTCCATGAAGCAGGTGGTTGACCATCCGCTGAAAAGTGACAGGGCATTCTTCATGCCGAAAGGCATGACCATGGACTCGTACAGTCCAAAAGGGGTGATAAAGGAGGATTTCTCCTGCGCCGCAGGGCTCAGGGGAATCTGCCAGTATCCCCGGCTTAAATCCATGATGGATATGTACTTAGCATTCGCCAACCGCTTCAGCAGATCCTCAATGCGTGGCATTCGGTGCGCATCAGAAGTAGTGATGGTGTTGAGCCCCCTGTAGTCCACGCAGAACCGGGTGGTCCGATCCATTTTAGGCACGAGAACTACTGGTGAGGCCCACGCCCTTTTGGACCGTCGGATCACCCCCAGCTGCAACATCTTATTGATCTCCTGGCGCATAATCTGCTGCACCTCCTCAGAGATCCGATAAGGTGTCCGCCGTAAAGGGGCATGATTCCCGGTGTCCACCTCGTGGACTGCCAACTTGGTCCTTCCGGGTCGGTTAGTGAACACGGCCCGGAAGGGTTCCAGAGTGGTCAGCAACTGTAACCGCTGGGAGACGGTTAGAGAGGCATTTACCTCCATGTCCTCAATGGACCCATTGGCCTTGGCTTGGGCCAGCATGTCCAGGAGGGGGTCCTCCTCCCCGTCCTCGGGAAGGTTGCAGACCGGTAAGACGCAGGCTTCACGTTCGTGATGGACCTTCATCATGTTGACGTGAAAGGCCTTGCGCCTACCCCGAAGTGTGGTCAAGCGTGACCACTAGAGTTGAGCGATACTTTCCGATATCCAAAAGTATCGGAATCGGAATGGTATCGCCGATACCATTAAAATATTGGCGATACCCGATACCGATACCGGAAATCCAATGTAAGTCTATGGGAACAAAATATCGTAACTAAATAAACCCCATTCTTTCCTTGTAAACACTAAATATACACACATAGAATACATATATATATATATATATATATATATATATATACATGTCATTGTGACATATATATATACATATATTTATAGTTTATACACTTCTACATAGTAAAATATCCTCTGATTCAATTGCCGGGTAAAGCCGGCTTTTGTGAAAAGACAGAAGCACCCGACATGAAATGACACTTGGTTTACATAGAGTTAACCATGTCTTTTCATGTAGTTTGATATCTGATTTGCACAAACAATTACATGAGTGGCTGTGTGCAAAATTTCACACCTGTAGGGGTTAATTAAAGGTGTAAATTCGTTGTAAAAAAAACTGACTTTTTTGCTACGAATTTACACCTTTAATTAACCCCTACAGGTGTGAAATTTTGCACACTTACACTCATGTAATTGTTTGTGCAAATCAGATATCAAACTACATGAAAAGACATGGTTAACTCTATGTAAACCAAGTGTCATTTCATGTCGGGTTCTGCATTTTCACAAAAGCCGGCAATTGAATTAGCGGCTATTATACTATGTAGAAGTGTATGAACTATAAATATATATATATATGTGTCACAAATTCAATGACATGTATATATATATATATGAGGTGTAAAATTGCTGAAAAAAAATGCGTGGGCTCCCCCCTATTTTCGCAACCAGACAGACAAAGCCAGTGAGTGGGGGCAGATAATAATAGCCCAGAGAGGGACCATTATTTTTGCCCCCCCCCCCTGGCTACTAACATCTGCCCCAGACACCCCAGGAAAGACAAATCTATAATTAGATTCGCCCTTTCTGGCACTTTGCCCGTCTATTCCCATTGCCCTGTAGCGGTGGCGAATGGGTTAATATGGAGTTAAAGCCACCTTGCTATTGAAAGGTGACCTTAAGCCAGGTTAATAATTGAGAGCTGTCAATTAGACAACTATCAATTATTAATCCTATTGCATGAAATAAAAATAAAACACACACACTTTAATTAAAAATCATTTTAATGAAATAAAGACACATGTTTTTGACCATCTTTTATTTTACTGCAAAAACCATTTCCTGTAATAAAAATAAAATAAAAAAGCAAAATTATTCTTACCTATCCCATGCACAGTCAGGTCCCACGGTGTAATCCTTCAGAAAGGGTTAATGTTTACTGCAGGGACCGCAGCTAATGCTGCAGCCTCACAGTAAACCCCAAATGAATGAGTTCCTCTCCTGGCTGACAGGAGAGTAAAGGCTGGGTCTCACATAACGATACACCAGCGATCCCGACAACGATATGCACTTGTCAGGATCGCTGGTGTATCGCTACATGATCGCTGCTGAGCTGCCAAACAGGTAGCTCAGGCAGCGATCTGGGACAGCGACACTGCGGGTAACATCGCTTAAGGGCCCGTCTCACATAGCGATATCGCTACCAAGATCGCTGCTGAGTCACTAGTTTTGTGACGCAGCAGCGAGCTCACCAGCGATATCGCTGTGTGTGACATTCAGCGACGATCAGCCCCCCTGCCGGGTATCGCTGATCGTCGCTGAAATGTCAGGACCTTTTTTTGATTGCTGGTTTCCCGCTGACAGGCACGCATCGCTGCGTGTGACAGGCGGGAGACCAGCGATCCGCTGGTAAGCAAGGTACACAGCGGGTTTCCAGGCGCGGGGCTGTGCCTAGAAACCCGCTGTGTACCTTGGATACCAGCGCCCTGATGCAGGGGAGCTGGTATCCAAGGTACACAGCGGGTTTCCAGGCACCGCGCAGCGCTTGGAAACCCGCTGTGTACCTTGGATACCAGCTCCCTGCATCAGGGCGCTGGTATCCAAGGTACACTGCGGGTAACTAAGCGATGTTACCCGCAGTGTCGCTATCCCAGATCGCTGCCTGAGCTGCCTGTTTGGCAGCTCAGCAGCGATCATGTAGCGATACACCAGCGATCCTGACAAGTGCATATCGTTGTCGGGATCGCTGGTGTATCGTTATGTGAGACCCAGCCTTTAGTTACCCGCAGTGTATGTTGGATACCAGCGCCCTGATGCAGGGAGCTGGTAACCAAGGTACACAGCGGGTTTCCAAGCGCTGCGCGGTGCCTGGAAACCCGCTGTGTACCTTGGATACCAGCTCCCTGCATCAGGGCGCTGGTATCCAAGGTACACAGCGGGTTTCTAGGCACAGCCCCGCGCCTGGAAACCCGCTGTGTACCTTGGTTACCAGCGGATCGCTGGTCTCCCGCCTGTCACACGCAGCGATGCGTGCCTGTCAGCGGGAAACCAGCGATCAAAAAAAGGTCCTGACATTTCAGCGACGATCAGCGATACCCGGCAGGGGGGCTGATCGTCGCTGAATGTCACACACAGCGATATCGCTGGTGAGCTCGCTGCTGCGTCACAAAACTAGTGACTCAGCAGCGATCTCGGTAGCGATATCGCTATGTGAGACGGGCCCTTAAGTGGAAAGCTTAATTGATTGCTTTCCACTTTCACTTCAGGTCAGCCAGGGACACAATCAGTGACATCAGAGGGAACTGATTAACAAAAATAGGGGTTCCCTTCGAAAAAAAAATGGCGTGGGGTCCCCCCTATTTTTGTTAACCAGCCAGATGAAGCAGACCGCTGAGGCCTGGATTTTCAGGCTGTTAAGGAGCCAAGATCCATGGACCTTGCCAGCCTGATAATACCAGGCCACAGCAGTCTGCATATCTTGGCTGATTAACAAAAATAGGGGATCCCCTCGAAAAAAATTGGCGTGGGGTCCCCCCTATTTTTGTTAACCAGCCAGATGAAGCAGACCGCTGAGGCCTGGATTTTCAGGCTGTTAAGGAGCCAAGATCCATGGACCTTGCCAGCCTGATAATACCAGGCCACAGCAGTCTGCATATCTTGGCTGATTAACAAAAATAGGGGATCCCCTCGAAAAAAATTGGCGTGGGGTCCCCCCTATTTTTGTTAACCAGCCAGATGAAGCAGACCGCTGAGGCCTGGTTTTTCAGGCTGGTAAGGATCCAATATCCATGGACCTTGCCAGCCTGATAACACCAGGCCACAGCAGTCTGCTTAGCTTGGCTGGTTAACAAAAATAGGGGATCCCCTCGAAAAAAAAACGGCGTAGGGGTCCCCCTATTTTTGTTAACCAGCCAAGTAAAATGCAGACTGCTGCGGCCTGGTATTAAAAGACTGTCAAGGCCCATGGATTTTGGCCCTCAACAGCCTGATAATACCAGGCTACAGCAGCCCCACATTTGGCGCATCAAAAGATGTGCCAATTGTGGCACTTTACCCGGCTCTTCCCACTTGCCCTGTAGCGGTGGCAAGCGGGGTAATAAGGGGTTAATGTCACCGTTGATTGCACGGTGACAATAAGCCCGGTTAATAATGGAGAGGCGTCAATAAGACACCGATCCATTATTATTCCCAAAGTTTTTAAATGTTTAAAAAAAAGACACAGCAAGAAAAAAGTATTTTAATGAAATAAAAGAGACAACACAGTTTTCATTCTTTTATTACTCTCTCATTCCTGCGACGCCATCGATCTCCTGTAAAAAAAAAAAAAAAAAAAACCAACAGTATACCACCTGTCCGACGCAGTCCATAGTAACGACTGTCCCACGACGATCCAGCTCTGCTACATCGGAATGACAGGCAGAGCCTGACATCCCGGCGCAGCACAGCTGCTTACCAGCTTCCCCGGCGGTGACGTCATCGGACTGCTTTACGGCCGCGATTACCCAGCAGTCACTGCAGTTATCGCGAGAAACTGCATGTGACCGCCAGGGAGAAGAGGATGGCGGCCATTAAGCAGTCCGGGATGTGACCGCCGGAGATCTTCTGCCGGGTAAGTGCCGCTGACTCCTGACAGACCCGACCGACGGACACTGACAGTGACAGTGACAATCCGATTCCGGTATCCGATATGACGAAAATATCGGTACTCGGAATAGGAATTCCGATACAGCCAATATCGGCCGATACCCGATATTTGCAGTATCGGAATGCTCAACACTAGTGACCACGTAGGTGACTGGGTTGAGCTGTTGGTGCACAACGTACGGGCCTTCCTAGGCTGCCTGAAGCTTATCTGTTGGTACGGGGACCAGCACCCACACCTTTTGACCCACCTGGTAGGTCCGCTCCCGGGCGTTCTGGTCGTACCAGTGCTTCTGGTCAGCCTGAGCCTGCGTCATGTTGTCATGCACCAACTACGTCAAGGTCTGCATCTTGTCGCGGAAGGGCATGACATAATCCACGATGGACACTTCCGTAGGGTTTGTATCATCTTCCCAGGATTCTCTTATCAACCCAAGGGGTCCCCAGACTCGCTTGCCGTACAGGAGTTCGAAGGGGGAGAACCCCGTCGAGGCCTGCGGGACTTCTCTGTAGGCAAATAGCAGGTGTGGGAGGTACAGCTCCCAATCGCATCCCTGGGTCTCAACCAGCATGCGGAGCATCTGTTTGAGGGTACCGTTAAAGCGCTCACACAAACCATTGGTCTGTGGGTGATACGCACTCGATACCATACGCGTCACTGCATTTTGCTGCAGAGAGCCTCCATTAGGCTAGACATAAATTGGGTCCCTCGACCGGTACCTCCGGTTACCGGGTAGCGTAGACTACCACAATCAGAATGTATCGCTTTCCAGAGCTGCTGGGGACGGCCAGCGGGCCCACAATGTCCATCGCGATCCTCTGGAAAGGCTCCTCTATCACTGGCAACGGGAACAGGGGAGCCTTAAGAGCAGGCCCCACCTTCCCCACTCTTTGACAGGTGATACAGGAGCGGCAGTAGTTAGTCACATCTGTCCCCATCTTGGGCCAAAAGAAGTGTTGAGACAGCCGTGCCTTAGTTTTGCTGATCCCCAAGTGTCCAGCAAGTGGAATCTCATGGGCAATCCGCAACAACTCACATCGGAACTGGTGCGGGACAACCAGCTGTTTTTCCCTCAACCACTCCTTTTGGGAATCTCCGGGTACTGTCTCTTGGTACAACCTTCCTCGTTCCCAGAACACCCTCTCCTTATCAGTCACAGAGGTGGGCGTCTCGGCGAGGTGCCTCAAGTTCTCCAGGCTCGCATCTGAGTGCAGAGCGGCCTGGAACTCCTGGCTGGAGGCAGCCAGAAGTGATGTCAGGGTTCCTTCCTCACTGGGACCCTCTGGGACCGGCTCTGGGTCCACCTCTGGTTCAGTCTCTCCTGTAGCGGAGGAGGGTCCAGATGGCAGGGCGCTACCTGCGATCCGGGCACTCTGACTGCGGGTGACAGCAGCTATATATGCAATCTCCCCGGGGATTTCTATAGACCCATCAGCCTGCGCTGCTATGGGCTCTACCTCCCCATCCACCCCCAAAACTTCAGGAGCAGTGCTACTTATGGGCCAGTTAACTTCCTCGATGGCACTGGTCAGTGTCATGGCGTCACCTTCCTCACGGTTCCCATGTACCTCCCCATTTCCTTGAGCACTGTCGCTTGCTCCTGCTAGGGGTTCCTCAGCCGTCTCACTCCGCAGAGCGACGTGGCTGAACGCTCCTGTACCTGTGGACACATCTACCACTTCAGAGAAAGGGTTAACAGGTTCAGATGGCACAGATACATCACTATCAGCATCATTCCTAGGGAAAGAAAGGTTATAAGTTGCATAATCACTTCGCAAAGCATTGGCAGGTAACACATTCAGTTTCCCATCATCATCAACATCAACATCATGGTTATGGTTAACCTTATTATCAGATTGGGGAAGGGTGTCAGGGACATAGTATGCCACCATCCTCCCCAGATCAGTCCCCAATAAAACATCAGTGGGCAGGTTTTCGGATACCCCACTTCCTTCACCCCGCTCCCGGCACCCCAGTCAATGAAAACCCGGGCTATCGGCAAGGGGCAGCGGACGCCCCCAATCCCGGTGACAGTTAGGGTTTTCCCCGGAATCAACTCTTCAGGGGCCGCCAGTTCGGGTCGGATGAGGGTTCGTTCAGCCCCGGTGTCCTTGAGGCCTGTAGCAAGACAGGCCCCCACGCGGACGGGCTGCACGTTGTCATCAACCCTCCCCACCACACCACCCACCAAAAGAACACAGGCGTTGGGCCCGGAGGCCTTGGCTGGGGGGTTCTTCTGCCTCTCCGGACAGGTGGCGCTGATGTGTCCAGTCTGTTTACAGTAGAAACACTGGCGGCGGTCTGATGAATGCCTGGTGCTGGCAAAGGGGATAGTGCCTCCAGAGAGACGGCTGGCAGGGGCACTGGGGTTCGTTGCAAGCTTACCCCCTCTCCAGCTGGCGGTGACTGGCCTCTGCACCTCGGGTTTCCGGTTGGCCTCATAGCTGTCGGCGATCCGTGCGGTTTTGACCGCGTCCTCTGGTTCTCGGTCCAGGATCAACTGTCGGACCTCAGCTGGGCACACATGCAGGAACTGGTCTTTGATCATCAGGTCCCTCAGCTTCTCAAAGGTGTTAACTGACAGTCCATGGATCCACTGGTCAAAGTGGGTCCTGAGTCCTTGCACCACATCGCTATAACTGTCGTGTGGGCCACGTTAGAGGTTCCGGAACTTCTTTCGGTATACCTCAGGGGTTAGCTGGTACTTGGCGATCAGGGCCTGCTTGATGGCCACATAGTCACTATCTTGGCCTGGTGGGAGTGAAGCAAATGCCTCCAGAGCTTTGCCCTTTAGCCTGGGGGTCAAGTACCTGGCCCATTGGTCCTCAGGCAGCTGGTACTGTCGGCAGACTTTCTCAAAGGCCTACAGAAAAGTGTCCAAGTCTCCTTCCTTTTCCATCACGGGAAAGTGCTCTGGCCGGGGCTTCGGCCTCTGAGCGCTGCTGGGCTCACCGCCCCGGGCTGTGGGGAGTATCCCCCCTCGCTGGACCATCTCCAGCTCATGGGCTCTCTGCGCTTGGGCCTCCCGCTCAGCTTGGGCCCTCTCAGCCTCACGCTCGGCCAGGGCCTCCTGCTGGTATTGCTGGATCAGCTTCAGGCACCCATCACGGTCGTCGGCGGAGAGTGCATCCAGGGCCGCCTGCAGGTAAGGGTCCAACCCGCCCTGGGTGTAAGCATTCAGGAGTTGGGCCTCTGCTCCTGCGCCCTCCTCGCTCTCAGCGTGGTCCCGTGCCATCAGGGCCTGGATCACATTTGGCCTTAGTTTGGTCAGTGGGAACAATCTGCCTCCACTCGCACATGGCTAGAAGAGCTTCCTTGGGGGGTGAGGACCATGCAAATCAGGGTTGGGGGTTGAGGGGGGGCCATGCATACCAGGATAGGGGGATGAAAGGACCATGCACATCAGGATTGGGGGTGAAAGGACCATGCACATCAGGATTGGGGGCTAAGGGGACCATGCACATCAGGGTTGGGTGGGGGGAGGTCCATGCACGTCAGGATTGGTTGGTGAGGGGACCATGCACATCAGGGTTGGGGGGTGAGGGGTCCATGCACATCAGGATTGGGGGTAAGAGGACCATGCACATCAGGATTGGGGGGTGAGAGGACCATTCATATTTCGATTGGGGTGGTGAGGGGATCATGCATATAAGGATTGGGGGGTGATGGTACCATGCATACCAGGATTGGGGAGTGAGGGGATCATGCATATCAGAATTGAGGGTAAGGGGACCATGGACATCAGGATTGTGGGGTGAAGGGACCATGCACATCAGGATAGGGGGGTGAGAGAACCATGCATACCAGGATAGGGGGGTGAGGGGACCATGCTTACCGGAATTGGGGGTGAGGGAACCATGAATACCAGGATATGGATGAGCAGGTACCATGCATACCTGGATAGGGATGAGTGGGTACCATGCATACCAGGATAGGGGGGTGAGAGGACCATGCACATCAGTATCGGAGGGTGAGAAGACCATGCACAACAGGGATGGGGGGTGAGAGGACCATGCATATCAGGATTGGTTGGGTGAGGGAACCATGCACATCAGGATTTGGGGGTGAAGGGACCATGCACATCAGGATTGGGGGGTGAGAGGACTATGCACATCAGGATTGGGGGGTGAGGGGACCATGCACATCAGGGTTGGGGGGTGAGGGGACCATGCACATCAGGATTGGGGGTGAGAGGACCATACATATCCAGATTGGGGGGTAAGGGGACCATGCATATCAGGATTGGGGGTATGGGGACCATGCACATCAGGATTGGGGGGTGAGGGGACCATGCATATCAGGATTGGGTGTGAGGGGACCATGCACTTAAGGGTTGGGGGGTGAGAGGACCATGCACATCAGGATTGGGGGTGAGGGGACCATGCACATTAGGATTGGGGGGTGAGGGGACCATGCAAATCAGGATTGGGGGTGAGGGGACCATGTACATCAGGATTGGGGGGGTGAGTGGACCATGCACATCGGATTGGGAGGTGAGAGGACCATGCACATCAGGATTTGGGGGTGAGGGGACCATGCATTCCAAGGTAGGGGGGTGAGAGAACCATGCATACCAGGATAGAGGGGTGATTGGACCATACATATCAGGAAGAGGGTGAGGGGACCATGCATTACGAGAATTGGGGGTGAGGGGACCATTCATACCAGAATTGGGGGGTGAGGGGACCATGCATTTAAGGAATGGACAGGAGGGGACCATGCATACCATGATTGGGGTGTGAGGGGACCATGCATACCGGGATTGTGGGCTGAGGGAAACATAAATACCAGGATATGGATGAGCAGGTACCATGCATACCTAGATAGGGATGAGGGGTACCATGCATACCAGGATAGGGGAGTGAGGGGACCATGCACATCAGGATTGGGGGGTGAGGGGACCATGCACATCAGGATTGGGGGGTGAGGGGACCATGCCCATCAGGAATGGGGGGGTGAGAGGACCATGCATATCAGGATTGGGGTGAGGGGACCATGCATATCAGGATTGGGGGGTGAGGAGACCATGCACATCAGAATTGGGGGGTAAGGGGATCATGCACATCAGGATCGGTGGATGAGGGGACCATGCCCATCAGGAATGAGGGGTGAGAGGACCATGCATATCAGGATTGGGGTGAGGGGACCATGCATATCTGGATTGGGGGGTGACGGGACCATGCACATCAGGATTGGGGGGTGAGAGGACATTGCATATCAGGATTGGGGATGAGGGGATCATGCACATCAGGGTTGGGGGGTGAGGGGAACCATCCACATCAGGTTGGGGGGTGAGAGGATCATGCATATCAGGATTGGAGGGTGAGGGCACCATGCATATCAGGATTGGGGGTGGAGGGACCATGCACATCAGGATTGGAAGGTGAGGGGACCATGCACATCAGGATTGGGGAGAGGGACCATGCACATCAGGGTTGGGGGTGAGAGGACCATGCACATCAGGATTGGGGGAGAGGGACCATGCACATCAGGTTTAGGTGGTGAGAGGACCATGTACATCGGATTGGGGGTGAGGGGACCATGCACATCAGGATTGGGGGTGAGGAGACCATGCACATAAGGGTTGGGGGGTGAGGGGACCATGCACATCAGGATTGGGGGGTGAGGGGACCATGCATATCAGGATTGGGTGTGAGGGGACCATGCACATAAGGGTTGGGGGTGAGAGTACCATGCACATCAGGATTGGGGTGAGGGGACCATGCACATCAGGATTGGGGGTGAGGGGACCATGTAAATCAGGATTGGGGGGTGAGGAGACCATGTACATCAGGATTGGGGGGTGAGAGGACCATGCACATCAGGATTGGGAGGTGAGAGGACCATGCACATCAGGATTTGGGGTGAGGGGACCATGCATTCCAAGGTAGGGGGTGAGATAACCATGCATACCAGGATAAGGGGTGAGGGGACCATACATATCAGGAAGAGGGTGAGGGGACCATACATATCAGGAAGAGGGTGAGGGGACCATGCATACGAGAATTGGGGGTGAGGGGACCATTCATACCAGAATTGGGGGTGAGGGGACCATGCATTTAAGGAATGGGCGGAGGGGACCATGCATACCAGGATTGGGGGTGAGGGGACCATGTATACCGGGACTGTGGGCTGAGGGAAACCTAAATACCAGGATATGGATGAGCATGTACCATGCATACCTAGATAGGGATGAGGAGGTACCATGCATACCAGGATAGGGGAGTGAGGGGACCATGCACATCAGGATTGGGGGGTGAGGGGACCATGCACATCAGGATTGGGGGTGAGGGGACCATGCCCATCAGGAATGGGGGGGTGAGAGGACCATGCATATCAGGATTGGGGTGAGGGGACCATGCATATCAGGATTGGGGGTGAGGAGACCATGCACATCAGAATTGGGGGTAAGGGGATCATGCACATCAGGATCGGTGGATGAGGGGACCATGCCCATCAGGAATGAGGGGTGAGAGGACCATGCATATCAGGATTGGGGTGAGGGGACCATGCATATCTGGATTGGGGGGTGACGGGACCATGCACATCAGGATTAGGGGTGAGAGGACATTGCATATCAGGATTGGGGATGAGGGGATCATGCACATCAGGGTTGGGGGGTGAGGAGACCATCCACATCAGGGTTGGGGGGTGAGAGGATCATGCATATCAGGATTTGGAGGGTGAGGGCACCATGCATATCAGGATTGGGGGGTGGAGGGACCATGCACATCAGGATTGGAAGGTGAGGGGACCATGCACATCAGGATTGGGGAGAGGGGACCATGCACATCAGGGTTGGGGGGTGAGAGGACCATGCACATCAGGATTGGGGGAGAGGGGACCATGCACATCAGGTTTAGGTGGTGAGAGGACCATGTACATCGGATTGGGGGGTGAGGGGACCATGCACATCAGGATTGGGGGGTGAGGGGACCATGCACATAAGGGTTGGGGGGTGAGGGGACCATGCACATCAGGATTGGGGGGTGAGGGGACCATGCATATCAGGATTGGATGTGAGGGGACCATGCACATAAGGGTTGGGGGGTGAGAGTACCATGCACATCAGGATTTGGGGTGAGGGGACCATGCACATCAGGATTGGGGGGTGAGGGGACCATGTAAATCAGGATTGGGGGGTGAGGGGACCATGTACATCAGGATTGGGGGGGTGAGAGGACCATGCACATCAGGATTGGGAGGTGAGAGGACCATGCACATCAGGATTTGGGGGTGAGGGGACCATGCATGCCAAGGTAGGGGTGAGAGAACCATGCATACCAGGATAGAGGGGTGAGGGGACCATACATATCAGGAAGAGGGTGAGGGGACCATGCATACAGAATTGGGGGTGAGGGGACCATTCATACCAGAATTGGGGGGTGAGGGGACCATGCATTTAAGGAATGGGCGGGAGGGGACCATGCATACCAGGATTGGGGGGTGAGGGGACCATGTATACCGGGACTGTGGGCTGAGGGAAACCTAAATACCAGGATATGGATGAGCATGTACCATGCATACCTAGATAGGGATGAGGAGGTACCATGCATACCAGGATAGGGGAGTGAGGGGACCATGCACATCAGGATTGGGGGGTGAGGGGACCATGCACATCAGGATTGGGGGGTGAGGGGACCATGCCCATCAGGAATGGGGGGGTGAGAGGACCATGCATATCAGGATTGGGGTGAGGGGACCATGCATATCAGGATTGGGGGGTGAGGAGACCATGCACATCAGAATTGGGGGTAAGGGGATCATGCACATCAGGATCGGTGGGTGAGGGGACCATGCCCATCAGGAATGGGGGGTGAGAGGACCATGCATATCAGGATTGGGGTGAGGGGACCATGCATATCTGGATTGGGGGGTGAGGGGACCATCCACATCAGGGTTGGGGGGTGAGAGGATCATGCATATCAGGATTTGGAGGGTGAGGGCACCATGCATATCAGGATTGGGGGGTGGAGGGACCATGCACATCAGGATTGGAAGGTGAGGGGACCATGCACATCAGGATTGGGGAGAGGGGACCATGCACATCAGGGTTGGGGGGTGAGAGGACCATGCACATCAGGATTGGGGGTGAGGGGACCATGCACATCAGGTTTAGGTGGTGAGAGGACCATGTACATCGGATTGGGGGGTGAGGGGACCATGCACATCAGGATTGGGGGGTGAGGGGACCATGCACATAAGGGTTGGGGGGTGAGGGGACCATGCACATCAGGATTGGGGGTGAGGGGACCATGCATATCAGGGTTGGGTGTGAGGGGACCATGCATATAAGGGTTGGGGGGTGAGAGTACCATGCACATCAGGATTGGGGTGAGGGGACCATGCACATCAGGATTGGGGGGTGAGGGGACCATGTAAATCAGGATTGGGGGGTGAGGGGACCATGTACATCAGGATTGGGTGGGTGAGAGGACCATGCACATCAGGATTGGGAGGTGAGAGGACCATTCACATCAGGATTTGGGAGTGAGGGGACCATGCATTCCAAGGTAGGGGGTGAGAGAACCATGCATACCAGGATAGAGGGGTGAGGGGACCATACATATCAGGAAAAGGGTGAGGGGACCATGCATACGAGAATTGGGGGTGAGGGGACCATTCATACCAGAATTGGGGGGTGAGGGGACCATGCATTTAAGAAATGGGCGGAAGGGGACCATGCATACCAGGATTGGGGTGTGAGGGGACCATGTATACCGGGACTGTGGGCTGAGGGAAACCTAAATACCAGGATATGGATGAGCAGGTACCATGCATACCTAGATAGGGATGAGGGGGTACCATGCATACCAGGATTGGGGAGTGAGGGGACCATGCACATCAGGATTGGAGGTGAGGGGACCATGCATACCAGGATAGGGGGGTGAAAGGACCATGCACATCAGGATTGGGGGTGAAAGGACCATGCACATCAGGATTGGGGGCTAAGGGGACCATGCACATCAGGGTTGTGTGGGGGGAGGACCATGCACATCAGGATTGGGGGGTGAGGGAACCATGCACATCAGGATTGGGGGGTGAGGGGACCATGCACATCAGGGTTGGGGGGTGAGGGGACCATGCACATCAGGATTGGGGGTAAGAGGACCATGCATATCAGGATTGGGGGGTGAGAGGACCATTCATATTTCGATTGGGGTGGTGAGGGGATTATGCATATAAGGATTGAGGGGTGAGGGGACCATGCATACCAGGAATGAGGGGTGATGGCACCATGCATACCAGGATTGGGGAGTGAGGGGATCATGCATATCATAATTGGGGAGTGAGGGGATCATGCATATCAGAATTGAGGGTAAGGGGACCATGGACATCAGGATTGTGGGGTGAGGGGACCATGCACATCAGGATAGGGGGGTGATAGAACCATGCATACCAGGATAGGGGGGTGAGGGGACCATGCATACCAGGATTGGGGGTGAGGGAACCATGAATACCAGGATATGGATGAGCAGGTAACATGCATACCTGGATAGGGATGAGGGGGTACCATGCATACCAGGATAGGGGGGTGAGGGGACCATGCACATCAGTATCAGAGGGTGAGGGGACCATGCACAACAGGGATGGTGTTAGAACCCTCTTGTTAGGTTTTGTTTCTGTTTGCTGGTCACATGACCTTTTTTCCCTATTTAGTCTGGCTCCGCCCTTCTGCCTTTGCTGGACTTCATTGTATTACCTACTCTTAAGCTAGCCGGGTGCTTAGGTGCCTTACTCAGTCAGTTTTGCTTGATCTTAGGATCTCTTAGTATTTGTTTTCTGTTTTATATTCCCTGCTACACTTTCTGTTAGGAGGTGTCCACCTTTTCACCCAGTCCCTAGATCTTGTAGGGATTCCTCCCTCGCAACTATAGGTCTTCGTTCAGACTAGCTGAGGACTTTAGCGGGTCTGGTCGCAGGATCAGGTTCCCCGTTACATCGTAGGGATCCAGCTCAGTCCTATTGTAGGGACAGAATTCCCACCTTTCCTTAGTGCATGTAGCAGATCATAACAGTAAGTCCAGCCCAAAGAAAAAAAAAAAAAAAAAAAAATCTCTAAGGAAAGATTTTCTGTTTCATCATGGTCTCGGTTCAGGATTTGGTTCAACGCCTGCAGGGACTTTCTCTGGAGGTGGCTGAGATAAAGCAACACGTGAGTAGTTGTTCTGGAGCACATTTCGTGGAGCCAAAGGTACGTTTGCCTGATTTATTTTTTGGTGAACAACAAGATTTTTTTTCTTTTAAAAATGCGTGCTTGTTGTATTTCCGTTTGAGACCCAGATCCTCTGGTGATGAATCACAGCGCATAGGGTTCATAATGTCACTTTTGCGCAAAGAACCTCAGGACTGGGCCTTTTCTCTGCAGCCTAGTGATCCATGCTTTAGATCAGTGGATAGTTTTTTTTCTGCTTTGGGGTTATTGTATGACGATCCGGATTGTGTTTCATCAGCTGAGACAGAATTGAGACGTTTGAGACAGGGATCAGGTAATGTGGAAAAATATTGTACTCACTTCCGAAGGTGGTCCACTCAGGTGTAAGGTTCTATGTATATATTCCTGAAACTCAGTTTGTTCGTCAGCCATTTTACTTTCTGTCTTGCTGCAGCTATCTTGCCCTCAGTCAAAATGGAGTTTCCAGCTTGCATGTTCCCGCCCTGATTCTCTCCTTTGCTTCTTAAGCAGCCACAGCTGAGCAATCAGTGCTTCAGAATCTAGCCTGCAGTGAACCTGTGACTTGACTCCTGTAAGCCTTGGACCTTGTACTCCAGCTATTCCTACTGAGGAACTCTGAAGCACTTGTGGACTCTGAACCCTGCTCTTTGAAAGACCCACGTTTGCATGGACTTACGGTAACAGAGAAGAAGATCCTGAATCTGTATTGGAGAGTGATTGCTGAGCTTGGATTACTCTGGCCTGCTGTGTCTCCTGTTTCTGTGTCTGCAAACTGTGTGACTATTTCTGCCAACTTGTATGAAGTAATACAGGACTTTTCTATATCAAACCTGTGACTCCTGTGTTTTCATCGCACCCAAGCACAAGACGCTATATGAACTGTACTACATACATTACAAGATTCTGAAGCCAAAACGTTAGTGTCTGCTGGGTCTGGAAGGCTGTGTCTGCTGTACTGTGGATATCAGACGTACGGTTGTACTTTCTGTGATGACAGTGGTTGTGACTTCTCACAACCATTCCAGGTGAGCAATTCCCTTAAGTTTTTTCTTTTTGCAGTGTTACCACAGGTAAACACTATTGTTTTTTTTTTTTCCTTTCTTTTCTCTTTTTTGTCTGCTGTAACTCTGGATATCAGATGTCTGGTTGAAACTTTCTGTGATGATAGTGGTTGTGACTCCTCACAACCATTTCAGGTGAGCAGTTCCCTTAATTTTTTTTTCTCTCTGCAGTGTTGCCACAGGTGAACACTATTGTTTTTTTTCTCTCCTCTTCTTCCAGTAATCCTGTCTTAAAAGATCTGGAAAATGGAGGCCCGCATAAAGGAACTTTGCGGAGTGACTGATAATATCCTTGCAGATTTGCAGAATATAAAGACCCGTTTTACAAATCTACAGGACCTCAATAATCACAATTTGCAAGTGGTTGGACAGACTACCCAGGATTTGCGAGCCAGGATTGAGGTTCTAGAGGGGCGAGTCCAGGCTCCTGCCGTAGCCCCGAGTGCTGGGTTTCCCAAGTTGCCCCCTTTTCGTTTTGGCGGTGAACTTGAGAAATTCAGGGGATTTATTAATCAATGCAATCTTTTTTTTTCTGCACATGCTTCACAATTTCCCACTGAACGATCTAAGGTGCTTACTATAATTATGTTGCTTACCAACAAGGCTTTAATGTGGGCAAACCCTCTGATTGAGACTGAGGATGATTGTTTGAATCACCTTGATGATTTTATTTCAGCCATGGGGCAGGTGTTTGATGACCCCAATCGAGGTGCAACAGCTGAAGCAGCCATGTTAGCTTTGCGCCAAGGTAAGCACTCGGTAGCTGAATATGCCTTGGATTTCAGGAGATGGGCCCTTGATACCACCTGGGACAGTTCCGCCAAAAAATCTATTTTCGAAAGGGGTTATCTCCACTGATTAAGGATGAACTTGCTCGTGCCGACCCTCCCACTGCGTTAGGTGACTTTATTAACTACTGCATCCGTATTGATACTCGTCTGACTGAACGCAGGCAAGAGAGATGGTTCGAAAGCAATCGTACTAACCTTTTCCTACCTTCCTCTCCAGCTAAGGAACCTTTGAGTAGGATTACACGGGAACCTGAACCTGAACCCATGCAGGTAGACTCTTTACTAGAGTTGAGCGATACTTTCCGATATCCTAAAGTATCGGAATCGGAATGGTATCGCCGATATCACTAAAATATCGGCGATACCCGATATCGATACCGGAAGTCCCATGTAAGTCTATGGGAACAAAATATCGAAATTAAAAAAAACCCATTCTTGCCTTGTTGGTTAATTGTACATGAAGGAAAACAACAAAGAGTAATGTAGAATGTATTGTGGAAGGTTGAGGAGACATTAAAGGCATAGATGTTTAACCCAATCAAATGGAATAGCATAAATATTTTTTTTTTTAAAGATGTTCGGATTGACGAAGAAATTGACAATGTTAACGTTTTTTATATTTTGGCAAATATGTATATTACACAACTTCCATGCTCTTCATCTTCACCTTTTTAACTTTTCACACACTTTCTCCTTCATAATCTTCTGCAGCATCATCTTTTTCATCAAATTATTTTTCATCTTCACCTTCTTTATCTTCTTCTTAAACTTCTTGCTATTCATCTTTGTTAACATTACTCATATTCTTCTTATTAAACTATTATTCTTATTCATATTCTGCTTCATCTTCTTCATCATATTCTTATTTGTGACAGAGAATCCTGTACTTGTAATCTGTCAAAGTATGAATTTTTCATCCTTCCGTTCTTGCTGTCACAAAAGATTTAAATTACAACAGTATTTGTCCGTGTTCAGTTTAGCCTGCAGCAGCAGGCATTTTCCAGGGGCACCACGAGGAGGAACGGACTCACCCCCATACACTGCTTAGTCTTCTTCTGCTTAGAATTTAGAGCATATATTTTGCTCTTCATTTTGGTCTTATACTTCATGTTCTTCTGCTTTTAGATCTTCTGCTTATTGTTCTTGTGTCTCTTGTTCCGTATCTTGTATTTGTAGCACAATCTTGTACCAGCTGATGTTACTGGGACACGGTTACTAAGCAGGAGGTACCTGTGCTCCAAAGCACTACCAAGGACCAGCAGACGTTGCTGGAACTCGGATACCGAGATGGAGGCACCTAGGCCAAAGGCACTGCGGAGAACCAGCTGACGGTACTGGAACCCGGAGGGGCAGCAGAAGGAAAAGAGCCAATGGCACAACCGAGGACCAGCTGACGTTACTGGGACACGGTTACTAAGCAGGAGGTACCTGTGCTCCAAAGCACTACCAAGGACCAGCAGACGTTGCTGGAACTCGGATACCAAGATGGAGGCACCTAGGCCAAAGGCACTGCGGAGAACCAGCTGACGGTACTGGAACCCGGAGGGGCAGCAGAAGGAAAAGAGCCAATGGCACAACCGAGGACCAGCTGACGTTACTGGGACACGGTTACTAAGCAGGAGGTACCTGTGCTCCAAAGCACTACCAAGGACCAGCAGACGTTGCTGGAACTCGGATACCGAGATGGAGGCACCTAGGCCAAAGGCACTGCGGAGAACCAGCTGACGGTACTGGAACCCGGAGGGGCAGCAGAAGGAAAAGAGCCAATGGCACAACCGAGGACCAGCTGACGTTACTGGGACACGGTTACTAAGCAGGAGGTACCTGTGCTCCAAAGCACTACCAAGGACCAGCAGACGTTGCTGGAACTCGGATACCAAGATGGAGGCACCTAGGCCAAAGGCACTGCGGAGAACCAGCTGACGGTACTGGAACCCGGAGGGGCAGCAGAAGGAAAAGAGCCAATGGCACAACCGAGGACCAGCTGACGTTACTGGGACACGGTTACTAAGCAGGAGGTACCTGTGCTCCAAAGCACTACCAAGGACCAGCAGACGTTGCTGGAACTCGGATACCAAGATGGAGGCACCTAGGCCAAAGGCACTGCGGAGAACCAGCTGACGGTACTGGAACCCGGAGGGGCAGCAGAAGGAAAAGAGCCAATGGCACAACCGAGGACCAGCTGACGTTACTGGGACACGGTTACTAAGCAGGAGGTACCTGTGCTCCAAAGCACTACCAAGGACCAGCAGACGTTGCTGGAACTCGGATACCAAGATGGAGGCACCTAGGCCAAAGGCACTGCGGAGAACCAGCTGACGGTACTGGAACCCGGAGGGGCAGCAGAAGGAAAAGAGCCAATGGCACAACCGAGGACCAGCTGACGTTACTGGGACACGGTTACTAAGCAGGAGGTACCTGTGCTCCAAAGCACTACCAAGGACCAGCAGACGTTGCTGGAACTCGGATACCAAGATGGAGGCACCTAGGCCAAAGGCACTGCGGAGAACCAGCTGACGGTACTGGAACCGGAGGGGCAGCAGAAGGAAAAGAGCCAATGGCACAACCGAGGACCAGCTGACGTTACTGGGACACGGTTACTAAGCAGGAGGTACCTGTGCTCCAAAGCACTACCAAGGACCAGCAGACGTTGCTGGAACTCGGATACCGAGATGGAGGCACCTAGGCCAAAGGCACTGCGGAGAACCAGCTGACGGTACTGGAACCCGGAGGGGCAGCAGAAGGAAAAGAGCCAATGGCACAACCGAGGACCAGCTGACGTTACTGGGACACGGTTACTAAGCAGGAGGTACCTGTGCTCCAAAGCACTACCAAGGACCAGCAGACGTTGCTGGAACTCGGATACCAAGATGGAGGCACCTAGGCCAAAGGCACTGCGGAGAACCAGCTGACGGTACTGGAACCCGGAGGGGCAGCAGAAGGAAAAGAGCCAATGGCACAACCGAGGACCAGCTGACGTTACTGGGACACGGTTACTAAGCAGGAGGTACCTGTGCTCCAAAGCACTACCAAGGACCAGCAGACGTTGCTGGAACTCGGATACCAAGATGGAGGCACCTAGGCCAAAGGCACTGCGGAGAACCAGCTGACGGTACTGGAACCCGGAGGGGCAGCAGAAGGAAAAGAGCCAATGGCACAACCGAGGACCAGCTGACGTTACTGAACCCCAGTAACACAGGAGCAAGTGTTGACTGTGCTAACAGCACTTCCGAGCAACAACTGGCGGTGTTGGAGCCCAGGGTCAAGGAGGATGTTTAAATACTAGATAAAGTAATTTCCTTGTTACCTGTCAATTTTAAATGTCTATACTTCAAACAAGAGAAAGATAACCTTTACTACCATAAGATGATGATTTCATTTAAACTAATATCTAGATAAATAAAGAATTGACAAACATAAACACATACATTAACATGTTGAACAGCAATGCAAACCACAAAAAAATTAGTTAAGGAATCTGCTATACGGTTGTACATAAAAGCATACAAGTACATATCTGAATCCATTAATGATGGATAAGTAACAGTATGTACACCATTTTTATTGTATAGACAATGAATGTCTGACTTCAAAACATCATCAGCATTACAAGTTATCTGTGACATTACTAAAATGTTACATTTGCTGAATAATGTCACTAAACAGTTTATACAAAATTATACAATTTCCATCATGTAATACTCATAATATGTGGCAATAATCATGTTTATTAACAAACATAACCTTTAAAAAGTGCATAGTGCATAGTGAAAATTGCTATTTATGCCTGACTGTCGACTTGCAAGCATGACAACGGATAGATAAGGTATATATAGATGAGACTGCATAGCCACAGATGGTGAATGGCGATGTAATACTGTACCTCAATAAAGTGTGCGTCACTACTACATAATTTTTTTTATATAGCTTTATAAACAGGGTACGTGGATGTATGCTTGCGCCTTTGTTTTGACGCACAGACTGCCTTCCTGCTGAGACGCGTTGGGTAGTGAACAGTTGTGTGCAGTGTTCACTGTAGTCTGAGGTTTTCCTTTTTGGAGTGCAGATCACGCTCCAGTTAGTTCTTCAACCACTGCTGGTTGTAGTCTGCTGAGCGTGTGTCACTGGCACATCCTTGAAATTTTTCTCTAATTGTTGCTGCTCCACTCTATTACAAATAAATAAAATCTATTAGTGTGACGCGCTTCCATCCGTATACAATACATTGGTTGCAAACACTATAGAAGTACACAAAGGGGCCTTTCACACCTACTGAACAGTTGTGTGCAGTGTTCACTGCAGTCTCTGCGGAATAACCACACTTAGGCCTTATAACTTTTCAGACTTTCTTTATCAATCTACCAAGATGAAGAAGGCAGGGAGTAAGGCACGTGGTCGTGGAGTTTCTTCAGGGAGAGGACGTGGGGATTCTGTGGCTGCTGCGGCCCCCAGTGACACAGCATCCACCAGTTTTCCCCGGGCCGTGAGCGTTCCTTTATGCGCACTTTTGTAGGAGCTCGGAGTACCCCCCTGCTGCGGGAAGAACAAATTAAAGCCGTTGTTGTTTGGATCTCAGCCAATGCATCGACTTCAATTGCTTCCACCTCCTCTCAGGACCACAGCACTGTTGGGCAACCATCTGTCTCTTCACCGCCTGGCAAATTGCCCAGGCAGTCAGAGAGTTCTGTACAGGAGCCAGCTGAGTGTCTGCTTCTGTTCTCAGAATCTATTGGCTTGCAAACAGGGGCCCAGCCAAGCAGCATTCTGTAATGTGAAGAAGAGGGAGTATGCAGTGATGCGCAACAGCTGTGTCTCTCTGAATCTGAAGAGGCGGGTGAGACAGTGCCGATGGTCAGCACACCGCAGAACGCATCTGATGATGATGATGAGACCCAGGTGCCAGTTTCTGTTGAGCATGGTGCTGGCCAGACCACCCAACAGCAGGTGTTGGAAGAGGGTAGTGGAGATGATGAGGTCCAATACCCAACATGGCATGAAGAACAGGAAGGTGGTGGGAGCAGCTCAGAGGAATAATAATAATATTTATTTATATAGCGCCATCATATTCCGCAGCGCTTTACAGTTTAGCAGTTTCAGAACACAAGTCATAAGTAACAACGTTAACAATACAATAATTTAAGCTAAATAAGTCGCCCCTGCTCGTGACAGCTTACAATGTACAATGAGATGGGGGAGATACAAAGTATAGGTGTTTATATACAATGGTGCATTTACAATGATGTTCCAGCCATCTTAAGGGACTGAGGGATGGAGATAGTGAATGGGCTAGAGACACACACACACTTACACAGAATACATAGAATGACTTTGATTAGTGAATGTGATAGGCCGCTCTGAACAAATGTGTTTTGAGGGAGCGCCTGAAACCATGCAAATTGTGGATAGTCCTAATTTCTTGGGGTACAGCATTCCAGAGGATTGGCGTAGAGCAGGAGAAGTCTTGGAGTCGGGAGTGGGAGGTACGTATTAGTGCAGAGGTTAGTCGAAAGTCGTTTGCAGAGCGCAGCAGTCGGTTAGGCCGATAGATAGAAATGAGGGAGGAGATGTAGGAGGGGTGCTGCACTGTGGAGAGCTTTGTGGGTGAGAACCAGTACTTTGGTTGAAAGCTGGGAGAGGCCTAGAGAAATGGTTAGTGATAGAAGGAAGATAGAGGAAGACATTGCCCCAACGGTACAAACAGGAGGGAGAGTTAGGCTGCAGACTCGGTTGCCTGTAGCCTCCAGTTTGGCACCTGTTCGGAGCAGTTGTGTTCCAAAAGTCAAAACGTGCGCTCCCAGGACTTGCACTGCGTGGTCCTTTTTTCACACACTTGCACATGATATTTGCTATGTGAAATGCAAGCTGTGTAATCAAAAATTAAAAATAGCTAAAAGTGTCAGTCACCTCAATACCACAAATATGTGGAAACATGTGCGGACAAAGCACGTAGTTGAGTTACAAAGACACACTGGAGATGTAGGCCAACCTACAGCAGCACCTACATCTTCAGGTTGTGTTGAAGCCTCTTCATCGAGCTCACACACAGCTGGTTATGCTTCCTCACAGGATCGCCATGGAAGAACCTCGGCCACTGTTGTCCAGAGACAAACTGTTATTCCACACACAGCAGCAAGTTCCCTGTCATCCTCACACTCCCAGGCCACAAAACAGCCAGCGGTAGCACAGGCATGGGATAAAAGACGGCCATACTCCGCAAACCATGCACGAGCACAGGCTCTGAATGCTGGCATTGCAAAACTCCTGTCCCTTGAAATGCTGTGATTCAGGCTGGTGGAGACAGACAGTTTCCGTAACTGAATATCATTGTCAATCCCACAATACAATGTGCCAAGCCGATTTCATTTCAGCAGGCAAGCCGTCCCTGGTCTGCAAAAGCATGTTGAGGGAAAAATTAAACATGCGCTACTAAAAGCCCTCAGTAGCAAGGTCCACCTGACCACCGATGCGTGGACCAGTACCCATTGTTATGATCTGCTACAACCAGTAAGGAAAGAAGGGAATTCTGTCCCTACAATACAACTAAGCTGAATCCCTACGATGTAACGGGGAACCTGATCCTGCGACCAGACCCGCTAAAGTCCTCATCTAGTGTGAACGAAGACCTATAGTTGCGAGGGAGTAATCCCTACAAGATCTAGGGACTGGGAGAAAAGGTGGACACCTCCTAGTCCTAACATAAATTGTAGCATGGATAATTAAACAGAAAAATAAATACTTTGTGATCCTAACATCAAGCAAAACTCACAGATTAAGGCACCTAAGCACCCGGCTAGCTTAACAGTAGATAATACAATGAAGTCAAGCAAAGCCAGAAGGGCGGAGCCAGACTAAATAGGGAAAAAAGGTCATGTGACCAGCAAACTGAAACAAACCTAACAAGAGGGTTCTAACACCCATGGCCAGGGACAATACCTTTCCCTCACTGCCCATTGGGTCAATGTTGTGCAGCCGGGTACTGATCTTGCGAGTGGCGCTGTACGTGTTCTGCCAACTCCAAGGATTGCAGGAATCAAGTCTGTACACATTGATTCCTCCTCCTATTCCAGTTCCTCAGAATCATCGCTGCAGGAGCCGTCACGGTCTACCTCCACATGGACCCGTGAACGTTTACCTGTTGCGACCGATATGAGCACAGCCGTGTCCAAATGTCAACAGGCCATCCTGAAATTAATTTCCATGGGGAATCTTAGCCACACAGCGCAGGAGCTCTGTAATGCCATAAAGCAGGAGAGCGACGTGTGGTTTTTGGAAGAGAATCTACAGGCAGGCTTGGTAGTGTGTGACAATGGCCGAAATCTGGTGTCAGCTCTGGGCCTTGGCAACCTCACTCACATACCATGTCTGTCATATGTGCTCAACTTGGTCGTGCAGAGTTTTTTGAGGGACTATCCGGATCTTGATGCACTGCTGCACAAGGTCCGCCTAGAGTGCGCTCACTTGCGACGTTCCAGCATGGCCAGATCGCTGATTGCAGCTCTGCAACGCAGATTTCACCTTCATGAACATCGCATTATATGTGACGTACCCACCAGGTGGAATTCCTCGTTACATATGTTGGAGCGGTTGTGTGAGCAGCAGCCAACAGTAATGGAGTATCAGCTGCATCAGGCGCAGTCAACTCGCAATTTGCGGCGTTCACACTTCACCACTACTGAGTGGGCCTCTATAATAAGAATAATAATATTATTTATTTATATAGCGCCATAATATTCCGCAGTGCTTTACAGTTTAACAGTTTCAAAACACGAGTCATAAGTAACAACGTTAACAATACAATAATTAAAGCAAAATCAGCCGCCCCTGCTGGTGAAAGCTTACAATCTACAATGAGGTGTGGGAGATACAAAGTACAGGTGTTTATATACAATGGTGTTTTTTACAATGATGGTCCAGCCATTTAAGGAAGTGAGGGATGCATGGAGATAGTGAATGGGCTACACACACAGAATTACACATAGAATGACTTTGATTAGAGAATGTGATAGGCCACTGTGAACAAATGTGTTTTGAGGGAGCGCCTGAAACCATCCAAATTGCGGATAGTCCTAATTTCTTGGGGTAGAGCATTCCAGAGGATTGGCGCAGCGCGGGTGAAGTCTTGGAGTTGGGAGTGGGAGGTACGGATTAGTGCAGAGGTTAGTCGAAGGTCGTTTGCAGAGTGCAGCAGTCGGTTAGGCCGATAAATATAAATAAGGGAGGAGATGTAGGGGGGTGCTGCGCTGTGGAGAGCTATGTTGGTGAGAACCAGTAATTAGAATTGGATCCTATAATGAATGGGCAGCCACTGCCAGTGTAATGAGTGGCGAATAACTCTATGAAGGATATCTGCCACGTTTTGCGTGCGTTTGATGAGTCAACGCGGATGGCGAGTGCAGATGATGCACTAGTCAGCCTGACTGTCCCCCTTATCTGCCTGCTTCAAAAAACACTGCAAGCACTAAGGCATGAGGTTTTGGAAGAGGTGGAGGATGAGGAGTCACAAATTCCATCACCTTCTGGACAGTCAGCGCAACGTGGTTCTTCACAAAGGGCTGGAGGACTTTCAAAGTACCATGCTGTATCAACAATTGAACCTCCAGAGTCGCTGTCTATATTTTCATAACCATTACAAACTTTTAATGTATTTACAAAGCACATAATGTACATTTTTTGTCTATCCTTTTGTAATGCTATTGTGTTTCCATAAACTGATGTTACAGAATTATGATACAAAGTTTTTAAATTTTGAGTTTTAAATTTTGTAAATTTATATGTATTTGAAGGACTTTGTGAGGAGGATGAGGAGTCACAAATTCCATCACCTTCTGGACAGTCAGCGCAACGTGGTTCTTCACAAAGGGCTGGAGGACTTTCAAAGTACCATGCTGTATCAACAATTGAACCTCCAGAGTCGCTGTCTATATTTTCATAACCATTACAAACTTTTAATGTATTTACAAAGCACATAATGTACATTTTTTGTCTATCCTTTTGTAATGCTATTGTGTTTCCATAAACTGATGTTACAGAATTATGATACAAAGTTTTTAAATTTTGAGTTTTAAATTTTGTAAATTTATATGTATTTGAAGGACTTTGTGAGGAGGAGTCAATGGAGGAGGAAGACATCGCTCCAGAGGGAGGTAGACAATGCTCTAGTCAGTATGTAGACCAAGGGTGGGGTGATGCACAGCAGGCGGAGATGACGCCTCTTGCAGGGGACAACGTTTCTTGGCCAGTTGGGAGTCTGCAGCACATGGTTGATTTCATGCTGCAGTGGCTGAGAAACGACCGCCGCATCGAACACATTCACACCACGTCTGATTATTGGGTGTACACCCTCCTAGACCCTCGCTACCGGGACAACTTACAAAGCCTCATCACACCGTTGAACCGGGAGCGTAAAATGCGGAAGTACCAAGACACACTGGTGCAATCCATAATGTTCTCCATTCCAGCCAAGAGCACTGCTGCTGCTACTGATTTACAAAGCAGCTCTGTGCGTCGAGGCAGTGGAGACAGCTCTGCAACAAGAGGGAGCACAAGCAGCGCCTCTGCACAGGGCAAGACCAGTATGTTCCAAATGTGTCGAAGTTTTGTGGCAGCGCCACCAATGTCTACACCATCCGAGACGGCTCCAGTCAGCAGGAGGCAACATTTCCGTAAGATGGTTACAGACTACATGTCTTGCCCTCTCAGTGTACTCTCAGATGGCTCTTCCCCATTCAAGTTTTGTGTCTCTAAGCTGGATACATGGCCAGAGCTTAGCCAGTATGCATTGGAGGTGCTGGCTTGATCTGCTGGCAGTGTATTATCGGAGCGCGTCTTTACTGCTGCAGGTGGTGTACTAACAGACCGTTGCATGCGACTATCCTACGATAATGTACAACGGCTTACTTTTCTGAAAATGAACTAGGCATGGATCTCGCCTGAATTTGCCTGTCCGGTTTCAGATTAACTAACTGGTTGACAACGTTTTCCATGTCTCCTGTTATGTTCATCTTTCTACCACCTGAGCTATACTCCCTGGGCTACAACACTGCCAGTTGCTGCTCAGAAGTGTCGTGTCCACAGACCAATACACAAGCTATAGTAATAGTGGGGTTCAGTAACGCCTGCTGTTCCCCTGCTGTGTGTCCGGCAAAAATTACTGCTACCTAGCTACACATGTTTAAAAAAACATGACATGTTAAAGTGGCTAGTGCTACACATAGATATCAGGCTACACCCTTATTTCTAAGCTGTAAACAAGTGAAACGTCAAATTTAAAACCATTCAATGATTAGTGTTGGTAACAAATCTGTAACTAAATAATTGTGACATATTATGGCAGATATCCACATGTCTAACACAAAAGCATACTTATGCTATAGGGTACTGATGGTGAACCTTCTCACTCCATAACTTTGACCAATCCAACTCACATCATGCCTCAAATGCTGCAATGTTGGAAGTGCATAATGTGGGTTGAACTTTGACAACAGCTGCAGTGCGAAGGTTATCCTTCTGTGTTCTTGGCTTTTAAATAAAAGCATACAAGTAAATATAATAATACATTGTTGATTAAGGGACATGATGTACACCTGTAATATTGTGCAAACAATGGATGTAGGACTATTCCTCTTCAACATTACTTATATTTGTGTCATTTGAAAAAATACATATTTTAGTTAAAAATTAAAAACCCATGTTCAGTAGCTGTGAAAGGCCCGTTTGTGTACTTCTATATTGTTTGCAACCAATGTATTGTATACGGATGGAAGCGCGTCACACTAATAGATTAGATTTATTTTAAATGGAATGTAGCAGAACCAATTGGAGATAAATGAAAAGGATGAGCCACTGAGACACGCTCAGCAGAGTACAAGCAGCAGTGCTTGAACATGTAACTGGAGCGTGATCTGCACTAAAAAAAGTAAAAAACACAGACTGAAGTGAACACTGAAACACAACTGTCCACAATCTGTGAAAAGCTCCTTTCTGTACTTCTATAGTGTTTGCAACCAATGTATTGTATACGGATGGAAGCGCGTCACACTAATACTATTAGGATGAGCCACTGAGACACGCTCAGCAGAGTACAAGCAGCAGTGCTTGAACATGTAACTGGAGCGTGATCTGCACTAAAAAAAGTAAAAAACACAGACTGAAGTGAACACTGAAACACAACTGTCCACAATCTGTGAAAAGCTCCTTTCTGTACTTCTATAGTGTTTGCAACCAATGTATTGTATACGGATGGAAGCGCGTCACACTAATACTATTAGGATGAGCCACTGAGACACGCTCAGCAGAGTACAAGCAGCAGTGCTTGAACATGTAACTGGAGCGTGATCTGCACTAAAAAAAGTAAAAAACACAGACTGAAGTGAACACTGAAACACAACTGTCCACAATCTGTGAAAAGCTCCTTTCTGTACTTCTATAGTGTTTGCAACCAATGTATTGTATACGGATGGAAGCGCGTCACACTAATACTATTAGGATGAGCCACTGAGACACGCTCAGCAGAGTACAAGCAGCAGTGCTTGAACATGTAACTGGAGCGTGATCTGCACTCAAAAAAGTAAAAAACACAGACTGAAGTGAACACTGAAACACAACTGTCCACAATCTGTGAAAAGCTCCTTTCTGTACTTCTATAGTGTTTGCAACCAATGTATTGTATACGGATGGAAGCGCGTCACACTAATACTATTAGGATGAGCCACTGAGACACGCTCAGCAGAGTACAAGCAGCAGTGCTTGAACAAGTAACTGGAGCGTGATCTGCACTCAAAAAAGTAAAAAACACAGACTGAAGTGAACACTGAAACACAACTGTCCACAATCTGTGAAAAGCTCCTTTCTGTACTTCTATAGTGTTTGCAACCAATGTATTGTATACGGATGGAAGCGCGTCACACTAATAGTATTAGTGTGACGCGCTTCCATCCGTATACAATACATTGGTTGCAAACACTATAGAAGTACAGAAAGGAGCTTTTCACAGATTGTGGACAGTTGTGTTTCAGTGTTCACTTCAGTCTGTGTTTTTTACTTTTTTGAGTGCAGATCACGCTCCAGTTACTTGTTCAAGCACTGCTGCTTGTACTCTGCTGAGCGTGTCTCAGTGGCTCATCCTTTTCATTTATCTCCAATTGGTTCTGCTACATTCCATTTAAAATAAATCTAATCTATTAGTCTAATAGATTACATTTATTTTAAATGGAATGTAGCAGAACCAATTGGAGATAAATGAAAAGGATGAGCACTGAGACACGCTCAGCAGAGTACAAGCAGCAGTGCTTGAACATGTAACTGGAGCGTGATCTGCACTAAAAAAAGTAAAAAAACACAGACTGAAGTGAACACTGAAACACAACTGTCCACAATCTGTGAAAAGCTCCTTTGTGTAGTTCTATAGTGTTTGCAACCAATGTATTGTATACGGATGGAAGCACGTCACACTAATAGATTTGATTTTTTTTTGTAATATAATGGAGCTGCACCAATTCCACAAAATAAAAAAAAAAAAAAAAAAAAAAAGAGTCAGTGACACGTGCAGATGCCTACAAACAGCGGTGGATGCAGAGCAAACTGCAGCGTCACCTGCACTGTCACACACACACCTTGCACAGAGCTGTTAAAACAACACTGGCAAAATGAAGCTTTACACAGCGGTTGGTAAACTAGCCTGCCTCAAGCACAGTAGTACACAAAATCGCAATATCTAACTGTCCCTCAGAGTGAGCAGAGTAGCGTTCTGTCCCTTACTGAGTTCACAGCACAGTGACGCTAAAATGGCGGCGGCGCCTTTTATAGTGCATTCTGACATCATTTCAGCAGCCAATCACAGCCATGCCATTAGTTAAGATGACCGCAGCATTACAGGATGTGCCCACACTTCGTAGGATTCCTCATTGGCTGACTAAAATCACATTGCCTCTCAAAGAATTATGGGAACTTCCGATTCCGGTATACGATATGGAAAAAGTATCGGAATTAAGTATCGGAATTCCGATAACGCGAATATCGGCCGATACCCGATACTTGCGGTATCGGAATGCTCAACACTACTCTTTACAACGACGGGTTAGTGATGCACGCAAGGAACATCGTTTTAAGGAGAATCTATGTTTCTATTGTGGTAAGTCAGGGCACTTCATTATAAACTGCCCCAGCCGTTCTCGTAAGACTACTGCAGCACTCATTCATTGTGAGTGTTGCGAGAGGGGATCTGTCAGGTCCGAGCCTCAGGCTCCAGAGAGATCTGCAGCAACAGATCTTGATTTCTCGGACTTAAACTCCGTTACCTCTGAGGACGTTGACTGTGTAAAAGCTGCCATTTTTCAAGTTTCCTCAGCGGTGTCCCAGCTGAGTTGTAAGAAAAACAATTCTCATTGCTTTCTTTCCATCAAACTCTGGGTTGACTCAGCTTGGGTGTCTAGCTCTGCTATGATCGACTCAGGGGCAAGTGGAAATTTTATGGATGTCTCCTTTGCTCTGAAACAGGGAATACGTTCAGTGAAGAAGGCTACTCCAGTACAGATGGAAACTGTGGATGGCTCCCTGCTGACCTCTGGACCAGTGGATCAGGAAACAGAGCCTTTGAGGGTTCTTATGGGTAAAGATCATCAAGAGAAACTGTCCTTTATGCTTATCTCTTCTCCCCACTTTCCCATTATTCTAGGGCTACCATGGCTGCAGGCTCAGAATCCTACCATTAACTGGGAGACCAAGGAATTACACTTTCCAGAGAAACAGATGAGTCCAAAAGTTTCAGCTTGCTCTGTTCCTAAAGGAATCATGTCAGCCCCTGAACTACCAGCTGTATACCAGGACTATGTGGATTTATGTGACAAGAAGAACGCTGACCAGCTTCCTCCTCACCGTCCATATGATTGTCCAATTGAATTATTGCCTGGAGCAGAGATACCTTTTGGTAAGATCTACCCCTGGCGGGGCCTGAGCTAAAGGCTTTAAAGGATTACATAGATGAAAATCTAGCCAAGGGCTTCATACGCCCCTCTTCATCTCCTGCAGGTGCACCCATCTTCTTTGTAAAGAAGAAAGATGGATCTCTGAGACCATGCGTAGACTATAGGGAACTCAATAAGGTTACTATTAGAAACCGTTATCCATTGCCTTTAATCCCGGAGTTATTGGAGAGAGTGCGACATGCCAAACTTTTTTCTAAACTAGATCTTCGTGGGGCCTATAACTTAGTCCGTATTAGACCTGGGGATGAATGGAAGACTGCATTCAGGTCACGCTATGGACACTTTGAATATCTAGTTATGCCTTTTGGTCTGAGTACCGCCCCAGCCACTTTCCAACACTTGGTGAATGACATCTTCAGGGATCTCCTAGATACATTCGTGGTAATTTATTTGGATGATATTCTAATTTTTTCTAACTCCACAGAGGAACATCATGGACATGTGAGAATGGTCTTGGAACGTCTAAGACAAAATCATCTTTACATCAAACTTGAAAAGTGTGAATTCCATAGGACCGAAATTCAATTTCTGGGGTATGTACTGTCTACACAAGGAATTAGTATGGATGGAAGCAAAACCCAAGCCATCAAGGATTGGCCAAGTCCTAGAAATGTGAAGGAGGTACAGCGCTTCATCGGGTTTGCCAACTTCTATAGACGTTTCATTAGAAATTTCTCTGAGGTAGTGTCACCTATCACTCAACTTACCCAGAAAGAGTCTAGGTTTTCCTGGACTCCCCAAGCCCAGGAAGCATTTTCCCGTCTAAAAGATAAATTTACCACTGCACCTATCCTAGTACATCCCAACCCCGAGCTTGCCTTCATAATAGAGGTGGATGCTTCAGACTGTGCCGTTGGAGCTATACTCTCTCAGAGAACAGGTGAGAAGAATGTCTTGCATCCCTGTGCCTTCTTTTCCCAGCAGTTGTCTTCGGCTGAGAGGAACTACGATGTGGGCAATAGAGAGTTGTTGGCCATTATTGCCGCCTTCAAAGAATGGAGACACCTTCTTCAGGGAGCTGCACAGCAAATAGTCGTCCTGACAGACCATCGTAACCTTGAGTTTATCAGGTCGGCTAAGTGCCTGACTCCTCGCCAGGCTCGCTGGAATCTTTTCTTAAACCAATTTAATTTTATCATCTCTTATAGACCAGGATCGCGCAATGGAAAGGCTGATGCACTCTCTAGGATTTACTCAGCAGAGACACGTCCAATTACTCCTCCTAAGACTATTCTTCCTGACTCTAGATTCCTAGGAGTAATTCATAATCAAGACCTACTTAAGGACATCAAGGAAGCATACCATGCGGATTCCTTTTTGGCACAACCCCCAAGGGACGTAAGTCTTGTCTTTAAGAATGGTGTGTGGATTCAGGGACAACTCCTGTATATTCCTGAAACAGTCAGATTAAGAGTATTGCAACTCATTCACGATTCCAAGATAGCTGGGCATAGAGGAATTCTAAAGACACAGGAATTTCTTTCTCGTTTCTTTTGGTGGCCCACTTGCAGGAAGGATGTTTTGAATTATGTCACTTCATGTGAGGTCTGTGCAAGATGCAAAACACCTCGCTCCTCACCAACTGGTCTGTTACAGCCTCTTCCCACCCCGTCCCACCCGTGGGGATCCATTTCTATGGACTTCATTGTGGAGTTACCAACCTCTCAGGGGAAGAACACCATTCTAGTGGTGGTTGACCGTCTAACAAAGGCAGCTCATTTTATCCCTTGTGTCGGCTTACCCACTGCAAAACAGACATCAGATTTGATGATTAAAGATGTGTTTCGCTTACATGGAGTACCGGATGAGGTTATTTCGGATCGAGGGGTGCAATTCACTTCTAGGTTTTGGCAAAATTTCTGTGCAGCATTGGACATTAAAGTAAACCTTTCTTCTGCTTTTCATCCCCAGACTAATGGACAGACCGAACGAACCAATCAAACCCTGGAGCAGTATCTCCGCTGCTTTATCTGCCACCTACAGGATGATTGGGTGGATCTACTTCCATTAGCTGAGTTCTCGTATAACAACTCTCAGAGTGCCTCCACTAAACAGTCTCCTTTTTACTCTAATCTAGGTTATCATCCTAACATTCTACCACGATTTCCCATAGAAAAGCCTTTACCAGCAGTGGCTGAAAGAATCACGTCTTTACAGAAGAATATGGATCTTCTAAAGGAAAATCTGGAATCGGCTCAAGAAAGGTACAAGAAAGCAGCAGATAAATTTCGTAAACCTGCACCAGCTTTTAAGGTAGGAGACTTGGTCTGGCTGTCAACCAGAAATCTTAAGTTAAGGATTCCATCGTCTAAGTTGGGACATTAGTACATTGGACCCTATAAAATCAGTAAAATTATAAGTGCCGTTGCTTGTCGTCTTCAACTGCCCAGAACTATGAGAATCCACCCTGTCTTTCATGTATCCCTACTAAAGGCTGCGACACCCAATACGTTTCCTGGACGTTCCTCTCCTTGCCCTGACCCAGTGCTAGTCGATGGTCAGGAAGAATTTGTGGTGGAAAGGATTTTAGATTCCAGGTTGTATAGAAATCAGTTACAATATCTGATTAAATGGCAGGGCTACCCAGTGGAGGACAACTCATGGGAACCGGTCAATAACGTTAATGCTCCTCGCTTGCTCCGTCAGTTTCATCAGAGGTACCCACACAAGCCTGGTCTGAGGTCATCCGGAGGTTGTCCTTAAGGGGGGAGTAATGTAAGGTTCTATGTATATGTTCCTGAAACTCAGTTTGTTCGTCAGCCATTTTACTTTCTGTCTTGCTGCAGCTATCTTGTCCTCAGTCAAAATGGAGTTTCCAGCTTGCATGTTCCCGCCCTGATTCTCTCCTTTGCTTCTTAAGCAGCCACAGCTGAGCAATCAGTGCTTCAGAATCTAGCCTGCAGTGAACCTGTGACTTGACTCCTGTAAGCCTTGGACCTTGTACTCCAGCTATTCCTACTGAGGAACTCTGAAGCACTTGTGGACTCTGAACCCTGCTCTTTGAAAGACCCACGTTTGCATGGACTTACGGTAACAGAGAAGAAGATCCTGAATCTGTATTGGAGAGTGATTGCTGAGCTTGGATTACTCTGGCCTGCTGTGTCTCCTGTTTCTGTGTCTGCAAACTGTGTGACTATTTCTGCCAACTTGTATGAAGTAATACAGGACTTTTCTATATCAAACCTGTGACTCCTGTGTTTTCATCGCACCCAAGCACAAGACGCTATATGAACTGTACTACATACATTACATCAGGTGGGCTGGAATGATTCAGCTTTGAAAAGTTTATTTCTTGCAGGGTTAAGTGAGAGGGTTAAAGATTTGCTGATTGCTTATCCCATACCTGGTAACTTGCAAGAGGCTATGCAATTAGCCATACGGGTGGATAGGAGACTGCGTGCAAGGGTTAATGAGAGTAAATCTGCCTTGTCAGCTCCAAGTTTGGAGAAGGAATGTACTGACATTGCAGAGCCGATGGAAATTGGAGCAATGGCACCTCACTCTCGAGAAAAAGAACGCAGATTTGCTAAGGGCTTGTGTTTCTATTGTGGCAAATCTGAGCATTTTATTAAGAACTGTGCGCTTCGAACGAATAAAGAGAGAAAAAAAAATGAGGTCAGTGTCGCCCGCATAGCTTGTTTAAACAATAAAGGTGTCTTTCTTTCTGCTACCACTGCTGTTGAGGAGGAATTAATGGAGTTTCGGGTATTTGTGGATTGTGGTTCAACTTTCAATGTGATTGATGGGAAATTTTTGGAAAAACTAAAATTAAAACCCAAACTTCTGTCTTCCCCTATAAATGTGGTGTCTGTGGATGGTTCTCACTTGAAAAATGTTACTCACCATATCTGTGAATTTCCTCTTACTATTAATGGTGTTCATCAAGAGAATTTGGATTTGGTAGTTTTGAATAATTTGCCCTCACCGGTGATTTTGGGGTTACCCTGGTTAAAATTGCACAATCCGGTACTGGATTGGTCTACCAATGAAATTAAGTCCTGGAGTCCCAATTGTTATGACAAGTGTTGTAACGGGCGTATTGCTGCTGTAGTTAAGGGGGAGTTACCTGTACCTATTCAGGATTTTTGGAAAGTTTTTCTGATAAGGAATCGCAGGTATTGCCTCCTCATAGAGATTATGATTGTGCAATTGAATTTGTCCTGGAGCGACTCTTCCTAAAAGTCGTTTATTTAATTTGACTATTCCTGAGAGAAAGGCTTTGGAGGAATACATACAGACAAGCTTGGCCGCCGGTCACATTAGGCCTTCCAAATCTCCTGTGGCGGTTGGATTTTTTTTTGTTAAAAAAAAGGACGGCGGTTTACGGCCTTGTCTAGACTTTCGTGAGATTAATAAGATTACTGTACGCAATCCTTACCCACTGCCATTGATTCCTGATTTGTTTAATCAGTTAGTGGGGGCCAAGTGGTTCTCGAAAATTGATATTCGAGGGGCATACAATTTGTTGCGCATGAAGGAGGGGGATGAATGGAAGACTTTAACACTCCACTGGGTCATTTTGAGAATCTGGTTATGCCCTTTGGACTTTCCAGTACTCCGGCATTTTTTCAGAATCTTATTAATGACATCCTTAGACCTTTGATCGGCAGAAATGTGGTTGTGTATTTGGATGACATTTTGATTTATTCATCAGATTTGGAGTCTCATTGGAGGAGTGTGCGTGAAGTATTACAGTTACTGAGTGATAATTCACTTTTTGCCAAACTAGAAAAATGTGAGTTCGCTGTACAGAGACTTAGTTTTTTGGGCTACATTGTCTCCAGTGAAGGTTTTGAGATGGACCCAGTGAAAGTGCAAGCTGTGCAGGATTGGCCTAGACCTATTGGTGTGAAATCAATACAGAGGTTTTTGGGGTTCGCCAATTATTATAGAAAATTCATAAAAAATTTTCTGTGATTGCCAAACCTCTGACCGATCTCACCAGGAAAGGTGCTGATGCGGTTCAGTGGACTACTGAGGCCATTGAGGCTTTTGTGTTGCTAAAGGAGAGGTTCAGTTCTGCTCCCATCCTTACGCAGCCTGATGTGACTAAACCATTTTTGGTTGAGGTTGATGCTTCTTCTGTGGGGGTCGGCGCGATGTTGTCTCAGGCAAAGACGGATGGAGTACATCCCTGTGCTTTTTTTTGGAAGAAATTTTCTGAGTCTGAACTAAATTATGATATCGGTAATCGGGAATTGTTGGCAATTAAACTCGCATTTGAACACTGGCGTCATTTTTTGGAGGGAGCGGAATTTCCGTTCAAGTTTTCACCGATCATAAAAATCTGATCTACCTTGATGCTGCCAAACACTTGAATGCCCGTCAGGCTAGGTGGGCACTGTTTTTCTCACGGTTTAATTTTACCGTTACTTACATCCCAGGTACTAAAAATGTTAAAGCTGATGCTTTGTCTCGCAGCTTTTCTCCTATGGTGGGTACTGAGGAGGAGGAGGAAAACATCTTGCAAGAGGGGGTTGTTATTGCTGTTTTGGACTCCGTGTTGGAAGATGAGATTCTTAAAGCACAGGAGAATGCCCCATCTAACACGCCTCATGGGAGGTTGTTTGTGCCTGGTACTCTGAGGAGAGATTTGTTTGTTGAATGTCATGACTCTCGGTTGGCAGGTCATCCTGGAGTCTCTGAGACCAAGACACTTGTGGGTCGCAGTTTTTGGTGGCCAGGATGGCAGAAGCAAGTCATTAAGTGGGTGCGTCAGTGCACTGTGTGTGCAAGATCTAAGTCTTCTCAAACTCCTGCTGCGGGGTTGCTTTGCCCTCTGGAGGTCCCTAGTGCACCTTGGACACATTTGGCTATGGAATTTATTACTGACCTTCCCCCTCTGAGGGTTTCACTGTCATCGGGGTGGTCGTGGACCGTTTTAGCAAGATGTGTCACTTGGTTCCTTTCATCAAACTGCCCTGCGCTAAGACTCTCGCTAAGACCTTTGTCAAGGAAATAGTCAGACTACATGGTGCTCCTACTGACATTGTTTCTGATAGGGGACCTCAGTTTGTGGCTCGTTTTTGGCGCGCCTTTTGTGACAGGTTGGGAGTTCATTTGTCGTTTTCATCCGGATATCATCCTGAGTCTAATGGCCAGACAGAAAGGAAAAACCAGTATGTTGAGCAGTTCTTGCGTTGTTTCGTGACTGATAATCAAGAGGGGTGGTCTGAGTTTCTGCCACTTGCTGAGTTTGCTCTTAACAACCATACATCCGCTTCTGCTGGTTGTTCGCCTTTTTTTTTTGTACTGGGAGACATCCGTCGTTTGGGTCATTTTCCAAGTTGGGATCGGCTGTACCGGAAGAGGAGAATTTTTCTGGTGTTTTGGAGAGAGTTTGGACTGATGTGCGTGGTAATCTTCAGGAGGCTAACAAAAGATCCAAAGTGTATTTTGATAGAAAACGACAAGAGGTTTTGTTTGCTATTGGTGACATGGTTTGGTTGTCCTCTAAGAATCTGCGCTTGAGGATTCCGTCTAAGAAATTGGGTCCCAAGTTTGTAGGGCCCTTTAAGGTGCTTCAGGTTATTAACCAATCTGCTGTTAAGTTGAAGCTTCCCACCTCCTGGAAGATTAATCCGGTGTTTCATGTTTCTCTCTTGAAAAAAGCTGAGGTCTCAGATGGAGACGTCTCGGCCACTGTTCCCCTGGTGGTGGAGGACGGGCAATATGAGATTTCCCGCATCCTAAATTCTAGACGGTATAGAGGGAGTTTACAGTACCTCGTCGCTTGGAAGGGTTATGGACCCGAGGATAACTCATGGGTGAGGGTGGATGATGTTTCTGCGTCTAGACTTGTCAGAGCATTTCACAAGAGGTTTCCGGATAAGCCTAAGTCCTAGGGGATTCGGAGGATCCTCTTAGAAGGGAGGGTACTGTTAGAACCCTCTTGTTAGGTTTTGTTTCTGTTTGCTGGTCACATGACCTTTTTTCCCTATTTAGTCTGGCTCAGCCCTTCTGCCTTTGCTGGACTTCATTGTATTACCTACTCTTAAGCTAGCCGGGTGCTTAGGTGCCTTACTCAGTCAGTTTTGCTTGATCTTAGGATCTCTTAGTATTTGTTTTCTGTTTTATATTCCCTGCTACACTTTCTGTTAGGAGGTGTCCACCTTTTCACCCAGTCCCTAGATCTTGTAGGGATTCCTCCCTCGCAACTATAGGTCTTCGTTCAGACTAGCTGAGGACTTTAGCAGGTCTGGTGGCAGGATCAGGTTCCCCGTTACATCGTAGGGATCCAGCTCAGTCCTATTGTAGGGACAGAATTCCCACCTTTCCTTAGTGCTTGTAGCAGATCATAACAGATGGGGCGTGAGAGGACCATGCATATCAGGATTGGTTGGGTGAGGGAACCATGCACATCAGGATTTGGGGTTGAAGGGACCATGAGCATCAGGATTGGGGGGTGAGAGGACTATGCACATCAGGATTGGGGGGTGAGGGGACCATGCACATCAGGGTTGGGGGGTGTGGGGGGTGAGGGGACCATGCACATCAGGATTGGGGGTGAGAGGACCATGCATATCCAGATTGGGGGGTGGAGGGACCATGCATATCAGGATTGGGGGGTATGGGGACCATGCACTTCAGGATTGGGGGGTGAGGGGACCATGCATATCAGGATTGGGTGTGAGGGGACCATGCACTTAAGGGTTGGGGGGTGAGAGGACCATGCACATCAGGATTGGGGGTGAGGGGACCATGCACATTAGGATTGGGGGGTGAGGGGACCATGTAAATCAGGATTGGGGGGTGAGGGGACCATGTACATCAGGATTGGGGGGGTGAGTGGACCATGCACATCAGGATTGGGAGGTGAGAGGACCATGCACATCAGGATTTGGGGGTGAGGGGACCATGCATTCCAAGGTAGGGGGGTGAGAGAACCATGCATACCAGGATAGAGGGGTGAGGGGTCCATACATATCAGGAAGAGGGTGAGGGGACCATGCATACGAGAATTGGGGGTGAGGGGACCATTCATACCAGAATTGGGGGGTGAGGGGACCATGCATTTAAGGAATGGACAGGAGGGGACCATGCATACCAGGATTGGGGTGTGAGGGGACCATGCATACCGGGATTGTGGGCTGAGGGAAACATAAATACCAGGATATGGATGAGCAGGTACCATGCATACCTAGATAGGGATGAGGGGGTACCATGCATACCAGGATAGGGGAGTGAGGGGACCATGCACATCAGGATTGGGGGGTGAGGGGACCATGCACATCAGGATTGGGGGGTGAGGGGACCATGCCCATCAGGAATGGGGGGGTGAGAGGACCATGCATATCAGGATTGGGGTGAGGGGACCATGCATATCAGGATTGGGGGGTGAGGGGACCATGCACATCAGAATTGGGGGTAAGGGGATCATGCACATCAGGATCGGTTGGTGAGGGGACCATGCCCATCAGGAATGGGGGGGAGAGGACCATGCATATCAGGATTGGGGTGAGGGGACCATGCATATCTGGATTGGGGGGTGACGGGACCATGCACATCAGGATTAGGGGGTGAGAGGACATTGCATATCAGGATTGGGGATGAGGGGATCATGCACATCAGGGTAAGGGGGTGAGGGGACCATCCACATCAGGGTTGGGGGGTGAGAGGATCATGCATATCAGGATTTGGAGGGTGAGGGCACCATGCATATCAGGATTTGGGGGTGGAGGGACCATGCACATCAGGATTGGAAGGTGAGGGGACCATGCACATCAGGATTGGGGGAGAGGGGAACCATGCACATCAGGGTTGGGGGGTGAGAGGACCATGCACATCAGGTTTAGGTGGTGAGGGGACCATGTACATCAGATTGGGGGTGAGGGGACCATGCACATCAGGGTTGGGGGGTGAGGGGACCATGCACATCAGGATTGGGGGGTGAGGGGACCATGCATATCAGGATTGGGTGTGAGGGCACCATGCACATAAGGGTTGGGGGTGAGAGGACCATGCACATCAGGATTGGGGGTGAGGGGACCATGCACATCAGGATTGGGGGGGTAAGGGGACCATGTAAATCAGGATTGGGGTGTGAGGGGACCATGTACATCAGGATTGGGGAGGGTGAGAGGACCATGCACATCAGGATTGGGAGGTGAGAGGACCATGCACATCAGGATTTGGGGTGAGGGGACCATGCATTCCAAGGTAGGGGGGTGAGAGAACCATGCATACCAGGATAGAGGGGTGAGGGGAACATACATATCAGGAAGAGGGTGAGGGGACCATGCATACGAGAATTGGGGGTGAGGGGACCATTCATACCAGAATTGGGGGGTGAGGGGACCATGCATTTAAGGAATGGGCGGGAGGGGACCATGCATACCAGGATTGGGGGGTGAGGGGACCATGTATACCGGGACTGTGGGCTGAGGGAAACCTAAATACCAGGATATGGATGAGCAGGTACCATTCATACCTAGATAGGGATGAGGGGGTACCATGCATACCAGGATAGGGGAGTGAGGGGACCATGCACATCAGGATTGGGGGGTGAGGGGACCATGCACATCAGGATTGGGGGGATGAGGGGATCATGCACATCAGGATCGGTGGGTGAGGGGACCATGCCCATCAGGTATGGGGGGGTGAGAGGACCATGCATATCAGGATTGGGGGGTGAGGGGACCATGCATATCAGGATTGGGGGGTGAGGGGATCATGCACATCAGGATTAGGGGGTGAGAGGACCATGCATATCAGGATTGGGGGATGAGGGGATAATGCACATTAGGGTTGGGGGGTGAGAGGATCATGCATAACAGGATTTGGAGGGTGAGGGCATCATGCATATCAGGATTGGGGGGTGAGGGGACCATGCACATCAGGATTGGGGGAGAGGGGACCATGCACATCAGGGTTGGGGGGTGAGAGGACCATGCACATCAGGATTGGGGTTGAGGGGACCATGCACATCAGGTTTGGGGGGTGAGAGGACCATGTACATCAGGATTGGTGGGTGAGGGGAAAATGCACATCAGAATTGGGGGGTGAGGGGACCATACACATCAGGGTTGTGGGTGTGGGGACCATGGACATCAGGATTGGGGGGTGAGGGAACGATGCATATCAAGATTGGGGGTTGAGGGGACCATGCACATCATGATTGGGGGGAGAGGGGACCATACACATCAGGGTTTGGGGGTGAGTGGACCATGCACATCAGGGTTGGGGGGTGAGGGGACCATGCATATCAGGATTGGGGGGCTGAGGGGACCATGCACATCAGGATTGGGGGGAGAGGGGACCATGCATATCAGGATTGGGGGTGAGGGGACCATGCATATCAGGATTGGGTGTTTAGCGGACCATGCACATCACGATTGGGGGGTGAGGGGACCATGCACATCAGGGTTTGGGGGTGAGATGATCATGCAAATCAGGATTCGGGGTGAGGGGACCATGCACATCAGGATTGGGGGTGAGGGGACCATGTACATCAGGATTGGGGGGGTGAGGGGACAATGCACATCAGGATTGGGTGGTGAGGGGACTATGCACATCAGGATTGGGAGGTGAGAGGACCATGCACATCAGGATTGTGGGAGAGGGGACCATGACATCAGGGTTGGGGGGTGAGAGGACCATGCACATTAGGATTGGGGGTGAGGGGACTATGCACATCAGGTTTGGGGGTGAGGGGACCATGCACATCAGGATTGGGGGGGGTGAGGGGACTATACACATCAGGATAGGGAGGTGAGAGGACCATGAACATCAGGATTGGGGGGTGAGGGGACCATGCACATCAGGATTCGGGGTGAGGGGACCATGCACATCAGGTTTAGGGGGTGAGGGGACAATGCACATCAAGGTTGGAGGGTGAGAGGTCTAAGCACATCAGGGTTGGGGGAGTGGGAGGACAATGCACATCAGGATTGGGGGGGTGAGGGGACCATGCGAATCAGGATTAGGGGAGTGAGGGGACCATGCACATCAGGGTTGGGGGTGAGAGGACCATGCATATCAGGATTGGGGGGCTGATGGGGCCATGCAAATCAGGATTAGGGGAGTGAGGGGACCATGCACATCAGGATTGGGGGGGTGAAGGGACCATGCACATCAGGATTGGGAGGTGAGAGGACCATGCACATCAGGATTGGGGGGTGAGGGGACCATGCATATCAGGATTGGGGGTGAGGGGACTATGCACATCAGGGTTCGGGGTGAGAGGACCATGCATATCAGGATTGGGGGGCTGATGGGACCATGCAAATCAGGATTAGTGGAGTGAGGGGACCATGCACTTCAGGATTGGGGGGGTGAAGGGACCATGCACATCAGGATTGGGAGGTGAGAGGACCATGCACATCAGGATTGGGGGGTGAGGGGACAATGCATTCCAAGGTAGGGTGGTTAAAGAACCATGCATGCCAGGATTGGGGGGTGAGGGGACCATGCACATCAGGATTCGGGGTGAGGGGACCATGCACATCAGGTTTAGGGGGTGAGGGGACAATGCACATCAAGGTTGGAGGGTGAGAGGTCTAAGCACATCAGGGTTGGGGGAGTGGGAGGACAATGCACATCAGGATTGGGGGGGTGAGGGGACCATGCGAATCAGGATTAGGGGAGTGAGGGGACCATGCACATCAGGGTTGGGGGTGAGAGGACCATGCATATCAGGATTGGGGGGCTGATGGGGCCATGCAAATCAGGATTAGGGGAGTGAGGGGACCATGCACATCAGGATTGGGGGGGTGAAGGGACCATGCACATCAGGATTGGGAGGTGAGAGGACCATGCACATCAGGATTGGGGGGTGAGGGGACCATGCATATCAGGATTGGGGGTGAGGGGACTATGCACATCAGGGTTCGGGGTGAGAGGACCATGCATATCAGGATTGGGGGCTGATGGGACCATGCAAATCAGGATTAGTGGAGTGAGGGGACCATGCACTTCAGGATTGGGGGGGTGAAGGGACCATGCACATCAGGATTGGGAGGTGAGAGGACCATGCACATCAGGATTGGGGGGTGAGGGGACAATGCATTCCAAGGTAGGGTGGTTAAAGAACCATGCATGCCAGGATAGGGGGGTGAGGGGACCATATATATCAAGAACAGGGTGAGGGGACCATGCATACCAGAATTGGGGGTAAGGGGACCTTTCATACCAGAATTGGGGGACCATGCATGTCGGGATTGTGGGCTGAAGGAAACATGAAAACCAGGAAATGGATGAGCAGGTACCATGCATACCTGGATAGGGATGAGGGGGTACCATGCATACCAGGATAGGGGAATGATGGGACCATGCACATAAGGATTGGGGAGGTGAGGGGACCATGCACATCAGGATTGGGGGGTGAGGGGATCATGTACATCAGGATCGGTTTGTGAGGGGACCATGCACATCAGGATTGGGGGGAGAGGGGACCATGCACATCAGGGATGGGGGGCGAGGGACCATGCACATCAGGATTGGGGGTGAGGGGACCATGTACATCAGGATTGGGGGGTGAGGGGACCATGCACATCAGGATTGGGGGGTGAGGGGATCATGAACATCAGAATTGGGGGGTGAGAGAATCATGCACACCAGGATTGGGGGTGAGGGGACCATGCACATCAGGATTGGGGGGTGAGGGGACCATGCACATCAGGGTTGTGAGTGAGGGGACCATTGACATCAGGATTGGGGGGTGAGGGGACCATTCATATCTGTATTGGGAGGTGAGGGGACCATGCACTCAGGATTGGGGGTTGAGGGAACTATGCACATCAGGGATGGGGGGTGAGTGGACCATGCACATCAGAGTTGGGGGTGAGAGGACATGCAAATCAGGATTGGGGGGCTGATGGGACCATGCATATCAGGATTGTGGGTGAGGGGACCATGCATATCAGAATTGGGGGGTGAGGGGACCATGCATATCAGGAATGGGGGTGAGGGGACCATGCACATCAGGATTGGGGAGATAGATGACCATGCACATCAGGAATGGGGGTGAGGGACCATGCAAATTAGGATTGGGGGTGAGGGGACCATGCACATCAGGATTGGGGGGTGAGGGGACCATGTACATCAGGATTGGAGGGTGAGGGGACAATGCACTTCAGGATTGGAGGGGTGAGGTGACTATGCACATCAGGATTGGGAGGTGAGAGGACATGAACATCAGGATTGGGGGTTAAGGGGACCATGCATATGAGGATTGGGGGGGTGAGGGGACCATGCACATCAGGAACGGGTGGTGAGGGGGGGGGACATGCATATCAGGATGGGGGGTGAGGCGACCATGCACATCAGGATTGGGGGGTGAGGGAACCATGCACATCAGGGTTGGGAAGTGAGAGGACCATGCATATCAGGATTGGGGGGTGGAGGGGACCATGCATTTCAGGATTGGGGGATGAGGGGACCTTGCACATCAGGATTGGGGGGCTGAGGGGACCATGCACATCAGATTGGGGGTAAGGGGAACATGCACATCAACATTGGGGGGTGAGAGGGACCATGCACATCAGAATTGGGGGTGAGGGGACCATGCACATCAACATTGGGGGGTGAAGGGACCATGCACATCAGGGTTGGGGGTGAGGGGACCATGCACATCATGGTTGGGGGTGAAGGGACCATGCACATCAGGGTTGGGGGGTGAAAGGACAATGCATATCAGGATTGGGGGGTGAGGGGACCATGCATACCAGGATTGGGGGTGTTGGGGATCATGCACATCAGAATTGGGGTGAGGGGACCATGCACATCAGGATTGAGGGGTGAGGGGACCATGCACATCAGGATTTGGGTGGTGAGGAGACAATACATACCAGGATTTGGGGGTGAGGGAACTGCATACCAGGATAGGGGGGTGAGAGAACCATGCATGCCAGTATAGGGGGGTGAGGGGACCATGCATACGGGATTGGGGGGTGAAGGAACCATGACACCAGGATATGGATGAGAGGACCATGCATGCTGATGGGATGAGGGGGTACCATGCATGCCAGGATAGGGGGGTGTGAGGGACCATGCACATCAGGATTGGGGGGGTGAGGGGCCATGCACATCAGGATTGGGGAGTGAGGGGACCATGCACATCAGGGTTGGGGGGTGAGGGGAGCATGCACATCAGGATTGGGGGTGAGAGGACCATGCACATCAGGATTGGGGGGGTGAGGGGACCATGCACATCAGGATTGGGGGGTAGGGGACCATGCACATCAGGATTGGGGGTGAAGGGACCATACACATCAGGATTGGGGGTTGAGGGGACCATGCTCATCAGGTTGGGGGGTGAGGGGACCATGCACATCAGGATTAGGGGTGAGGGACCATGCACATCAGGATTGTTGGGTGAGGTACCATTCAATAGCTTGGGGTGGTGAGGGGACATCATGCATATAAGGATTGGAGGTGAGGGGACCATGCATTACAAGATTGGGGGGTGAGGGGACCATGCATACCAGGAATGGGGGGTGATGGTACCATGCATACACAGGATTGGGGAGTGAGGGGATCATGCATATCAGAATTGAGGGTGAGGGGACATGGCACATCAGGATTGTGGGGTGTGGGGACCATGCACATCAGGATAGGGGGTGAGAGAACCATGCATACCAGGATAGGGGGGAGGGACCAGCATACTGGGGTTGTGGGTGAGGGAACCATGAATTCCAGGATATGGATGAGCAGGTACCATGCATACCAGGATAGGGGATGAGGGGACCATGCACATCAGGATTGAGGGGGGTGAGGGGACCAGGCACATCATTATAGGGGGTGAGTGGACCATGCACATCAGGGTTGGGAGGTGAGGGACCATGCATATCAGGATTGGGGGTGAGGGACCATGCACATCAGGATTGGGGGTGAGAGGACCATGCACATCAGGATTGGGGGGTGAGGGGACCATGCAACAGGATTGGGGGGTAAGGGGACCATGCACATCAGGATTGGGGGGTGAAGGGACCATACACATCAGGATTGGGGGTTGAGGGGACCATGCTCATCAGGGTTGGGGGGTGAGGGGACCATGCACATCAGGATTAGGGGTGAGAGGACCATGCACATCAGGATTGTCTGGTGAGAGTACCATTCATATTACGCTTGGGGTGGTGAGGGGATCATGCATATAAGGATTGGAGGTGAGGGGACCATGCATTCCAAGATTGGGGGGTGAGGGGACCATGCATACCAGGAATGGGGGGTGATGGTACCATGCATACCAGGATTGGGGAGTGAGGGGATCATGCATATCAGAATTGAGGGTGAGGGGACCATGCACATCAGGATTGTGGGGTGAGGGAACCATGCACATCAGGATAGGGGGTGAGAGAACCATGCATACCAGGATAGGGGGGACGGGACCACGCATACTGGGGTTGTGGGTGAGGGAACCATGAATTCCAGGATATGGATAAGCAGGTACCATGCATACCAGGATAGGGGGTGAGGGGACCATGCACATCAGGATTGAGGGGGGTGAGGGGACCATGCACATCAGTATCAGGGAGTGAGTGGACCATGCACATCAGGGATGGGAGGTGAGAGGACCATGCATATCAGGATTGGGGGTGAGGGACCATGCACATCAGAATTGGGGGGTGAGAGGACCATGCACATCATTGTTGGGGGGTGAGGTGACCATGCACATCATGGTTAGGGGGTGAGAGGACCATGCATATCCGGATTGGGGGGTGAGGGGACCATGCATACCAGGATTGGGGGTGAGGGGACCATGCACATCATGATTGGGTTGCGAGGGGACCATGCACATCAGGATTGGGGGTGAGGGGACCATGCACATCAGGGTTGGGGGTGTGATGATACTGCAAGCTCCATTTCTTGTGCTGTTCTAGAACTTTCCACATAGAACTACAACCCCCAGCATATTTGGCCAGTACAGAGCCGGACTGAAAATCAGTCCTCATCCTTGCTGCTGACAGCCCACAGCTTGAAATCCCCCCTCCCTCTCGCTCTGCAGTTCACTCCTTCCTGTTGCCCACCTCAGGAATTCCTTTGTCTCAAAACCCTGCAGGAAGGTCCCATACATATCATGAGAATTCATTCTTTTGATCATAACTCGCAGGGAGCTTATGTCAGAGACACTAAAGCTACAGTTTTGGAATCGTGCGTCCATCAGGCGTCGTTCCCGTGGTACTGGTGAACCCATAACTCCAACAGAACCCGAGAAATGGAATTCTCGGATGCACCATGAACTATCTCACCCAAGTTTGGGCTCATTTGAACCGTAATTTCAAAGTAAGATCACTTATAGGTCTGCCATTATTCTGCTAGGTTCCCAGGATGAGGTATGGTCCTTATGATCTTACAGAACTCAAAGCTAGAACTTCTAGCCCGGGGAGGTGGCCAGAAAACCATCCCCTTTTGTGAGGTCACCAGCCCACATGTATAAGTCTTGTAGCTAGGCCCCCCTGGTCATTCCAGGCTGTGATGACGTGACTAACAGACCTGCAATGAACTATGACGTGTGGCTCCTCCCCCAGCCTGTCTTGCCTGTAACTGCCTAAGTGACATGTAAGTTCTCACCTTTAATCCTGTTTTATTTTTAACTGTATTGTACATAACTGTATTGTCTCAGCTTATTACATCTTTTTTTAAACTGTATAACACTGCCTGCATTTTTAGGAATAAACCTATAAATTTATTAGTTTGTTTCTCCTGCTCTATAAACGATTTTGCACGTGCCTGAAGTACTACGCTACTGATTTGGGGTTGCTACGGACCCTCTTGATAAATTGTTCATTAAGTAAATCGTAGCTGGTGGCAGATAAAAGAAGGGGTGTGAAGTGTTGACCTATTGGGTGGCGTTGGCAGTGACGGAGCGGGTTTTATAAGTGTATTGCCTGGCTGCGGCCCGGAGTAATTATAATTCCCTCACTGCAGCGTGCCCAATAGCCAGCACACATCCAAGCGGCCCGTCTGGCGACTAATTATCCTAGGTGCAGTTCCCTGACTGACCTGAGGGTAAGGGGGGCGCCAGAGAGCTGTAAGGTCCTAAGTGGAAGTGGGATAATTATAAATCCTTGCAGATTATTCCTGACGCATTGGGTCGGACGGCAGCAGCCGTCGTGTGTGTGCGCGTTTTCGTCACATTGGTGGCAACGGAGGGATCACAAGCCGTGATACCCCGGGCTACCGTGTGGCGGACCATGTGCCATTCATCACATTGGTGGCAGAGCGGTGGGATTATAGAGCATTAGTGATCTGGTCTGAGCAATCATTCCATTCACTAAAAAACTTGCACGGTTCTTCAGGGACCCTGCAACTAAAGTTTTGGAGAACAGACTCAGTGTTTATTAGTCCTGAGACAATTGTGTGTACTTGCGGTTACCCCTCCCTTCTCTTTGTTTTCTATCCTATCTTTCATTTGGCAACCATGGCTACGAGGGGATTCGACTGGTATAATCGGAAGTAGCAAGGAAGCTCTTCTCGCCATGTGCGAGTGGAGGCAGATTGTCCCCATGGACCAAACCAAGGCCAAAGTGATCCAGGCCCTGATGGCACGGGACCACGCTGAGAGCGAGGAGGGCGCAGGAGCAGAGGCCCAACCTCTGACTGCTTATACCCAGGGCGGGTTGGACCCTTACCTACAGGCGGCCCTGGATGAACTCTCCGCCGACGACCGTGATGGGCGCCTGAAGCTGATCCAGCAATACCAGCAGGAGGCCCAAGCCCAGTGAGAGGCTGAGAGAGCCGAGCGCCAAGCTGAGCGCCAAGCCGGGTGGGAGGCTGAGAGAGCCGAGCGGGAAGCTCAGAGAGCCCATGAGCTGGAGCTGCTTCGACAAGGGGCAATGCCCTCCACAGGCCAGAGCGGTGAGCCCAGCAGCTCTCAGAGTCCGAAGCCCCGGCCAGAGCACTTTCCCGTGATGGAAAAGGACGGAGACTTGGACACTTTTCTGCGGGCCTTTGAGAAAGTCTGCAGACAGTACCAGCTGCCTGAGGACCAATGGGCCAGGTACTTGACCCCTGGGCTAAAGGGCAAAGCTCTGGAGGCGTTTGCTTCACTCCCACCAGGCCAAGATGGTGACTATGTGGCCATCAAGCAGGCCCTGATCGCCAAGTACCAGCTAACCCCTGAGGTATACCGAAAGAAGTTCCGGAACCTCCAACGTGGCCCACACGACAGTTATAGCGATGTGGTGCAAGGACTCAGGACCCACTTTGACCAGTGGATCCATGGACTGTCAGTTGACACCTTTGAGGAGCTGAGGGACCTGATGATCTAAGGCTACTTTCACACTTGCGTTTTTTAGCGCTGCGTATCGAGCGCACATGAAACGCATGAAAAATCCGCGTGCAAACGCGTGTAATCGCTGCGATATTTTGCAGTCAAATAGTGCGCATTGCATTGGAAAAACGCAGCGATTGTAAGCGATTGTATGCGATTTAAAGCGTTTTTGTATGCGTTTGTGTTTTTTCTGGCCAAAACACATGATGAAAATCCTTGAAAAATATTTAGAGTTGAGAGTCCTCAGTGAAAATCCTTGAAAAATTCTTGCAACAGAACCCACCAATGGG